>PVKS010000030.1:0-12423 GCA_004027875.1 Aplodontia rufa | reverse complement strand
CACTCCAATCTCTGAGACACCATTCTAGCCCTCCTTGGTTCTTTTTGATGAGTGTTTCATTGGAAACACTTGGGTAAAACTTGCCTTCTGCAGTTCACTCAAACAAGACTTTGTTTTCAGAAGAGGTTTTTTTATTTTTATTTTTACTTTGGTGGTCCTGGGGATCGAACCCCAGGGGTTCTCTAATTCTTAGCTACATTACCAGCCATTTTTATGTTTTGACTTGATATGGGGTCTCACTAAGTTGCTGAGGTTGGTCTTGAACTTGTGACCTTCTTGCCTCAGCCTCCTGATCCTCCTAGCTAGAAAATAATTTTGAGGTTGGATAGAGTATAAAAATTCAGTGTTGGACTGGAGTGGTGGCTCAGCGGTTTCAGTGCTTGCCTGGCAAGCACAAGTACCCAGGTTCAAACCCCAGCACCACGTACACAACTAAGTGTTGGAGCAACTAAGGCCATGTGAAAAACTGAATAAAGTTATTTAAAAAAAAATTCAGTGTCTTCTGCCAAGCTGAAATTAGTGGTTAGTATTCTAAGTTTATTCTTTAGCTTGGGTTATCAAAGAGAGTGCTTACTTATTTTAGATTATGGCCATTATCTTTACATGTTAGACCTGGGATGGGTGGTATTTTATTCTGGAGTTAGCAGCTTAAAAACAGGCTCAAGGATTTCTTTTACCTAGAAGAAAGTAGTAACAAATGTTAAAAATCTAAGAGGGAGGAGCAGCGTTCCAATAGGAATTGAATTCCAGTTGCATTCTAGAGATTAATTAGGTGGGGTCACAGTTGCAAGTAGTAGAACTATTTTATGCTGGGGATAAAGTCAATTTAGAATCAGGGGTCCTGAATATCTGGGCATGGATCATGAGATTAATGAGGTGATCTATGTGCATGTTTCTGACCTATAAATATGTGTGATATTTGATAGGTATGTGGTAAATGTTGGTCAAATCTTAAAAAAGTACTTGAATGCTGAATGTAGTCTGTTTGTTTCTTCTTCTTTTTTTTTTTTTTTAAGAGAAAGAGAGAGAGTGAGAAAGAGAGCATTAATTTCACTTATTCCTTTATCTGGCCTTTGCTTCTCTGACACTTAGTTGTGTATGTGGTGCGGGGGTTTGAACCTGGGTCTTTGTGCATGCCAGGCAAGCGCTCCAAATGATGAGCTACCAGTCCAATCTCTGGGTTTGATTTTTGATGTTTGAGATAGTTGATACTTCCTTTTATCCCTTTACCCTTTGTTTTCAGTGAATGAGCTAAACATAATTGAAAGTATTTTTGAATTGCAAAGTAGTTGTTGCTGTCACTAGGACCACCACTGAAAATAATGAGATACAACTCATTCTTAGAAGAGTTGGTTTCTTGCATCATTTTAAGGAGAAAGACTCAGAGGGCAATGAAATATTTGTCAGATGGCTAATGCACTAATTGATACTTTTGTACTTTCTGTGGAAGGGAGAAGGAAAAGCAAAGACCTGAAAACTTGTCCTGGTGCTGTCATTATGAATGGCTACCTGTAGGACTCTGACCAAGACTGTGTGGTGCAAGAATTTTAACAGGATCTGTCATGTTGGATCTTTGAGGCTTATAGTACATTCTACTGTAAGCAGATGTCAATATAATAAATAACTCATCCCAGTATGGATCTTATATAATAGATAATAAAAAATGTATCAGACCAAACCAGTATCTGTGTGTCTTCCCCTTTGATTAGATTAAGGAAACAGTGCCTTCGATTAAAATGTTTGGGTGAATGCTGTCATCAAAAGACTTTATAAGCCAGGCATGGTGGTACTTGCCTGTAATCCAGGAGACTCAGAAAGCTATGTCAGAAGGATCGCAAGTTCTGGGACAGCCTCAGCAATTTAAGGAGATCCTATTTCAAAATAAGATTAAAAAAATAAATAGGACTGGGAATATAGCTCAGAGATAGAGTGTTCCTGTGTTTAATCCCTAGCATTGAAAAAAAAAAAACTTTACTATCAACTTTTGATGATTGGCATTCTTGATGAGGAACACAGGATTTTAATAATCCAAAAATTAGAGATGTTTAGTAAATTTTGAAAAAGATCTTTTTTACATTTTCTTCTTCGTCGTCTTCTGTCTCTGGTTCCTGGTATTCAGTAAATTTTTGTTGAAGAAAGGAAGTTAGCTAATACCTGTCTCAGAATTTTCTCTATAACCAGCCCGCTAGATGAACTTGTAGAAAGCAGAGATGATGCCTTACTGGTTGATACATCTCTTTACAGAGTAGCTTGCCTAGCATTAAGAATAGGTCCTTAATAAAAGTATTTACTGAATGATTGTGTTAGGACGTTGAGTTTTCACCAGGCTTTGCATTGACCTGGATTCCACTATGCTAATGGTGGTACTTCCTGAAAGGAAGAAGAAATGTTGCTTCTCTACAGATAAAATTGAATAAATGTGAATGTAGGAAAAATTATTACTTGATGCTTTTTGGTTTTATACTTTTGGGCAAAGGGAAGTTATATGTTAAAAATTGGTGCTTTTATTTCTCTTGGTTTTATGTTCAAAATTTAGCTATAGCTATGATTTTGAATAATGTATGAGAAGTATATTATAGCTTCACACTCTCAATAGAATAAAAAAAGAGGGGCTGGAGCAGTTGTTCAGCAGTTAAGATGCTTGCCTGGCATGTGTGAGTACACAAGAACCCCAGTACCACATACATAACAAAGTTTTGGAGCAACAAAAGTCACATGAAAAATTAAATAAAAAATAGATTCTCTCTCTCTCTCACTGTTCCTCCCTCTTTAAAAAAAATTAGAATAGAAAAAGAAAAATTATCCCTAGGTGAAATGTAATTTTGTCTTACTCCCTTGCTGTGAAACTTCAGACTTTAGGGATAGAATGTTACAGAATTCTTCTAAATCTAGTTTATATCTATAGTGGTGATGAGCAAAACAAAAATGATGATTTGATTTTGTCATGCCTTCATGACTTTCTTTATAGATGATTTCCTTTCCTGAGTATGTTTTGCTCAAGTGATTAAATTTTGTAAGTATGCATCATTTTCTTTGGTACATATTTGCAGAAGTAAGAGATTTAGCTGGATGGCAGGAGGAAAGGCAGTTTTCGTGGATAAATCTACAAAATGGATTATGTATGGAAATTGAGAAATAGTGATAGAGGTAAAGTCAAGTAAAGATTACTGGAATGGGAATCACCAACTTATTTTCTATACCTAGTTTTACCACTAGTTAGCTCTGTGACTGAACAATTCAAACCAAGTTTGTAATGTGCTTTGGTAGTATAGTGGTGAGCATAGCTGCCTTCCAAACCAAGTTTGTACCACATAATACTCAAATGTGAACAATTAATTATGTAAATAATAGAAGTGTATATTGTACATTCCTGGGTAGACTGGAATTGTCTGTGTGAACTCTCATAACTAATTTTATGTGCAGAAATGTAAGGGACTTGGTTGCTTCTGAAAGAAAAAAAAGGTACTACAAAAGGTACAACCTATACAAATGAAGGAGACCCAAATAGTGCTTTGGATACCCTGCGTTAAAGTTTGTGCTTTTTTACTCCAAACTGGAAATATGTGTGTGTTTGTTGGGGGTGGGCTGGGAGGATGGTAATAGCTAGGAGACAGTATGGATGAGCATGATTAGTATTCTTCAAAGCAAAATATTAGGAGTTTTTTAACCTGTGGAGTTTTCTCATTTATACCAAAATTAGAACTGATATGAACCCTGAATTCAGAGTCACAATATCTAGGTCCAGTTTCTTGCTGTCTGGGTATCATTTAGATTTTACAAACTTATCTGTATATATGTTTTCTATGAGAAAAGTTAGGATTAAAGACCTCAAATAATAATTTTTAAAATTTTTATTGTGAGGCTATTGCAGTATTTTAAAAACAAAAATTACAACCAAAGGGAAGATACTTGGTGATCAACAGCTGTGCAAATATTTTATGTTTGTTCATGTAGACTGATTATACATATGGGTGGGGCAGATCTGGAAACCCTAAATATTTGAAACCAGTAAGTAATTTACAGGCCATTTTAGGTATGGATCTCAGTTATAACACACACATGGACTAGCATGAATAATTTAGAACCACAAATATTTTTTTGATATCTGCCATGTGCTAAACAATGTGTTAGGCCTGTTTTCAACTTTTTGAAGTATAAAAGAAAGGAGCCAACATCAAGTAACTTAATACTATCTTGAGCTCCTAACCATCCTTAAAGACTTAGCTAAAAGTTTGAGAAATTTTCCGTCCAGGTTAACTGGTTGTTCCTTATATACCTTTGCTTGACTCAGTGGACTCATGTTTACATTTCTTCCACCAGACTAGATTACCTTAAAGGTAAAGACTGTGGTTTCTCTTTTTCATTTGCATTCCCAGGCCCTCGGGCAGTGCCTGACAGATGGTAGACCAATAAATTTTGATAGTTAAATTGGAGAGTTAAGAAGTGAGAGTCCAAAGACCAATTAATTTATCAGATAGTGTATAATAGCAAGTGCCAGGTGATGTTTTACTTATTGGGCCTACAGGCATTTGAAGAGGTTTAGGTAGGGCAGTAATAATGGAACTGTGGAACTTAAAGATGGAAAATTTTAATAAATAATAATAGTAATAAATATCTTTCATTTAATTGAATTATATAATTTTATAAAAGGCAAACTTTTTTCTAATTGAGGCTTTTAAAAATTTTGTCAGTAGTCATATGCTGAAGGAAATGAATTTAAGAAAAGAAGTTACAAAGTGAATTAATTTCCTGTGGATAACTAAGAGCAGATCATATAGTAATTTGAAGGTTTTTCCAGTTTTTTATTTCTCTCCTTGAATGAAAATTCTGTAATTGACGGTGAAATAACCAATAGTCAGAATCAAGGCAGAGAAGGTTGCCAGCTACTGAATATTGGAGGATTGATTCAAGGAAAATAGTGTGTTTTGCTATTAGTTTAGTCTGTTGATTTGTAGTTTCATTTTTTTTTTTCTTTTTGTGTCAAAAATTCAGTGATCAGGGCCTGGAGTGGTGGCTTGGCGGTTATGGTTTGCATGAGGAGGTAGGTTCAAACCCCAGGACCACGTACACAATGAAATATTGGAGCAACCAAAGCCACGTGAAAAACTAAAAATTCTCTCATTCTCTCTCTCACTTCCAAAAATTCTCTCTCTCTGTCTCTCTCATTTCCCTCTCAGAATCAATTTTTTATTTTAGTTTTTCATGTGGCTTTGGTCGCTCCAACACTTTGATGTGTACGCGGTGCTGGGGTTCGAATCCGCATCTTCGCACAAACCAGGCAAGCACCGTAACCGTGGAGTCACCACTCCAACCCCAGTTATCAGAATTTTTAAGGACTCTTAAGTAGAACTTTTGTTTTTGCAGACTATTCTTTCATAAGTTGAACTTATTGAGAGCCCAAGCATGGACTGTCATTAGCCCTAACTGAAAAGAAAAAGAAGAAACTCTGTGTTTGTGGAAAATAGAGAAGCTGGTCTGGATCTAAAAAAAATCAACATTGACATGATTTCTATTTCAAGCTATTATTGTTGTGCCAATATTCTAATAATAGACTTTTTCTATGATAACTCTTCCTGCCCCCATTTTCCCAAAGATAGCTGCCATTATGGTAGCTCTTCCCAATTATTAAATTTCCTAAAAAGCTGTAATCCAAGCAAGATTTTATCAGCACCGAGTTGACAAATGCCAATTCACAAGTTCTCTAAACTACTCTCTGATCTTTATATTATTATTTGACTATTAATGGAATTTATTTGTTACAGATTCATTTTGCTGTTTGTAGACTTGATATTGAACTAGAAACGCTTGAAAAAACAAACTTTATTCTGACACATGTACATACCAGTGGTAGTGATGAAACCATGGGATCAGTTCTTGAGATAATGGTGTGTATCTATTATAGCATATGAGAAACAAATTGTTTTGAGAATATTTAATTATAAGAATGGATTGAGGGCCCTACCTCAAGTATGATTTAGGGAGGGGGTGGGGAGTAGACATTACCTGAGTTTGTACTGTCCTGGAGTTAGAAAACCTAGAAGTGTGCAAGATACATGGGATTTAGAGAATATCCCATGGGAACTGGTAGAGCACGTCTGTAATCCCAGTGGCTCAGAATGCTGAGACAGAAGGACCACAAGTTTAAATCCAGACTCAGCAACTCAGTGAGGCCCTAAGCAACTTAGACCTTGTCTCGAAATAAAATATAAAAAGGTCTAGGAATGTGACTCAGTGGTTAAGTGCCCCAATCCCTGGTGCCAAAAATGAGAGAAAGAAAATTAAAAAATCTTTGAACCTGCAATGAGTAGTGTTGGGTAAAGGTAGGGAGGCAGGGACTGGTAGATTAAGACATTTGAATTTCAGTAAGTATGTGCAGAATTGTTATTCCTGGAGATTTGGGAATGAATGAGCTGATGAACTGTCTACACGCCTAGGAAAGGACAAACTTTTTTGCTGTTATTTTTGAGGGATCATTTGATAGAAGATGGATCTACAGGAGCCTCTTTAAAATGTTTAATTGAAGGTTTGCTTTGAAAGATACAAATGAGAATGATAGACCGGGCATTGTTTGTATGTTAAGACTGTGCTTTGAAAATGGCTGTAGGATCAGGATGGTGGTGTATGCCTGTAATCACAGGGACTCAGGAGGCTGAGACAAGAGGATTGTGAATTTAAGACCAACCTCAGCAATTTAGTGGGGGCCTGGGGATATAGCTCAAGGGTTAAGTGCCCCTGGGTTCAATCCCTGGTACTAGGGGGAAAAAAAGTTTGTTTGGGAAGGATAGAGAAACTTTGGATATAGAGTGCTTGCCTAGCATATACGAGACCCTAAGTTTGCTTCCCAGCAACACCCCCCCACACACACACACACAAGGGGCTGTGTTGGGCACCAGTGGAGTGAGGCAGAGTGTGTGGGAGGGAATTATTAAAAAAAAAAAAAGGTAGCTGACATTTTTGAGGACTTACTGTGTGCCAGGCACTGCCTTTAAAAATTTTTTTTATTAGTGCATGTAATGATTCATTATGCCATATTCATACATGGTCAGATTTTTTATCTCTTACATTATTTAATCCTGACAAGATCTTGGATGCAGATATTTCCCCTATTTTATAACTGAAGAAACTGAGGCACAAAATGTTTATATCAGCCTTTATTTTATGATCCTTATATAGTAGATCAGGGATTTGAAATGAGATTTGTCTAAATCCAGAGTCAATTCTTTTTCTCAAAGTGGAGTTGAGAGGAATTGAAGTAGTGAGAGTGGATTTACATGTGGATAGACTGCCCATGTTTTTTCAGACCTCTCCAGACTAGGTGTGGTATAGTCTAATGTATGGTCTCTGGAGTCAGATAGGCTGGTTCATAAATGTCCTGGTTCAGTATATTACCTAACCTCCGTGAGCTTTATTTAGCATTTTCATGTGTAATCTGAGATTAATGATACAAACCTCTTAGAATTGTTTGGAAGTTTAAATGAAAACAGTGTCAAAAACTTTTAACATCTACTACTTTATTTCACTTCTTCCCTTGCTTTAGGGCCCATCTTATTACCTCTGGGTTTTAATATTTAGTTACCAAGGTCCTTTTAGAGTACAATTTGGTCATATCCTCTTTCTTGAAAGGTTATATTTTATTTTGTTATAAAGACCAATTTTAAACAAAAACAGTCTGCCAAGACAATCATTCATCTCTCCCTCCCACCTAATCAAGAATTGTGTGAAATTTCCAAGTGCCTCTGTCTCTCCTCTCCTGTCTGGATTCCTTGGGGCTGACATCATAGACATGGAGGAGTCTCTGACCTTTGAAAATTCTTGACAGTCTTGAATGTTGTGGTTTTTCAGTGAGTTTTGAGTGGAATTGGAGAGGACTCAGAGACAGCTCTAATGCCTTGGTGGAGCCAGGGGAGTGGGTATGCAGTGAGAATGTGGGAGCTTTGGGGGATGAGAGAATGTAGTTTCTCAGGCATCTTAAACAGAGGTCTATTATCTACCATCAGTATTTGATCTGGGATCATTTTTTTCTGGATATTGAGTGCCTGCAGACTGATTTTAATACCTAATTATTAGTTTGAGATAAACAATGTTAGGAAAAGAAAACTGTTGTAAATAGTAGAACAATCTTAAGTGAATGTCATTGAGATGAGCTGCTGTTTTAGACTTGCCTGTGTACAGCAGTGGTTTGTGTGTATGGGCAGTTGGATATTGTACAAATATACTTCACTTTATCTGAATAAAAGGGGTGCTTGAATGCTAGAGATTCAGGATGCACAAGACAAGATTTTTGCCCTCAAATAGCTCCTGGTTCAGTAGGGAGACAAACATGGAAATAAGCACAAATGCCATGAACTATGATAAAATTATGGAGGTGGAGTACAAGTTGCAATAGGGACACCAAGAATAAAGTAGGCAATTTAACTTGGGAAGTGAGAGAAGATTTTTCAAATGAGGTAGTACTCAAATTAGTCTTAAGAAGACTCATCTACTAGACCAGGAGTCATCTCAGACAGAGGGGAAAATATACGCCAAGGAACTGAAATTTGAAGAATATAGTAATCTTGGGGAACTGTCAACACATGGAGAGAAATAATGGGAGAAAGAAGCAGATTATGACCTTATTTATGGTGTATAGAAATTTGGGTGTTAATTATTAGTCATTAAAGAGATATTAGGGGTTGAGGATTTAGCTCAGTGGCAGAGTGCTCGCCTAGCATGCATAAGGCCCTGAGTTTGGTCCTCAGCCCTGAAAAAAGAAAAAAAAAAAGAGATATTAAAGAATTTAGAACAGTGGAAGATATGATGCTATCATATTTACATTTAAAAAAATTTAATGGCACATGCTTGTAGAAAGCTGATTAATGTTTAGAGAGACCAAAAGGAAGAAGTTAGGAAGCTATTTTCTGGGTCCAGGTTATAAAAATCGAGAGAGAATAAAAATACATATAGCTTGTGAAAGGCCTTGGATTGATTTGAGAGACCTTTACAGGTAAAATTAGTAAAGCTTTGTAAAAGATTATTTGTGAGGGGCTGGAATGGTGGCTCAGCATTTATGGTGCTTGCCTGCATGTGCAAGGATGTGGGTTCGAACCCCAGCACCACATACACAATGAAGTGTCAGAGCAATGAAAGTCACATAAAAAACTAAATAAAATTGATGATCTTTCTCTCACACTGTTCCTCTCTCTCTTAAAAAAAAAATTATTTGTTAGCATAAGGCAAGAGAGAAAACTACAGGGTGGCTCCCAGGCTTGTGGCTTGACTCCTTGGGATGATTTGGTACTACTTGCCAGAATAGGCAATACCGGAAGAGGAATATTTGGAAAGGGTTGTGGACGGAGATGAGAGAATGAAGTCATATTTGTATGTGTTGAGTTGGAAGTACCTGTGGGCTTCCCAGTGATGTAGAAAGAATTTGAAGCTTTGGATACCGTTGGAGTCATTGGCATTTGGGTGCTCTGGGGCATGAATGAAGTTTCTGATGGGGATGACATAAAATGAAAAGACAGAAGACCTAAGACTGAAAACTGTGAGTTTGCTAACCCTTTAACGTAGGCACAGGAAGAGAGGTTCACAAAGGTGGCCTGGAAGGCTATAAGGAGATCAGCAATAAGTAGGTTTGCATGATTTTATCTGTAAGTCAGTGCCTGCTTTCTGTGGGAACCCATTTAGTAGGTTAAGGACTGAACATAGGTTGGGAAGGTTTCATGAGTGAAAGATGAGTGAAAGTAATCTCGCTCTTTTCTTTTTTTATCTTTGAAGAGAGAGAAAGAGCAGCTGAAGCAATGGCTCAGCTGTTGGAGTGCTTGCCTAGCATGTGTGAGGACCTGGATTCACACCCCAGCACCACATACATAACTAAGTGTTGGAGAAGCGAAATCCAGATGAAAAAAATAAAGTTGATGCTCTCTTTCCTCTCTTTCTCTGAAAGAAAGAGAGAAAGAATCAACTTTATTTAGTTTTTCATGTGGCTTTCATTGCTCCAACACTTCGCTGTGTACTGGGGTTTGAACCCGCATACTTGGCTCATGCCAGGCAAGTGCCGTAACCACTGAGCCACTGCTCCAGCCCTCTCCCTCTGTTTAAAAAATAAAAATAGAGAAAACATTGATTGATTTCATCTTGTTTTTGTTTTTCCTTTATTTATTTGTGTATGTGGTGCTGGAGATTGAACCCAGGACCTCATGCATGCCAGGCACTGAGTTCCATCAAGCCTGAATGTAGTTTTATTTTAAGGAGTTTTACAGGGAAGAGGGGGATTGTAAGCAGCAAGTAGGGTAGGGGAGGAAGTGTAAAGGAGCTCCTCTTGCTTTCTTTTGTAGTTTTTTTTCTGTGAAGGGTCATTTGATAGGAGTAAGGGAGGTGATATGAATTGAAGGGAAAGCTCAAGGAGAATGGTGAAGTCATGGGATAGTAGTTGAGAAGATTGGTTGAGGTAACAAAGTCAAGGAAAAGACAGCAGTCTTTCAGTGAAAAGAAGATGACTGAATACCAGATATCTGTGATCATACTCTCTGCAAGATTATGTGATCTTCTTTTGCTCAGCAGTTCCATTTAGTAGTAGAGAAGTTGAATGGGAGAATCCAACCAAAGTTGGGTAGATGAAATAGAAGGATAAGGAACTAGGTTTTCACAGAGAAATAAATTTAATGATCAATCATTGGTTTGTTATTTCACTTAAAAAAATTTTTTTTTGTGGTGATGAGGATTGAACCCAGGACCTCACACATGCTATGCTCTGCTACTGAGCTACATCCCCAGTCCTCTATCACTGGTTTTACTTTTAGTTGAAGGCAAGAAGGGAATCTACTTTTTTTTGGATCTTCACTGCTGTCTTGCTAATCTAGCATACCTTAACTTCCTAACCACTTCTCCCTGGATCCATTGTACTCTCTCCAAACTATTGTCCTTATAATAATCAGCATGGTCTTTTTCTAATTTTTCCACCATTCTCACTTCTATGTTCTTTCCTACCACAGAATTTTGGTATGTTTTAAAACTTTTGGAGCATTTGTCCTATCCTAGTCTGTCTGATTACTATTTATTCTTCATTTCTTAGATGAAACATCACTTCCTTGGGGAAGCTTTTCATGACTCTTATAGGAGATAACATTCCCCTCCCCAACATTTCTTTATTATAATTGTTTGAAATGTTGTGATTTTTTCCTCTCCATACTGTAAGCTTTGTAAGGATGGAAATTGTGTCTAGTTCACTATTGTGTGTTTAATCTTGAACATGGTACCTAATAGGCACCCCATGAATTTTTGTTGAATTAATGAATATGGTGGCAAAGGGATTGAATGTCTTAGTGAGAAAGCAAATGTAGAAGTAGAGAGGAAAAGCTGGATAGAGATGAGATTATGGCAAAGTAAGATGTTAAGAGTTTAAGATTTAAAGGTGAAATGGAAAAAAAAAAAATAAAGGTGAAATGGTAGGCTGGAGTGGTGGCTCAGCGGTTATGGCACTTGCCTGGCAAAAGCAAGTACATGAGTTCAAACCTCAGCACACCACATATGCAACGAAGTGTTTGAGGAATGAAAGGCACAGGAAAAACTAAATAAAGATGACTTCTCTCTTTCTCTCTCTGTCCCCTCTTTCTTTAAAAATAAAATAAAGGTGAAATGCAGCGTCCAAATCTGAGTTTTTGCCATGGAGATGGAAGTTGTAGGAACTTTGGATTAATGGTGCAAATGGATGTTGAAATTGCTCAGGAATATGATAGGATTCAAAGTGAGAAAAATAGAAGGCAGGTGTTAAAGTCTAATCAATATGATAAGCACAGTCGTTTCCTGTAGTGAAAGAAAAAAAACAAATGGCTAAGAATCAGTGCAGGTTATGGAATCAATAATGCACTAGTTCCTTGGGAAGCAGTGTGGTACCATAGAAATATCATGGCCCGGGGCTGGAGCGGTGGCTCAGCGGTTTCGGAGCTTGCCTGGCAAGCACGAGGACCCGGGTTCAAACCCCAGCACCACGTACACAACTAAGTGTTGGAGCAACTAAGGCCATGTGAAAAACTAAATAAAGTTGTTTCTCTCTTTCTCTGTCTCTCTCACTGTCCCTCTCTCTTAAAAAAAAAAAAAAAAAAAAAAAAAGAAATATCATGGTCCCAGACTCTCTGGTTTCGGACTTTGGGCTACCCACCTGACTTTTAAAGCCTCCATTTTGTTTCTATATTTGTAAATTGGAAATAATGAGACCAGTTGTAGTTTTGTTGTTGAATAAGGGAGTATTTCTGAAAGTTCTTAATTAATATTAACTTGTTAGTTTTTATTCTTGATTGCTGTTGCTGTTATCACTTCAAGAAGGCATAGAAGGGGCTGGAGTGGTGTGGCTCAGCGGTTATGGTGCTTGCCTGGCATGCATGAGTGTGTGAGTTCAAACCACAGCACCATGTACAAAACAAAGTCTTGGAGCAATGAAGGCCA
>PVKS010000029.1:279190-342090 GCA_004027875.1 Aplodontia rufa | reverse complement strand
AGTTATTATAGTTTGTTGAGCCATCTTTTGCAAATTCCCTCCAAGGCACTATAAAAGAGTGGCACAACTGACCTAGCCTTTCAGAGCATAGTGAATCTTCACACCTAAATGATTAACAACTCCCCCACCCCCATTTTGGAAGGGGCATGCTTGTCCCCAGCTGTAGTGTTAGAGCCACCTTCTCTGCAGATGCCAGAATGGTAGATGCCCCTTAACATCCCAGGCTACTTCACCCAGAGCTGAAGAATTTGAACCAGATGCTCACCAGGGAGTTTGAATTTCTAAAGAAATTAACACAAAGAAAATATGAGTCCTCTTTGGGCTGTCTGGGTTCTGCCAGAAAAATGGGTCCTTGTTTTCACTCTGACAATCTGACTAGACACCTTGCTCCAACCATGTTTACTGACCCAATTAAGGAAAAGCTGCTCTCTAACTAGGGGCTGAAACATCTTCACACACACAGTGAAGGAGAATCAGGGTTTGAATCTTTCTTGGTTTGAATACTATGGATAAGACTACGTTTTAATATCACTGAGCCTCACTAGGCATAGTGTTGTGAATACTTTTAGTGATAGCTGAGGCAGGAAGATCTCAAGGTCAAGGCCACCCTGGGTAAATTTGTGAGATCCTGTCTCAGAATAAAAAAGGGCTAGGGATGTCCCTCAGTGGTAAAGTGCCCCAGGGTTCAATCCCCAATTCAGTAAAAAATCTAAAAATCACAAAACCTTAGTCAATCCACCCATAGAATGGAGTAGAATTACTATTAGACTTTTCCTTTTGCCCTGCCCATGGCCCGTCCTGCTTGTTCATATTTTGACCTGAGAGTTCCTCTTGGTTCACTAGGCAAATGTCAAATCACTGTTCTGATCATGGCATAACCTTCTTACCAACAAGGACCTTATCTATCTTGTTGATCCATATATTTTATATCTATTGAGACAATAAATATTGGGGAAATTAACGAATGTCCACAAAACCTACCTCATCTGTAGTTTCCCTTCTGCCACTTCAAGCCAGTCATTTGAGCTGCCAGGTAAAGTCTTCATATGCAGAACAGATGTTCATATTAAAGTCTTTGGGTCTAAGACTTTCTCAGTGAAGTGATTATTGTGAGCTCCATCTCTTTTCTGTGCTGAACTTTCATTATCCCAGACACCTCTTGCACCCAAATGACATTCTATGATGATTCAGAATGCAGGCTACTTCTGGGGTTCGCATCCCAACCATCCCACTATGGAGCTCTGGGGTTGGGAGCAAGCTTCTCAATTTTGCTGAAACTGTCTCCTTTTCTATAAAATGGAGATTATACTAGCAACACTACCTCAAATGAATAAGTGACTGAATTCATGCAAAGAATCAGAAATGTGTGAGATAAACAGTAGGTATTCAATAAATGTGCACTATGACTTTCATTTTATATTTTGAATTCAAGTAAGTAACAGAGCTTCCATTTGGGACTTTTGAACAGCACTTTGATTTTTATTTCAAACTTCTCTCTTTTTGATCAATAGTAGTCTAAATTCTCCATGTAGCAATCCAACTGGGTATCAATATAAAAATAATAATAATATCTTGGATTCAGTGTCCGTGCAGTTTATCCAAAGTATTACTAGTCGCTTCTTCTTAAAATCTCAAACCATAAATTGAAGGCCAACCAGTCACAGTCCTTCCTGACTTCCAAATATTCATCCTCATGAAGGTTTTTATTTCTCTATCTATAAGACCACTTTTATTACTTTTCTTCATTAAAGACATTTGGAATAAAGAAATATTAGAAAAATTATACTACATGTTATTTACATTTTTACCATTACTGTTATTTATCTTGCTCCAGCCACAGTGCCAGAACACAGTTTTCCCTTTGGTGATCACTGTTGTATTCAGAGAAAAGTTTGAAATTGAAAGAGTTGTGCACTGCGGATAACCCAGATACCAGCAAATGGCTGTTACATGATTATTTTTCTCACAATTATTCTACCCCCCAAAAAAAGTAAAAAAAAAAAAATAGATTTATTTGGAAAGGCTCAGAACAATGAAATAAATACAGTACGGATTTCAAATGCAAATGTCATGTCATTTCCAAATGAGTCAACCTTCAAAAGACAATGATAAATCAACCTGAAAATTTCTGCATGTCAGAGAATTTTAAAGGTGATAGCTAGTAAATTGAAGTACACATCAAAGTTTCTTAAATAAAAATGTTAAATAGAAGTTACTTCTTTATACATATCTAAAACCTGTCAAGTACAGAGGAAAATAATCTATCCCACTCCCACCCATTAACTGAAGAGATCCCAGAAGTAACTGGCATCTTTCCACTTCCCGGGAGTAGCCACAGGGTAAGTGGCAATTTTATAGTCCTAGCAGTGTGGGAAGGTCACTGAGTTCTGGTTCCTCTCACACCGGTCATGGCAGAGCTGCAGTAGATTCAAACCTGGGAAGCAGCCAGGATGCATGATGCCAATGGTGTTTCTAGATCTGTCAAGGCCCTAAGCTAATGTGCAGCTTCGTGGTCATCTCAGCAAGAAAGGACAAGGGGTGACTACACAAATGCATTGGGGAATAGGACACTCAGAAGCACTGAACTTTCTGCAGCCAGCAAGTCAGGTCTTTGACTTTAAGATGTGGGTGTTCAAGTTAATGACAACACCTGTTCTCACCAGCTGCTGAAACCTGAGAGCCCCAGGTCACATGTGCATTACATATTTTGTGGAGAGATTCATGCTACCTGTTGTTAATTTATGAAGTGAGTGGGCTGAGAATTAAGGAGGCGGCAAAATCGTGACATGCAAACGATTTTTCCTCCCCCTATGGATCAGAACCTTAATCATACAATAAATATTCTTATTCTTCACATGGAGGGTGCAGGTGACCTTAATTTCACAAGGGCTTGTAAAATCCATTATGTGTTTCTCTGTTCTCGAGTGTAAAGGACCTTGGAGTAAATGATCACCTTTTCACTGGAACTTATGTTTATCATAAACAATGCAGCTGGAAATGATGGGGGACCAGCGGAGTTACTAGGTACTTGGTGGCTCCTTTCCTGTCCCTTAAGCAGAATCCCCATGCGGTGCCTTTAAGGCAGTGGGGGCTCCTTAGCTCCTCCAGGCTGAACTCTGCCCTGCCTGGGCAGTGAGTCAGACTAGGCTGCCTCAGAGGAATGGAATCTCCCTCTGTGAGATCCCACAGCCTTCTTCTGTGAAAAGACATCCTAGCGCCTGAGGGGTGTGCACCCCCACCTCCAGGCACGCAGGCCACATGTATTCTTCACAGACGGGGCCAGAATGTTCTACAAGCCTGTGAAAATTAAAAGCATAAATCGTGACACAAGCAAAACTGTCCTTCCCTCATCATCTAAGACCACCTAGGGAAAAAGTAGAAAGGGACTAAAGCCAGACTCAGGCCTGGGGGAGGAGACACACTCCACTCTCTTCCCTAGCACCTAGGCATCTGCACCCAGGCCACTGCTCAGGTTTCACGATGAGAGTGAGAATGTGAATTGTGTGTGAAGAATTATAGCTCTTCCCCCAAAATGTGTGAGAGGGAGAGAAGAAAGAGAGGCGCTGAGAGGAGGGGAGGGGCAGGGAGGGAGGCAGGGGCAGTGATGTGGAGAGAACCAGATAACAGACTGAAAGAACAAACAAAACTAACTTCCTTCTCCCTCCCTCCTACACTTCCAGATTTTTTGCAGCTTCTAACCTTGCTAATATTCCCAAGGGCAAGTTTTTAAAGAAATATTCAAGAGGTCAACAAAACTCAAGGTGGATATGTTCAAAATTTCCTTGATAACTGTTATGAATGGCAGCATTAACTCAGCTCTAAAACTGGGGGAGGGGAGGGGAGGAGAAGGGGAGGGAAAGGGAAGGGGAAGGAAGGGAGAGGGGGAGGAGTTATCCCCTGGGACCCTGAATGCCACTCTTAAAAAGAACACTAGCATCAAGGAGCTGCCTCTTTTCCCTGCAAGGGTTTCAGTGGAATTCTGCTCCTACACTGGTGTGGGAAACCCCATCCTTATACCCTTTTGTTATCAAATGTTTCTGACTTGTTTGTTCAAAGTGCATAATAATATCAGGAAGAAAGAAACAAACCAAAGGAATAGCTCCCCAACAGACAAAGAAACAGCTGATGTTAACGCAGATTATTAGAAATCTGACCCTTTTTTGTACCCCAAACTGAGTAAATGAGATAGATTGATTCCATAGATAAAAAGTTTTCCTACAAGCAAAACTTAAAGTTTAATTA
The DNA here is from genome assembly GCA_004027875.1 of Aplodontia rufa. Classification (NCBI taxonomy): domain Eukaryota; kingdom Metazoa; phylum Chordata; class Mammalia; order Rodentia; family Aplodontiidae; genus Aplodontia; species Aplodontia rufa. The sequence goes on along the minus strand of PVKS010000029.1, from coordinate 337,848 downwards.
AACTTTGCTTCATCAAAGTTCAGTGCAATACCAGCTTATAAACTTGTGTTGATACTTGTTTCATGTTGTTATTACTTTGAGTTAAGGTTGTTTTGAAACAATAAGATCTCAGTTACAGATCTGCTAGTAACTTATTCTTAATTAGAATAGGCAATGTAAGATGTGACATTTAACAATTTAGTTTTTGGTAACAGTGTAGCCTTCTTTGGTTAATCTTGTCAACCTAACAACAAATTGAGCCACTGATCAAATGTATCAGGTAATGATATGAAATGATTCGGAAATAATTATAATATACTATTAATTTCATTGCCCTTCTGCAGAGAGTCCCATGGTTTTCTTTTTTGTTTCGTTTTGTTTTGTTCTTCTCTCCATCCAACTCTTCAGCCTGGAGTTCAGAACCTCTAATAATCTGGTTAAAACCTTCTTTCTAGTTTTTGTTTGCTGATTTGTTTCCCTCCTACCCATTTTAATGTCCTTGTGAACGTAATGCCAGTTGAATTCATCTCCCCCTCCCCATAGCTTCTTTCATGCTATTTCCTTTTACCACCACCCACCCTCTGCACTTTTCAATGCTACTTATTCTCTACAATCTAGCAATAGTGACATCTAAGTTCTTCCAACTGGGTTTCCTTATGCACAGGATCAAGGTGTGACCTCTTTGTGTTTTCGCCTATCTTTTTTGTCCCTCCATAGGTGATATTTCCTGTGCCCTTTTCATGATCATACCCCCCTGCTATACTTATCATAACCCCATGTTTTAAAATATATACCCCCCATTAAACAAGACAGAAAACACCAGCTAGCCATTTTAATATCACTTGTTCTGTTTTCCTCTATCATCTGCTCATATTATTTAGCAGAAGTTTCCTTAGTGTACACAGATACCATGATAGTATAAACAAAGCTACATGTTAGGTCTGAGCTGGACATATCTGTCAAGTAAAAGGAACAACTTGAATAATCATATCAAGCCTGATTCCCAGAAATCCTCTTCACCCCTTGGGCTCCAGATCACCACCACTTGCAAGTCACCTTGCAGCTGTGGTGACATGTCCTGGAAAATTGAATTGACCAAGTGTGTCCATTTGTCTGATTTGGTTTGCCTAATCAATATAAAATAGGTTTACTGCAAAGACCCAAAATGTTCCTGTCCATTCCCCTAAAAATCCTCAACTATAATCTGTTTTCACAGAGCAGCTACTGGAAGTCTTTATTTTCCAGAATCTTCCACCGACCTTATGAAACATTCCACCAAGTCTCTTAAAGGTGGATGTTAAGCTTCTCACAAGAACTGTTTTCCCCTTAATTAAACACAGCCTTCTCAACCCCATTATAGGTTTTTCAGGGGACAGAGCTCCCCCCATGCACCCTCCCTGCCAAAACCTCTATTTGCTAAAAGGGTTGTAGACTTTTATGAAGCATTTCAGCTGATTTGTCAGAAAGCAATATGCAGTCCAGCTGTTCTCTACCCCTCCAGCTGGCCTCTCACATTTCTTCCAGCGCCTTTCTTCCAGCTTTCCCCCGCCTTTAGGCATACTTTCCATCTCTGTTACTGCTCTTTCTTGCGGCCTTTCTGCCTGCACTCTTTCATTCCCAGAGAGAAGAGGCAGGCGTGGGGTAGAGGAATCCGGACACTCTGGCACACGCTTAAAGTCTTAAAAGACATGGGAAGAATTCTTTAGTACTCAGAATCGACCAAAACATCATTTAAAAGACATATAAATAAAATTTTCAAGCAGCTCAAAATGACACACAAATTATCTTGCCCTTTATGAAGTTTAAAAAAAAAAGTGCTCCTTTTGGGGAAAATAACATATGTCTCAAAACACCTACCAAGATATAAATCAATGTGTTTTAGAAGTGTAGATTTTCCTGCATAAAATCCAAAATTTGGAGTTCAATTTCCATATTCCTAACAAAAACAACCACCAAGTCCAAGAGAAATTAAGCTAAATGCAGAATGTTCTGTGGATTAGCATTCTCCTTTACCAGGAGTAACTGCTTAGGTCCTTTCTCGGGAGCAAATTAAGAAAATAAATCAAACACATTCCCCAGCTTTCTAAAGTGAAAACTGAAGGGCTTAATCAAGAAGTGCAAGGGATCACAGTTAGTTCAAGGTGGAAAGGCATGGTGTCACAATGCAGTGATGGAGTGCTCCAGACTGCAGGTACTGCAAGTCAAGACTGGTCCCCTCAAGTAGCAAGGGTATCCACAGAGCTATACCCAAAGGTGACAGAGCCAGGCAACTGGTGCGGTGTCTCCTCCCCTGGTCATGACCTGTTTACTCATCTACGTGCTTTAATATATTCACCCAACTCCTTATTTATTTGGTACTTATAACATGCTAGGCACTTTTTGGGTTCTAGAGACATGACAAAGAACAAAATGAAGTCCCTAGCCTAATGAAGTCCCTAGCCTGCCGAAGGCTGCCTTCTAGTGAGGTTTAAGACAGACAAGGGAGAAATAAACCACTAGGTTTAGCAGGTGGTGACAGGGGCAGGTGGGTGGGGACAGTTGCTACTCTGTAGAGGTCAGTCAAAAAGACCTCACCGACTAGATATTTGAGCAGAGTCCAGGGAAGTGTGAGTGACTGGGTCAGGCGTGTGGATAACCATGGACACTGTCTCAGGCAGAGGGTCTAGGCTGTTTGGGGAGAAGCACAGCATCAGCAAACTGGGGTTAACTGAGTGAAGCATAGAGACATTGGAAGTAACAAAAGTCAAGAGGGAGATAGTAAACATCTTGCCCATGTGTGTCAGTGAATTAATGACTTTGGACTGTGGGTGACATGGGACTTTGGACTTTTTGATGACTGAGCAAAGTAGTGACGTGACCTTATTTTTTTTTTTTTTTTGTCCTGATCTGGGAATTGGACCCAGATCCTTGCGCATGCTACATGAGTGTTCTACCACTGAGCTACATCCCCAGCCCTTTTTAAATTTTGATTTTAATTTCTTTATTTATCTATTTTGGACTTTATCTATTTTTGATACTGGAGTGCTTTACCACAGAGTGTTTTATTTTTTATTTTGAGACAGAGTCTCCTTAAGTTGCCCAGGCTAGCTTCAAACTTGAAATCCTGCTTCAGCCTCTGAGTAGTTGGGATTACATGTACATACCACCATACCCAGCTGACGCTCAGTATTCTCAAAAGAGCATCTGCTGCTCCATAGAGTAAGCTAAAATATAGTAGCAAAAATGTTAAGAAGTAGTGAGATCTCAAAGTGCCTTGAAGACAGATCTGCCAGGATTCAATAGGTAGACTGGTTCAGAAATTGGAAGGTGAGTGAACAAGAAATCAAAGATGAGTCCAATTTTCTTGGCTTGGGCAACTGGAGAGATTGAGTCACCATTTACTATGATGTAGGATAATGGAGTCAGAAGAGAGGTTTCTTTCCTGTTTTCTTTCTTTTTTAGTGAGGTAAATTATACCATGATTATATACTGGTGGGAATGATACAATGGAGAAAGAAAATGAAAAGCTATGTTACTAGAGAAGGAAGAAACAACTGCTAGAGTGACATCCTTGAGGAAGGGAGATGGAATGGGATGGATTTGTTGAGGAGCACAGCAGCTCCCAGGCAGTATCTGGAGAGAGCACAGAGCTGTAGGTGGATTAGCAGTGGTAGTGGGGGAACTTGCGGAAATTTTCTTCTGTATTTTTTTCTCAGATCTTCAACTGAAAGAATAGGAGACATTTCCTGTTATCCTTCCTAATTTGCCCCAGCCCAATTGTCCCTTGGAGACCCTTGAAGCCCTCCTGTGCCCTCTGGATTGGTGTATCCAGTTCCAGGAACCCACCACCACCACCATCACCACCATAATTAATGATTTTTGCTCAACCCACAGCTGCACTCAGATTGACATCTCTGAGGCTGAGATTACAAACATCCTTTTGCAGCCCCCTGCCAGTTGACTTCTTTCCATTAATAGAAGACCATGGTAGGAGATCAGAAGCTGGGAGGAGGGGGCAGTTTCCTGCCCTGGCTCTGACGGTGTGGCACTTGGCAATTGTAGTGCTGGCAGCAGGAACCAAGGAATCCTGGACTCTAGCACCTGAGCCGGGGCAGAACCTTCTTCATGGTTCGAGCTCTGGCTGAGATGGGTCTAGAAATGGGGGTGCAGCTTGCCAGCAGCACAGTAGCAAGGGCTCTCTTACGCGCAGATCTCTGAGAATCACCAACTCTCTTTATATTCCTTCATCTACTTCACCTCTTTCCTTTTGCTCTTCCAGTCCTGCCAATACCAATGGCTTCAATTAAATTCGCAAGGTATGAAAGACATGGATTTGTTCCTCATTTCTTGATTGCCAGTGCCTGCTCTATTCTCAGAACACTCAACCTATTTTACAAAGGTTTCCTCCTCCTTCTTGCTTTAATTAAAATGTATCACTTCCTCAATGACACTGTTTTTCTGCAACGCACTCATGCGTCACTGTTTATCTCGTGTTCCAGCTCCTCGAGAGCAAGAGGTAGAGTTAATGCCCTTCATACTGCGTGCGTTCAGACAAATATTCTTCCAGTCATTTGCTCAAATCCTGCTCTTCAGGCCCATTCCATTCGACTGTGTAAGTGTTTAGCCAGTCTACCTTTCCTCAAGCCACACTCAGTTATTCCCTCTCTTATCAAAGACTTGGGCATCCAGTCTCCAAACTGGGTCTTTATCCAAGTCCTGTTGAAAGCCTGAAGGATCTCAGGATCCACAACAGATCACCCACTGACCCATCCAACATAATGAATATTCGGTTCCTCGACCCCTTCATGGTTTTTCTGTTTCATTTCAGTCCTTTACATGTTATCACCTTCAGTTTTCCAGCTGCACAAATTCATGAACTCATGCACCACCCTGTTAAAATAGCACCTATTTCCAGTGCAATTGAATGGGTGCCCCTTGGCTTTTATTCAGCCTCATCTGCCCTTCCCAGGCATTGATCCCTCTTTCCTCATACTTAATTATCTGTGTCTTTCTCAATGTTCCTCCAGAGATAACCTTGTTTCTTGACTCATTGTTTCAATAGCACTCTTGTCAATATTATAGCTCTTTTGGATTAATGTCTTTTCATCATATAAATCCAGCAAAACCCACCTCCTGGATTATCCAACTCTTTCTCTTTCCATGTACCTGAGTAATGTAACATAGCTAGGGGTGAAAAACCACACAAAACAGCAGATATATTGGTTCCTGTGTAACTTCAGAAGCCCAGTATTGAATCAGATCCAAACTTAACCAATTCTAGCTACCTTAACATTTGCCTCTGGTCTATGCTTCATTAGTCTTTCTCCTATGAATTTTTCTGAATGTTTTTCAAAGAAATCTCCTTGATTCTTCAGCTGATTGGCTTTTGGCACATGGTCATTTTACATGTTAATTTGAGAAAATAGATGCTATAATATGCATTCTTCTCAACTTCTTGATAGTAACTATTACAAACCCATTATACCTGCTTACCTTTCCTCCTTCCTTTCTGTTACAGTAAAGGAATAAAAGGGCTATTCTATTTTTCCCTTTTTTTTGGAGGGAGGATTACTGGGGATTGAACCCAGGAGTGCTCTACTTTGAGCTACATCTCCATCCCTGCTCCTTTTTTTTTTTTTTTAAGCTTCTCAGTAAGTTGCCAGGCTGGCCTCAAACTTGTGATCCTCCTGCCTCAGCCTCCAGAGTAGCTAGGATTACTGCATATACCTCCATGCTCAGCTCTGCTTCACTGCTTTTTATGACTGAATAATATTCATTGCATAGATATACCATGTTTTGTTTATCCACTTATCATTTGGTGGACATTTGCGTTGTTTGCACCTTCAGGCTACTTTGATTAGTATTGCTTTTGTTTGATACCAGTTTTAAATTCCTTGGGGTATATGTCTATGAGTAGAATTGCTGAATCATATGATTACTCTATATTTAACTTTCTGAGGAACCACCAAACCGTTTTCCACAGTAGCTGCCCATCAACTCTTAAATGTTAAAAAAAAAGAAAGGTTTTTTTTTCTTTTTAACCTGAACCCCATTCCCAGCTCCGTCTACTGATCATTCTCTTATCTCCTTCTCAGAGTAACTTCTTGGAAAAAGTTGTTTATGGATTCATCCTTCTTTCTCTAGTCATTAAAGGCAGGCACACCTCCAGCGCCTGTCCTAAGCCTTTTTCTTTTCTCTTCTCTGTATTCTTCCCCCATTGATTCTGGCACTTCTCCAATCTATTCTCCAAACTGCAGCCAGTGTGACCTTTTCAAAATGCAAATCTGATTATGCCACCACCCTTGTTTCCAACATTCAAAGAATTTCAATTTCTTTCAGGGAAGACAAAGATCCTTAACTTACATGACCCTGTCTGGTCTCTCCTCACTATGCTCTTGTGCATCCCGTCACTGGGCACCCATCACTCTGGAAACCTGCCATATACTCTTATGCCCACTCTAGGCCTTTGATGTCACTGCTTCTTCTTCCTGCACAGTATCTTTCTCTATCCCCTTATCTTCTTCTGCTAATGTCTGTCCTTCACCTTCAATACTACTCTTGGGAAGCAAACCTTGACCTCCATAATTAGGTCAAGTTCTGTAAATTCTTATAACTCTGGCATGGGCGGAATTGCATCTCTCCAAAATTTCTGCATTGAGGTCCTAACCCTCAGTGCCTCAGAGTGTGTGTTATGTGGAGATATACCTATCAATGAGGAAATTAAGGTAAAATGAGATCATATCAGGGGCCCCTAATCCAGTCTGACTGGTATCCTTAGAAGAAGAGATTAGGACACAGGCAGTACACATACTGGGGAGTGAGCATGTGAAAACACAAGAAGCAGGAGACAGAGGCCTCAGAGGAAACCTGCCTGTCAACACCTTGATATTGAACTTCGACTCTCAAGAACTGAGAAAACAAACTCATGTCCAAATCTCCCAGCCTGTGACATTTTGCTAGGGCAAGTCAGCCTGACCAACGCAATCATCCTGTACTTCTTTGCCTCCATTTCACTTGCAAGAGAGTTAATTTTATTCTATATTGTTTACATTTTATATTTTTGATTTTTTAAATTAACGCTCGTGTCTGGCTCTCTTTATTATAAGTTCCATGAGTGTAAGAATTATTCTTGTCATTTTTCTCCATTTCATTTTAGGTCCACAGCAGTGATTGGCAGGAAGCAGGGATTCGATGAACACTTCTGAATAAATGGGTAGACAAAGGAATGAAAACCAAATGAATACATATTTATTTAGCTCAACAGTCTAGGTTTCTCTAACTTTCATTTATTAAGCTTTTCTTTTAAGAGAGAGGGACAGTGAGAGAGAGAGAGAGAGAGAGAAGGAGAATCAATTTGAATTTTAGTTTTTCATGTGACTTTCATTGCTCCAACACTTGGTTGCGTACGTGGTGCTGGGTTTGAACCCGCGTCCTTGCACATGTGAGGCAAGTGCCATAACCACTGAGCCACTGCTCCAACCCCTATTAAGCTATTTTTTATTATTATTTAGCATGCATGAAATGCCAAGTCTTGTGATGGGGTATTCTTTGTCTTCAAAAGCCTCTGGGTAGGTTAAGGAGTTAAAATATAAACAAAAAATTAAAACACAGGGCTAATTCTCCAAGAAGTGGAATTTAGAAACTGCTTCTAGAGCCCAGATTAAGGAAAAAAAACAACACTGAGGGATTCAAGGAGGTTTCATGAGAGTAGATGAATAAGGATCCAGAACTAGAATTAAATTTCCCACTAAGTTGTGCAAATTATTATCCAAAATTGCTAGACACTGAAGGGAATTTCTGCTGAAATTTAGTGAATGGCAGCTTAAAGCTGGTTTCTTTACAAGACTTTTCAGACCCTTTAGCATGCTAATGTGCATGTGAAAGAAAGGCAGTACATCCTCAATTTATATGACCGCTCAGCTCCTTTTACTTTCCGAAATATATCTTATAGTCCTACAATTGCTTTATACTTCTTGGGAAACCCAAGACCAACACACAATGTATCAGATGGGAAATGGTAAGAGACTATTTAGAAAAAAATAGGTTGGAATATTACCATAAGTCAAAGAAACTGTGAGAAACATCCAGAACACAATACAATGTCATTTAATTATCTTAAAGAATTATGATCCCAGAAGGAAAAAATTTTAATAGAATCAGCCAGTAAATATATTATTTGAATCCTACCAGGCAGCAAAGCAACTTGGATAAGAGATTGAAGATTTAAATCACATTTCAGAATTAAAGTAATGGGGTAACTTTATCTAGGGACCCTTTGTAAATTAGGAGGCCCAGTTAGAACGAGAATAAATACAACTGTGTGTCCCCTCAATGTTATCCAAGATCAAGTATTTGGTAGAAACTCACTATATAAGTTATCAATTATATCAGTAATTCAAGTACTTGATATATAAATAATGTCAGTGTACTGAAATAGTAAATGCATATTGCTTGGAATGATAAAACCTACCCTTGGTGGGTAGGTCAGCACAGATAGGACTTGGTTATATGTAATGAATAAACAAGAATGCTTTTTTCCTAAAAAAAAAAAAAAAAAAAAAAAGAATAAAAGAGTAAGCATAGAAGAACTGTTTATGAAGGACTTGCCTTCCTTCGGCTTTTCTACTTCATCATTCTAGATTTTGTCTTTGATCTTCAAGGTCATCTCAAGGTCCAAGACTGCAACTAGAAGAAAGAAAAGAAGAAAAAGGTTGAAAATGTCCCAATTCCCAAATAAGTCATTTTCCTTTAAGAAACACTCCTAAAAGTCACACATAGCCCTTCCACTTCACTGACTATATGTTGGTCTCATGGCCACCCCTAAACATAAATCATTTAGGAAATGTAATTTATCTTACGGCTGTCTTGAATAAATGTAAGACCCTGTTACTATGGAAGACACACTAGAAAGCGCATAGCAACTAGCAGTCTCTGTTACAATGGGTGTCATTTAACCTTTGTGAACTTAGAAACAAAATATATAGATGAAAAAGTAACTAAAACCATACATTAATTTAGGAATTATATAAAAGAGCACATTACATATTTACTTTTTTAATATTTTTAATTCATAAGAGAATTTATCATATTGGAGCCTTCAATGGATTAGTTCAATGATTCCCATTTAAATTATAAAATTGAATAATTTATTAAATTTTTCATTTTAATTTCAAAGGCATGAGAATTTTACTGCTTATAAATAGTAGCAAGACATTTAAAGCATCTTTAAAAGATCTTAAGCTTCATCATACTTGAAACTTTAATTTATTATGTTTCTTAAGATTTACTTAAGTAATTAAAAAGATGTTATGTATTAAACAAATAGCTTAAGGTCTTAAAAACAAGCAACTTGACTTTGTGAATTCAATTTTAAATATTTAAACAATTTTAATTATTTGAGTTTTAAAGCCCTGTTTGAAAATGATTGTTGAAATGTTCTATATTTTTGGTGGGTATGGTGAAACATAACTAAAATCCCAGGTACGTAGAAGTCTGAGGCAGGAGGATCATAAATTGGAGGCTAGCCTCACCAACTTAGCAAGACCCTGTCTCAAAATAAAATAAGAAAGATTGGGGATATAGCTCAGGTTCAATCCCCAGAACCACACACACACACATACACACACACGTAAAAGCTGTATTTTAATAGAGTTATAAGATTTCTAAGTTGAATATGAATTAAGTTGTAAAAAATTGAAGAAAGAAGAAAAATTAAGTTCTATCTGTAACAAGCTGAATAGTAATTTAAATCCAAAAGATTCACAGATACACTTTACTGTGCATAAAGTTGCCCTCAAGGATAACAGAAAAACTTCACATTGACAAGCACATGTTTATGAAAGACTGTTAAAAGAACTAGTCCTAAGTGTTTGGGACATTTTCCTGGAAGTAAAGCGAGCTCACTGGACGCCATGATAGGATTTGTGTTTCACCAGATAATTCTGTGGCAGTGAAATACCCTTTCTCTGCAGCTAGGTGAATTCCTATTCAATTCTTCACCAATCCCAGCACCACCTCCCCCAGGAAATTCAACCCTGTGCAACCTCCTGTCACTCCCACCAAGCTGCTTCTCCATGTCCCACTGCTCTATACACACCCTGTGTGACCACTGTCTCACATCGTTGAGGACTTTTGGGTCTGTCTTCCCTGGTAAACCATGAAGCAATACTACCGCATCTATTTTTAGATTGCTGCTTCGTGCCTAACACAGACCCATAGACGTGTACTATATATTTCAACTGATCAGAATACAATTGAAATGCAAAACTTAGGCACCCTTTTTGTATTCAGCATGATCCTACCAAGGTGCAGACAAGACATCATACCTAAGAAAAGGTGACCTCTCCTTTCCTCCCACTTTCGAAGTTCTATGGCAGTTACAGTTAAATAAGTAGCAAATCATAATTATTAATTATGTTTGTCCAAGGTACACCCAGCACCACAGAAAAAGAGCTGGCTCTAGGAGCATTTTCTATCGACAGGTTTTCACCGTGTACTCCCTTGCAAATGATTACGCACTCACAGGAAAGAAATGTGTTTTGGTTGGAAAAAGTCCCAGCAGGCCCATAGGGTGGGCATTTGATTCCTTGATAAAAAGCCAAGTCCCTCTGTCTGGAAAGAAGGAAATTAGAGAAGGGGCAAAGGCCCATTTGCTTCAGGGCTTAAAATAACACCAATTTCAGCAAAAGCTATGAGCAACAAGATAGTGGAATTAAACAGTAGAGAAAAATTTCTGTGTACAACTTCTTTAGCTATAAAATAACTTAGAAAATAACTTCAAAATAATTTTCCAACCCACAACAATACACACACACACACACACACACACACATATATATATATATATTTTTTTTTTTTTTTCAGGGCTGAGGACCGAACTCAGGGCCTTGCATGTGCTAGGCAAGCGCTCTGCCACTGAGCTAAATCCCCAACCTCTAAGAATATATTGAAAGATAATTTGGCAAGATGTTTTAGAAGACTTTAACAGTAAAAGATAGCGTCTTTTCAGATCATGAAGAAGTAAATAAATATTAACACAACAACAAAAATCTTTGATGTATCTTTTAATCCTCAGATGATATTTTTTGGTGACTTTTTTTTTCTTTTGTGTATGTGATGTAAATGTGTCCCTTCCCAACCTACCTCCCCACCTCTCTCTCTCCCTTTCTCTCTTTCTCTCCCTCTCCTACCCACCCCTCTTAATTATACTATAAAAATCAAGCCAGCAGGAAACTGATTCTTAACATTTAATCATTATCCACCCTGGCTGTTTTAAATTTTTTTTTCTTTTCTTATTATGGAGAAATTTTTCTTTCTATCGCCTATACTTCTCTCTAGCACATTAATTATCTTTCCTGTGACAAGTCCCTAATCCATTTTTTTTCCTGTGAAATCTGTAGCACTTAATGACGATTATTCTCACTTTGTAAAGGCTTTAGAAGGGACTTTTGAGATCCTGTCTAAATGAGTCCTCTTAAGTTATATGATGAGCTTAGATTGGAGCCCTGGTCTCTCAGATTTGATTAGCAGATCCCGATGGCCTGCTCCTTCTTTGCTCAGCTCTGTGATTTTAGGGAGAAAAAAAAAAGCAAAAATAAATAAATAAAAGAAGAACAAGAGTAGCTATCTGGATAATAGCAGGACAAGTTGGAGAGGGGAACATTCTCCTGCCATATGCATTATAACTGAATACAGTCATTAGCCGACCATGCCTGGTAATTTGAAATGTGGAACTTTATGCCTCTTATCTTAGGTCGTCTCAGAGTTGAGACCAGTATGTGTAAATAAGAGCCTATTCATCTTTCACCAGGGCTTGGAATTAGTAATTCTAGCCAGTGGTTCTCCTTTCTGGTATCTTCCTGCCTTCTAAACAATCAGTACTTCATGATTATGGAATGATTGGGTCTGCTCTCACTACCTTTGCTCAGGAACAAAAAAACAAAACTATATATATATATATAGCATTAACTCCCAGTTCGGAGAAAAATAGGGTCCAGATCTAAGAAGCAGATGTCATTGTGAGCATCACTGAGGGAGCTTTGATGAGGTGCTCTGCATCTTCTCACGCTCCCAGGGAAAGTCATATTCCAGCCTTACGGACGCTAATTAGATCCGGGGTGCCAATATTCCAATATTCCTCCAAATCAGGAACACACACTCAGAGGTTTTTAAATCAGACCTGTACATTTGGCAACTTACAGACTGCCTGGAGCCAGAACCATAAACTCAAAGCCTGAGGACAAGAAACAATGATTTTAAAAGAAATAATTTGAGTATAGAAAACAAAAAGGGCTGGCTGTTTTTCTGCAACTGTGATTAAACTGGCTCCTTCTGCACCTCGGAATCAGATGAGAAAGGAGCAAGAACAAAAAAATAACAACAGGCACTGAGAGTGTATCAAAGTGTTTTGCTAATTCTATGAATCGCAGCAAAAAAAAAAAAAAAGAAGGAAGATTTTGTTGTTGTCCTTGTTTCCATGTTGAAGACATGTGGGACGTGAATTATAAAGTTGTATTAACTTATCCCAAGTACTAAGGTTTGGAAATAGAAGAATTGAGATCCTAAGGTGGGATTGTGTAGTCAGAGCCTGCACCCCTAATCAACACCTCTCTTCACTAGGACACTGTTATTCTTGGTCCCTAAGCTCATCAACCCCCCAGGTAAAGCTTTACCTACATCCCTTTTGCCAACCTGTATCTAACTCTGATGAAATCCCTCCAGCATACCAGCATGGAAAGGAACAAAACTGGACTGCAGGATCTTCAGAGTGGACAAGCAAGCACGGGAACACCACCCCCCATGGAAAAGTTCACGCTTAGCCTGATGCCAAAGGCAATCAAAACCCTGAAAAGTATCCTGAACTTCACTTTGATCTTCCAGCTCCCTTGCATGCTGTTCCTCTGTCTGCCCTTCCTTCTTATAGATCAGATTTCATGAAACTCAGAAATCACAGAAGCTCTATTGCCCAATTCAAACTAGGTCCTGCGTATGTGATTACTGAATAAGAGAACAAATGAATGAAGAAGCAGCACTTCTCTCAATAGTACACAGCACTATAAATTCTGAGATAAAAGAGAGAAATGTCTTTTTTCTGAAAGCTCTGAAAAACAAGATTGGTGGCTTCTAAGATGAGTTAACTGTTTTTCCCAGGCACTTTGTAATCTTATAATTTTTTTAAACAAAACTGCCAACACAATTTTGAGATTAATAATAGCACTGCCATCGTTATTTCACCTTTCCAGTGGATGAGTGCCTGAGATGGAGGTGGATAGCAGAACTGTCCTCAGTCTAATCAAGCTCTGAGCTGCACTTGTCCCGAGGTCTGACGGCAGCCACTTCTCTGCATTACTGCAACACTACTGCCATTAGGCACAAGAGGCAATAAGGAGACCTTTGTTAGGAGAATTCTTTAGTCTGTGCAATTTTACCCTCGCACTGATTAATTTACCATCCTCACATCCTTTCCTCTAGGGTATATACATTTTTTTCATGTTTCTTTTTTTTTTTCTCTACATTTTTCATTGGTGCATTTTAGTTGTCCTTAATGGTGGAATTGTTGTTACAAATCAATACATGCACACAATGTGACAATATAATTTGTCCAGTATCCCTCCCCAGCACTTCCCCTCTCCCTCAAGGATATATGCATTTAAAAAAATAATTGAAGTCTCATGTTAACTACATGAATTTCTGCACAAATAACTGACTATGTCCACCTTACAAAAATAACTAACATAGAAGATTAATCACCTCTCTCAATACTACTGATTAATCTACAATCTCTTTCAGAGTCAGAATAACTGGATTAACCAATTTGGTAGATGACTCCTAACATAACATTAAGGATTTATTATACATTTCTAAAATTGATTAGGGACCATTGCACATGGAAGTTTATACTGTTTTCCTGTACAAATCAACTATAGAATTGCTATTGTGTTTATAAATGGGAACATTCAGCAAAAACTAAAAATGCGGAATGTTAACATGAAGCAGTCCTTTTAAATTCCCATACTCTCTAAAGTAGTCACCTCTCTCCATTTTAACCTGTTTTAAATTATAATATTTAGGCACTGAGAAATCAAAGCCATAATTTATATTGGTCATCTGACAACAATTTTAATTTCTACTCTTAATTATCTTGTTGAAGTCATGCTGACTTGGAAAAGAAGACAAAAAGGACCTAGAAATTAAACTGTATCATAAAACCTTTTAGACACATAAGTGCACTAAAAGTTGTTGGTGTATGGGATTTTTGGAGACAATCTGTGTTCTTTCTTGAATTTTCATCCCCAAGTCTGGAGTAGAGTTCATGCTTCCTGCAAGTCATTGAAGTGATGCATAAATAACGGTGCCAGGCCTACTTCTCTTAGATGGATTTAAAAATCCTTAATCTGGCTTCTGAGGATCTTCCCTTTGCGTCTCCCTCCAGTGTCATCTCTGCACATTCTTCCCTCGCTGACTACCCTTCAGACACGCAGAATTTCTTCCATTTTTCCAAATGGGGTTTCAATTCCTTTGCCTTGGAAACTTCAAGTGTGCTGCCCACTGCCTGCAGCTCTCCCTTCTCCCCTCACCCATCACCTGGAGATGCCTCAGTTCAGCCTAATGACACTTCCTCTGGGAAACCTTCCCTGGCACGCTCAGCTTCCCTTTCCATGTACTTCCAGCCACCACGTTTCTCTGTCCCCACACCTAGCCTACCTCCTTGGCCATGTCTACCTAACTCCAGGTCTTCCCACTACACTCTTCTTTGAGGGAAGAGGTCAGGTCTGTTTAATATTGGTCATGTCTCCTCTTGGTGCAAGTGACAGAAAGCCTACTTAAACTCACTTAAGTTAAAAAGGGATTTATTGCCAACATACTGAGCATTTCAATTATTCATCTGAAGTTGTCAAGCTTCTTTTTCTCCTCCTCTCCATTTTCTCCATCACCCATGATTCTCTCTACATCCTATTTTTCGTCTATTGCTGTCTCCTACCATTCAGTTTATCATGTCTAACTCCCTAACTCACTCATGCTTCTCTCTTTATATTTGTCATCCTTCTTTCTCATGGAAAAATCTTCCTGAAAGCATTAAGGGACAGCCTAGAAGTGGGGTGATGTTGGGCTATAAACAGCTCCAGATGACATAATTCCAATTTAGTGATCATGAAGGAAAAAGAGCCTCTCTCCTGGCATCCAAGTATAAAAGGTGAGGGTGGAACACTGACTTTGGACCAATGCTCTGTATGAGATTGGATTAATGCCTGGACTAACCACTGTAGCCAAGGAAAGAACTATGATTAACCAGCCCTATGAACTGGGCCAGTAGGGCCATGTGTAGGTACATCTACCAGAATTGACATTGAGGAGGGATGGTTTCTTCAAATGCAAAGTGACATCATTACTAGAAAAGAGAAGGATCTGATGTTGTGTGACCAAAACAATAACATTCCCCCGTAGTGGATTAATTTTGCATCCCCAGATCCTCCTTTTAAATTTGGCATACAGTTGTTGATCAGTAAATGCTTAGTGATTAGATGAGCAAATTAACTTAGAAGATGGATTTAGAGAATAATAGATTTGCTCTATTCATATTTGAAGTAGTGACACTCATAAATGAAGATGAAAAGAAACATAAGCTGTTTCTTATAACAAATAGAGAGCAACATGCTGTAATGGTTAAAAAATTAATACTGTGTTTGGTAAAGATTTGTAAATGCAAAATGCTTACAATCACATCACAAGAATCCCAATGGAAGGTCAATACATTTGATCAATGACTGTATAAAGATCAGTTTTGTAAATGATGTAACATCCTGTGAAGCTCCCTATTCTCCTTGTCCCAGGTAAACAGACCAGATGTGGCTATAAAACTTTTACCTTGCAGGGCACTTCTTGTAACCCCAGCTACTAGGGAGACTGAGGCAAAAGGATCTCAAGTTCAAGGCCAGCCTCATCAACTTAGCAAGACCCTGATTCAAAATAAAAAATTCATTGATGAAGTTCAATGGCAGGGCAACACTGGGTTCAATCCCTAGTACTCGACCAGGAAAAAAAAATAACAACTCTCGCTTTTAAGATCAGGTCTACCTTTTAACTGAGGCCAAATCCATATTATAAGCATGGTTCTATTTGCAGATTCTCTGTCTCAGAAGTGAGGCCTTCTGGTGACTTCAGGGTCTTGGGGCTGGATTCCTGCCCTATCTCATCTGAACTTCTGTGCACCTATGCCTTTACCCCTGCCCTGCCCTTCCTGTTTACTCCATGTTTGGATCTAACTGGGAGCCTCACTCTTTAGTTCACTATGAATTCCTTTGACCACTGACCTTTACATATGCGCATCTTGACTAGACTTCCCTTCATTATCTGCCCCATTCCTGGCCAGGTTGGAACGGTATATCTGGGAAGCTGGACGATATGGCTGAGTTGAATTCTTTCCCCTGAAGTTCTTTTCTCATTCTGGATCCTCTTCCAAAACTCACTGCTCACAGATAAGTAGCTCCTACACACAAACTATTTCAACCCTTAGGTCTTCCTGGC
The DNA here is from genome assembly GCA_004027875.1 of Aplodontia rufa. Taxonomy (NCBI): domain Eukaryota; kingdom Metazoa; phylum Chordata; class Mammalia; order Rodentia; family Aplodontiidae; genus Aplodontia; species Aplodontia rufa. Next base: position 321,366 of record PVKS010000029.1, on the reverse strand, counting down.
CCTTTCCATTATTTTCTGTTTTCTGGCTACTCACTCCAACTGGGATAAATGATAATTTTCTAGAGAATTCTGTTTCATTTTGACCTGCTAGAATTAGTGAATAGAGATACATTAATTAATAACTTTAACTATATAATTTAACATTTAGAAATTCACATTTAGAAAGCCTAAAATATTTAGTGTCATTTTATCTTGACTATGAGTTTTCCCAAACTGTGCCATTTGACTCTGAAATGCTATCACAAAAAAACTGTAGTCAGGTCAAATACTTTTTTGCCCCAGCAAAGGAAAAACGTAAATGATTTACCACACAGTGTTTTATCAAACACTAATTTCTTTAGTTTCCTGAGGGTATGGTACCAGCTTTCAATTATAGCCTCAATGTAATTCTCAGAATATGCTCATTTCAAGATATATTTTAAATGTCTGGATATCTGTCTTTGTACCATTAAACTTACTATCCCCAGTTGAATCTTTTTAAAATCACAAAACTAAATAGTTCAAAAACTTGAATCTCAGTCAAGTTCTTTATTTCTCCAGTTATACATGTGACGGGAAAAAAGAAAAAGCAGTAGACTAATCACCTGGCAGAGGAGACTGCTTATCCCCCATGTGCCTAAATAACGATAATTTCAGATCATTTCTCTTGAATTTCCAAGAGAAAGAAAAAACCACACCATTTTTCCTTACTGTTTTTCAGGATGGACATCTGAGAACTAGCAGGGAAACTATGTCTCATACATTCATTTGATTTTATATTCTCCATCATGCCAAATGGCATTCATCCATTAAATAAACACCAGATGCCTAATACATATGAGGACAATGTTAATCATTGGTTTTCATATTCAAATGGTAGATATTGAACCCAAAAAGCCAATATTCTATTTTGCCATTAAAAAAAATTACTGAGATAAATTTTCTTCTCCCATAGTTTAGTAATGGTACTCAAATTCTTTACCTTTAGCAGGGCTATTCTGAGTTCAATACATATTATTGCCATGGTTCAGAGTCACACGGTGAACCATCACATGTGAAGATTCCAAGACACAGATTAAAAATTAATCCATTAAAATATTAGACATGAGCTGGACTTGGTGGCACATGCCTGTAATCCCAGAGGCTCCGAAGGCTGAGGAAGGAGGATCACAAGTTCAAAAGTTGGTCTCAGCAACCAAGCAGGGTCCTAAGCAACTCAGTGAGACCCTGCAGCTGGGGATGTGGCACAGAAGTTAAGCGACCATGTGTTCTATCCCCAGTACCCCTCAAAAAAATTAGACATGAGAGAACCCAAATAAAAGTTCAAATCAATTTGATCAATTTGTCTGCATTCTCAACATTTACGATTCCTAACTCCTTAACCGGCATTTTAGATTTGATTAAAGAAACCTCGATTAATTTAAACAAAACGCTCAGCGATGGTTAAGAAATATAATAGATAAATAAACTTCGTTGTGCCTCCTTGGAACTACTGAAGTAAAATGCAGTCGTTTGAAACATTATTCTCCTCCACCTACAGTCAATAAAAGGTTTCCCAGAGGTGGGTACAGGGCACTCCCAAGAATGTCTCCCTCCAGTGCCCCGCCCTTTTTTTTGTAGTATTGAGCATTAACCTCAGGAGTACTCAACCACTGAGATACATCCTCAACCTTTTACTTATTTTATTTTGAGACAGGGTCTTGCTAAGTGTCTGAGGCAGGCCTCAAACTTATAATCTTCCTGCCTCAGCCTCCCGAGTCCCTGAGACTACAGATGTGCATCATTATGTCTGGCTCCAAAGATATTTTTCTTGATTTTTCGAGTTAGGAAATCACACAGGATTTAGTATCTTTTGCTTTCTCTGTCTTTGGTTCAATTTACTACTCCCCTGTGAAACTCGGGGTCCCATTCAGGTAAAAGGTTAGTAGAGAAAGGTTGAATGAAAGGAGTAAAAATAAGGACTGAAATCATCTATGAGTATGTTTTCCCCTTTTGTCATGACCACAAACACAAGGAGAATATTTTAAAGCTTAATAATTAAAGGCAACTCCACCCTGCCCCGCAGCCCCCCTTCTCCCTGCCCTGTCCCCTTTGGCAACAAGAGAAGCCGGCAGTGAGATGGAACAGTCTGCAATGCTGTGGTTCTGAAGGAATGAGCGCTACGTGGCTTCCTCCCTCTTGGAACCAACTCTATATCATTTGGAAAACCTTTACTCATTATGCAGAAGCCCAGAGACACATAATAATCCAGCTGATTTCAGAGACTAATGTCACCAACAGCCACATCACCTTCTTTCTCCCTTCTTCTTTCTCTTTCTTTCCGTGCTTGCTTCTTTCCTTTATCCTTCAAGTGAGTTTCCAATCTCCCCTCTAATTCTTAGTTTCCATAACCTGTGCTTAGAAAACTTTCTTTTTTAATGATAGCAACCAAACTTTAATAGAGAAATTCAAAATCTGGGTTTTCCCCCTTTTCAACTTGCCATAGAACAGTTAAGATGCAAATAACTAAATCCTTGTGGAACGTTTATTGCCACTGTTCTAGAAGGTCTGCCCTTTGCAGAAAGAACCTGGAGCCATAGCCACCCCCGGGGAAAGCAAGCCACCAGGAACAAAGAAGCTTGTGACAGCCAATCAGCTTCAAGCACCCCAAGGTTCTGGGTGGGATCTTATCTTGGTTTGGAGGAAGGAAACAAGAACAAGACGCGGAATGATTGGTCACCAGTAAGAAGAAACTCCATAATTTCAAAATTGTGTATATTGCAGGAACTGACGTTGCAAGAAAGGAATATTAAAAGAAATAAAGTTAAGTTGTGGCTAACAGAAAAAGCATATGAAATCCCAGAAATGTATAACAAAGTTTTTGGCAGACACTACACCTACTCATAAACTTTCAGTCTTCTTTAAAACCTCCCTAGTAATGAAGAGAAAGGCGTTAAGAGGGTCAGGTTTCTGTAGTGCAGCTGATGCTGGTCTGCCTGTCTGGAAACAGCACGAATAGTGACATATGATTTCAATTAGGTTCACAGATCCACAAAATATTCTCTCCACAAGATGGGAAAAGAGCTAGAATAGATTACCAAAGTCACTAAAGACCCTTTGATTTATCTTCAGCCATTTGAATGCATTTTTCCCAGATGGGTTTCCAGTAACAAGACAATCACATCCCCAAAGTCTCAACAAGATACTGATACACAACGTGAAGGAGTGAATGAATGACACCAGTCAGTGATGACTGAATAGGAAATCGGATGCTGAATGATTGGGTTCTGGAAAACCTTTGCCTTGGTTTTTTTAGGTGGCTAGCCTTTGCCATAGAAGAATGGTCATCTTAATCTTATTTCTTTTTTTATTCTTATTTCTTTTTTATTTTTTTAGAGGTGTTACTCAACACCTCTAAAACATTTTGAAAACCACAGAAATGTAAATTTCAAAAAGAAAAAAAAACCCTATGCTTCCAAGTACCAAAATCACATCAGAAGTTGCTTTTATGCCTCTTAGATGTCACTTCAGATCCATGAAGAATAAAATCAGAAAATTTTCTACAATCCTTCTGGTTAATCTAATAATTATATCTCCGATGCCATAAGTAGACATATATCTAAAAGGGACTGCTTCCAAAACACCATTTGCTCCAATTCTCTACAGAAATAATCTTAAAGTACTGATTATGGATATAGTTTAATAATCATATTTAAATAGAGTTCATAAAGAAAAAATAATTCATTATCTTGATAATTTAAGTCAGATATTATTTGGTAGTATACTTTGTGAAAGAAAATATAAAATATAAAACCGATCGTTCTCAGAATTCTAAGTATGGGAAAAGACCATCCTTTCAAAACACTTTTGCATATTTACATCAAAATATTCCTGTATTTCCAGGTGTGGAGGCACACACCTGTAATTCCAGCAACTCCAGAGTCTGAGGCAGGAGAATTATAAGTTTAAGGCCAGCCTCATCAACTTTGCCAGACCCTAAGAAGCTTAATGAGACCCAATAAATAAATAAAAGTAGGGGTTGTGACTCAGTGGTTAAATATCCCTGGGTTCTATCCCCAGTGATCCCCCTGCCCCAAAATCCTGTCTCTCTGATCTTCTGACCATTATTGTCATGTATACCATAATTCTTAATTCTGTCAAGAGATTTTCAGACAATGGAAACAGAACAGCTGCTATGTTTACGCATTCTACCTTGTTCCTTTACATGATCATCTAACGTTGATATTAAAGGAGTGATACATGTCACAGAGTCACACCCTAAACTCTGAGGTCTCTGTGGCAGAACTATGCAAACGAACAGAACTATAAAAAGAAATAGCTACAACTAAACTCAATGGGAACGGAGCCACAGTACTCAAAGCCAAGAGAGTTGTGTTTAGTCATCAGCTTACATATAAATATTTTATAAAACTAGATGAAGACTCATGACTAGGAGGAAAAGTGTGTGATTTCCCTCCTGTAATGGGAGAATTGTAAAAGTAGAAGGGAATTTGGAGGTCATCTAGCACAGCATTTTACGGATGAGGAGACCAATGCCCAGAGAATTCAATTTCCTTTCTCAAAGCTTCTCCACTATTCAGTGAGCCAGACAGCAAAACGAACAGACTTTAAAATCAGACTTATTTCAGAATGTAACATTTGCCTCAGCAAGCATCCCACGTTATGTTTTAATACTTTATACAGGAGCTGAGCTACTGGGAAAATGGACCCTGTAACTTTCGTTGATAAGAGATTTTCCAGCCCAAGTGTAACTACTACAATTTAGCAGGGTCAAATCGATTTCACTGAATTTTTTAAGTTTTAGAGGTCAAAGGGTTTTACAAAGCATTCTACCTCAACCCCCAAATTGGTCGTGGGAAGACTGCCATCAGGGAAGAATAGACACATTGTCCCGAACACAAAAAGAACCCAGAGATATAGACCCAGGCATCCTGGAAGCACACATGACAATTTTGAAAAGGAAATCAGTGGAGGACTCATCAAGGAGATGAAATGTAAGGAAAGACTTGAAGAAGGAGAAAGAGAGTGAGCCTTGCAGTTATTAAGGAAAGAATTTTGCACAGACAGATACTTTTCGGAGATAGCAAGAAAGACAATACAGTAAGGAGGAGTAGCAAGAAACTATGGGAATTGGGAGAGATTAGTTGGGGATAAGGTCAACAAAGGATGGGAGGCCAGTTCACATGGAGTTTGGCAACCATTACAAGGACCTTGGCGCTTTGAATGAAATGGACACAGCTAGCTGAGGTTTTGGAGCAGAGGGGCACCATGATGTATCTTTATTTTCAAAGGGTCCATCCAATAGCCTTATTCAGAATATACAGAACGGAGCCAATGTTTGAAGCACAAAGACCCCTCAGAGGCTTTAAATCCAAGCAAGAAATGGTAGAGGTGCAAACTGGAATAGAACGAGGCAGTGAGAAGTGGTCAGATTGCAGGTGCAATCTGAAATGGGAAGGACTGAGGGTGGGGAGATGGAAAAGTTAAGCGTTACATCCAGGTTTCTGGCCTGAGTAACTGGAAGGATGGCGTTGTGAGGAGACAAAGAGTAGTCAAGGTGGTGAAAGGCAGGCCTTTGGGTGTGGACATGTGATGTTTGACATGTCTGTTACGCATAAAGAGAGTAAGTTAAATGTGCAAGGAAACATACAAGAGCAGAGTACAGGAGAAAGTCCGGGCCAGACAGGAAAATTTGGGAGTGTTCTGTATGTATTTGACATACATGGTATTTGAATCCCATTTCTTAAGCTAAAGAAATACAAAAACAACATACCATACATTCATAGCACTAATTGTATTTCAACAGACCCTTAAGGAAAAAGCTAATTTAAAAAATGTCATGAGGGGCTGAAGTGTTGGCTCAGCAGTTACAGCACTTGCCTGGCGTTAACAAGGACACGGGATCGTACCCTAGCACCACATACACAACAAAGTGTCACAGCAATGAAAGCCACGTGAGGAACTAAGTAAAAACTGATTCATTCTCTCTCTCTCGCTCTCTTTAAAAAAATGTCATGAAAGAATGAATCGACCTTTATTGAATATTCAATTCACTTTGTGGTTGGTTTCTTTGGGATCCTAAGTATTAGGTAATATTGATTTTCCTAAAATCTATCCCTATAAGCAAACTGTAAGATACCATTGGGTTACCCCCTTATGCTTTATTTAATGAATTCCCTTGCACATGTACATTAGATTGGGTTTTACTCTTATAGTCATCATATCAAAGATGACCCCATACTGAATTCACACATAAGATGTTGTTTTATTTTGACACTTAATTACAATTTTCTTCACCTTTCATGATCTGAAAAAAATCAAGAGACCTGTTCTAGGATACGCAGAAAAAGATGAGACCCTGCCCTTAACCAACAGTTGACAAGATTCAATTTACTCTAAGTGACATCTTGCCCTTTCCCTAAGAGAGCAATTCAGAAAATACCCAAAAGATGTGTTTCTTGAGTATGTAATATCCATTAACAAACAACTTAAGGATCAATTAATTAATCATTAAAATTTCCCTATTAAGTATTTTGGCTTATATCTTTGTGGCAAAGCCACATTTGTTAAAGTTTTACTTCTTTCAAGAATACATATTAATTTTTTAATTAGCTCCCTTTAAATACATTTCAATCTCTTACATCTACAAAATATTAAATAAAAGTTCCCACTTAGGTTGAGGAACCCCCTTCTTTAGAGAGAGAGAGAGAGAGAGAGAGAGAGAGTGTGTGTCAGGTCCAATTAATACCTATTCCTGGAAGGAATATCCCCTTAATGATTTCATTTTAAACTGAGAAAATTATGAATAATTGGAGCAGCATTGAAGCAGATGTTCAGCACACAAAGAATCTTTTGGAAAGAACTGAGGTAAGTTAGTTCCACCTCTAGACATTTAGAAGTAAGTCTTGTGCTGAGACAGGATTGACTGACTTGTCTGCTTCCTCTGTAAATTCTGCCTCCTCCGCAAGAACACACTTCGGATATATTTAAAGGAGATAGGAGATCGTAAAACAATGCTAAAGGGAGCACAAGTGGAGGCAGCTGTTGGAATTTTTTTGTTTTGGCAGTGTATAAAGGTAACTAAAAACAGAAAGGCATCTGAGAGGAGGGAAAAAAACCCAAAATTTACAAAGGCATAAGCCATCCAAATATATAAAAACACACACTAAAAATCAAAACACTTTTTGCAGAGACCATCATCAGTGAATAAACAATCTGCACATGACATGTGTTCCCCTCTCCTGCTCTCATTGTGAGAGACTCAACTGTGATTCATTAGTCATTCAGTCAACAAATATTTATAAGCTCCCCTCTATCCCTGCGTGATGCTAGGTACTGAGAATACAGTGAGAACCATCTCATGGAGTTTTCAGTCTAGCCTGAAAAATTCATAACAGAGCACCATTGGAGCTGGAGAGTGCTTGTAAAGCAGAACCTCAGTCACCTCTTCTGTCACTCCCTTACCCCCACCACCTGTCACAGTTGGCTCTTTTACTCATGTCTGCCACTCCCTCTCTGCACCATGATTGCCACTTGATTATCTAAAGGAGTTCAGAATGTTATTGTCCAGGCTGGTGAAGGTAAGTTCTTCATTCCTTGGTTTGGAACTGTAATAAATCACTCACACAAATATTTAAATCCATCCAAGCATACCTATCCCCTCCAATGCAGGCCATTGGAAAGCCCAGGAAAAAATAACTCACATTCTCCAGTCTTAAGAATCTGACCCTCAGGGCTGGAGCAGTGGCTCAGCGATCAGAGCACTTGCCTGGTGTTCATGAGGACCTGGATTCAAACCCCACCAACACATACCCAACTAAATGTTAGAGAAACAAATGTCAGATGAAAAAATAAATAGAATTGGTTCTCTCTTTCTCTCTCTCTTAAAAAAAAAAAAAAAAGAATCTGACCCTCTATGCCAGGCATGGTGGTGCACGCCTGTAATCCCAGCAGCTTGGGAGGCTAAAGCAACATTGTAAGTTCAAAGCCAACCTCAGCAATTTAGGGAGGCCCTAAGCAACTTAGTGAGACTCTGTCTCAAAATAAAATAAAAATAAAAAGGGCTGGGGATGAAGCTCAGTAGTAGTGCACCCCCAGGTTCAATCCCCAGTACTGAAAAGAAAAGAAAAAAATAAAAGCAGGGGTGGTGTGAGGTGGACAGATGGCAAGTGGTCTGGAATAAGTGGAGCATGGAAGAGAGCTCCTCTTAGTCTCTGCTTGGTTTGTACGCCTGTGTGCTTGTCAGTGAGTGTCTGTTGTGTATCTCTTGCAACCCTTTCCCAAAAGCATTTAAGCGACAAAGCACCAGCCTTGTCAGACAACCTAGAATGCCATCCCAGGGACCCTGTGACCAGGAGTTAGTCATGCTCTCTATCCGACCTTAGGTTTCCACTTCTCTCTGTGAAATGAAGACACTAATACCTTACGGAAGAGTCTGGGGGAGCAGTAAGGTAATGCTTCAAAACATCCCACACCATAAAGGTGGTGAAAGTGCTTAAGATCTTTCTTGGGAGTTAATAGGCCCTTACAGTGGGTTTTGTTGTTTCATAAGTCAGTACCACTACAGCCACAAGTCCTACTTAATTTCAAGATACTGGTTCGGCTTGACAGTTCCAGCAGAGATCCCACTGTCTCAGCAAAATTGAACCCACCATTACTTTTCTACAAAGATTTACTTTTCACAAAGTAATGACACACATATCAACATCATCTGTAATACTTAACTGTATTTTAATTTTTGGTTTGAGATTTCTGTTAGAGAGAGATGGTATATCACTTTTATTAAAAAAAAAAAAAGCATCTAACTTGACCGTTATCGCTTCCTGCAGAAATATTAACAGTTTATGAAAGTTCAGGATAGCACTATAAATTCTTAAAATTAAGGAGGAAAAAAAAGGACAGAAGGGATAAAGGAATAGTTAGGAAGTAATACTATTTCATTTCCTATCCATGTCTGAGAGATAACTCCCGAAAAATACACAAAAAGTTCAAGAATCAAGATAAGAAACTTATTGTTTTAAACTCATATGTAGACGTAAACTTAAAATCTAGATTTAATAAAGATGCTATTTCCTAAGTCTCAAAAGTTTGAGGGATTTTCTCCCCTAGAATGATATTTTGTCACATAAAACTTTTCAGAAACGCAACTGTTGTAAGAAAGTGTTACCTATCAGAGTGTCTCAGTGAACTTCTGTTGTTGCTCAATGTAAACCAATTTTCTTTGGAAAATCGAATTCAAATAGCACTTCACTTTCATGTCATTCTAATGTGCCATTCTTTCCACAGTAGCAATCAGATATTACTAAAATGCACTCAATTTTCTTTATTGAGTAATCCAAGAGGAGGCCTAAATCTCACCGACATAAATGGTATTTAGTATGTATAGTACTATCAGAAAATTGAACTAATATAATTTGATATAAGCAAATAGAAGAATCAACTCCAGAACTGACTCAGCTCCTCACATGTGACATAAGAGTATCCCCTGGCAGCAGCCGACTCCCAGTGGGGTCCAAAGAAATGCGGAAGAAATCCAGGTGGAGTCTGTTGTTTGCACATTAGGTGGGTGGCAGTGGGATATCGCTGATGTCATGGAAGGAAGCTGGCAAACCCTTGCTCTTTTCTCAGAGAGTCCGAACATGAACAAGTCAATGAGCTTCTCAGGACCTTGTTATCCCCAGTGACAGAAAGAAAGGCCACCAACAGTGTGACAGTGTTCCTCTCTTCCCAAAATCCCTCCAGTATCTGCCATTGTTCGTATTCTTCATTTTTGCCCCTCTGACAGGAGTGAGGTGGAATCTCAGTGAAGTTTTGATTTGCATTTCTCTGATTGCTAGTGATGTAGAACATTTTCTCATATATTTATGAGCTTTTTGAACTTCCTCCATTGAGAAATTTCTATTTAGTTCCCTAGCCCATTTATTGATTGGATTATTTGTGGTTTTGGTGTTCAGTTTTTTGTGTTCTTTGTATATTCTGGACATTAGCCCTCTGTTGGAGGTACAGCAGGCAAAGATTTTCTCCCATTCTGTAAGTTCTCTCTTGACACTCTTGACTAATTCTTTAGCTGTCCAGAAGCTTTTTATGTGTGGCTTTAATTTTTGCGTTATGGGAGTCTTGTTAAGGAAGGCAGTACCTACACCAATGTCTTGGGGTGTTGATCCTATTTCTTCTTCTAGCAACTCTATAGTTGCTGGTTTAATTTCTAACTCTTTGATCCATTTCAATTTGATCTTTGTGCAGGGTAAGAGATACGGATCTATTATCAGTTGTCTGCATATGACTGTCCAGTTCATCCAGCATCACTTGTTGAACAGGCTGTCTTTCCTCGCTGGATTAAAAAACTGTGGTGTATATATACAATGAAGTTCTACTCTGCTATTAGAGAGAACAGAACGATGTCATGGCATTTGCAGCCAAATGGATAGAGATGGAAAAAACTATGCTAAGTGAAATATCTCAAACTCAGAGACTAAAGGGCCAAATGTTTTCCCTCACATGTGGAAGCTAGAGCAAAATCTAAGACAGATTGAAAGTTAGCTAAGCTCAATCATAACTCAACATATGTGAAATTTCACATAAACAGGGAGAACCATAATTATGAAGCTGGGGGGAGCAAGGAGGGGCACAGAGAAGGGAGGAAGGGATTAGAAGGGTTATCAATGCAGCTGGGAGACCTCGACTCCCTTAAGAAGCCCAACTACACATAGGCGGGCAGAGAGGATCAGAAAATTCAAAAATTAATACACATGTATATGCTTATTTCTATCTATTACATGGGGTAAAGCAGTGGAGAATTGGTTGCAGGGAGTGGTTGAAGCAGGGAGATCCTGGACTAGGATCGGCCTTAACTTGCTTTATCAATATCCATCTATGCATGAATATGGAACAACAATTCCCTCCAATATGTAAGACTATGTTAAACAAATTTAAAAAAAGAAGAAAACAATGCCTAGCCCTGGATAGAGCTGTAAAAGAACAAAACAAAATCAAATAAAATAAACATTTACTTTCCAGGTACAAATGGGAAGGGCACACAAAAGTTCCATAGCAAATCACCTCAGAAAATTCCAGAAACAAAATCAGAAAAAGTCACATCATAAGACCTGCTAATTCTGTTTCCCTCATCTTTTCTCTCCTTTGCTCCTGACTATTTGCACATGGTGGGGGAGTGGAGTGAAGGCAAGAGCAAGACCCTGAGAGGATCCTAAAATACCTTATAGAAGAAGAAAGCCACTTTGTTTGGTTCCAAATGCATGCCCAGTAGCCATCCTTTTGCATGTCTATCTTGACAGCAGCTGTGTCAACTGGGATTGTGTCTGCCCTTTGGGTGGATGCGGTTCCCAAATTGGCTCCGGAGTGAGTTCTCCCAGCTCCGTGCTCCACTGAGCACTTAGTATATACTGATATGTTGCTGTGGGATATTTCTAAAGTATAAAAGTTTCAGCTTAGATTGGAAACCACTTTTGGGGAGGCTGGAGCAGTGGTTCAGCAGTTATGGTGCTTGCCTGGCATGTGTGAGCTCAAGAATTCAAACCCCAGCACCACGTACACAATGAAATCTTGGAGCAATGAAAGCCACATGAAAAAAACTAAATAAAGTTGATTCTCTCTCTCTTGATCACTGTCCCTCTCTCTTTAAGAAAAGAAAGCCATGTTTTGAGAAACAAGGCTCATCTTCTTTGGGTCCTTCTGAAACCCCAGTCTATGCAGAAAGGCTTTTTTATTTCTCCTTTGCACATATCTTTAATGAATATTTGCTTAGAAATTAATAAATTGGTGTGGTAGGGAGATTGCACAACATTTCCAGAGATCCTCCCCTCATGCCATGTCATCTGCTCCCCTTTATTATAGGCTGGACTTAGTGACTGGATTCTAATAAATAGAATGAAGGGGAAATGATAGGATACCACTCCCAAGACTAGGTGGCAAAAAAAAAATATATGATTTCCATCTCACTTGTCATCTCTCATTCTTTCTCAGAGCCCTTAATCTAGGGGAAGCAAGTAGCTATGTTGCAAGCAGCATGACCGAGAAGCCCATGTGGTGAGGAACCAATCTCATTCACCAACAGTCATCACAAGCATACCTAAAACCATGTGAGGCAGGTTGCAACATGTTGAAAGACTCTGAACCAAAAGACCCAGTTAAGCCACACTAGATTTACAACTCACAGACACTGAGATGGTCAGTGTTTGCTGTTTAAGCCTCTAGATCTTAGGGCAAGTTGTTACACAGCAGTATGTAACTAATACAATTAGCAAAGCAATGATAATCTAAAAAAAAAGATCAGTACCATAACATCCAAGGACATACACACTCCTAGTATGGGTGTGCTTTCAAGGCATACTGAGAAAAGTAATCCCTATCCTAGTCTTCCCAATTACCACTCCAAAACACATACAAACCTCCAATTAAAATGGTCCCAGAAACTATTTCTACACAGGACATAATTTTTTGTAGGTCCATAAGCATATTCATGCCATAGAAAGATCAATCTTTTTTTTTAATGGTAGTGGGGATTAAAACCAGGGTACTCTATCTTTGAGCTACATCCTCAGTCCTAATTTGTTCTGTTTTTGTTTTTGTTTTTGTAGAAACAGGGTCTTGCTAAGTTGCTGAGGCTGGCCTTGAACTTGTGATCCTCCTGCCTCAGCCTCCCAAGTCACTGGAATTACAGGCAAGCACCACCTTGCCCAAGAGAAAGACCAGTCTTTAAAGAACCAAATATGCAATAGAGAGGTTTGTGTAGAATATGAACTAATGAAATAATTAAAGAAATTAAAGATTGTCCATTGCAACCCAGAAGAGCAGGCTGCATGGTTGCTGCTTCATCTGTCCTCATAATTGATCAGCCAAGCCACTGAGTGCTTGTGCCCAGAACTCTTCCCCTGGAGCTGAGTACAAGAAGCAGATGGAGATGGTGTGAAAATGAACCTACTCCAACTCAGCAATTCAGTCTCAGTCTCAGAGTATATAAATGCAGCTTTACACTGATTTTTCTACTTTGAGTCAAGCCTGTGAATGCAGAGAAAGGAAAACAGTCAGCCTACAGAATCAGAAGCGTACAAATGGGAGCACCATGAAGGCTCAAACCTTTTAAATACATTCTAGACAGAAGAAAAAAGAAAGCGTCTGGGTCTTTCATGAAGGCCAACATACTCAGAAGACTGGCCAGTCTCTGCTAGGATGCTACTGCTGTGGGTCACAGGTTTGGGAGATTTATTGTTGTTGCTTTTGCTTGCAATGATTTTAAGCTTTCTGAGCTTTCTACCTCCCTTATCCTTCACTTCTTTGGTGGTACTTTTTGGTGCATATCTGCAGGACTGTGGAACCAGAGGCTGGGGTGTAGCTCAGTGGTAGAGCACTTGTCCATCATGTGTGTGGCCCTGGGTTCAATTGCCATTATAAAAAAAAGAAAGAAAGAAAGAAAGAAAGAAAGAAAGGAAGGAAGGAAGGAAGGAAGGAAGGAAGGAAGGAAGAAAGAAAGGAAGAAAGAAAGTAGAACCAGTAAGTCCAGGTTTAGTCATCCTGGGGGAAAATATAGCTCAGCTCCCAAAAAATAGCATCCATAGCTTTCTGCTATTTTAAGTGACCAGGAAGTCCCTTTTCCTCCAGAGTTCTGCTAATCTTGGTACCTGTAAAAAGCCTAGAAATTGCCTTTGGTGCTGACTTTTGGGGACCCACCCTAGAAGCTCTCTATGCTAGAAGCCAGCAGACTGGCTCTTCTGTGCAGATTCACAGCTTAGGGCTTAATGGGTATGGTAAAGAAATTTCTCTCTCCAGAGGCCTCTTCCACCAGAGCTTCCTCACCCACAATGAACTACTATTATTTTCTGAATATGGATCATCCACTCTTGTCACCTTTGCAAATTTTGTTCTCTCTGCCTGAAACCATCACTCCTTAGCCTCAAACTCCAAGCCTTGGTTGGATCTGAACAGCACTTTCTCATTCTTCAGGTTTGAACTTGGCTATAGCACATCCTTGACTGGGTCAGGTGTCACTTCCTGTGTTCCCCAACAGCACTTCATAACTTCCCTGCTGTAGACCTAATGCACTCCAGTGTAACCTTCTGTGGACTTATCTATACTTCCTGTAGATTGCACGTTCCAGCAGGACAAGCCCATCCGTCTTGGTCAGCACTGTATCCCCAGTGCCTAGCAGAAGGTCTGCAGCAGAGTCGGCAATGCCTGCAGAATGGACCAATTGTTCAAAAATTCCAGCTTAGGACGGGGTTGGAGAAAACACAGGTGAAAAGGTTAAGATCGAATTTATAGGGAAGAACTAAAGCCTGAAAGACTGTATGGGTCCTGCTGTGTACACTTTTCATCCTCTGCTCGAGGGGAAATTGTGGAAGGGTGGGAAGAGCAGAGCATCAGCAATAAGAGGGTCTGAAATCACAGCCCACAGACTGGAAAGGAAGACTGATTGCAAGAGATTCAGTATTTAAGAAGTTGTATCTGTAAGACCTGATGATTTATTGCAGGTTGAGGCAAGGGAAAAGGAGAGAAGGATGACTCAGAAAATTGATAAAATGGAAGATCTATGGAGAATATCTTTATTTTTCTCTTACATGAGAGAGATGAGCAATGTAAACAATAGAATGGCTCTGGGTATTCAAGATTAAAAACGTCTGTTGTTTATTACTGCGCGTCTTGAAGTTTGCAGATCAGTAAGCTGTAGGGACATGTGCGCCTCCACAATTGGAGAATTAGACATTTGAAAGAACTATTTCATAATTACAATGGTAGAAAAACAGGTAGGATGCTTTTTTAAAAAAAAATAACACAAAATAAATCATCTTTAAAGTCCTTAAGAACTGGAGACTGTGTGGAGTTGAATCACTAAATCTTGACTTAGAAAAATGACCAACTCCACCTATTTTTCTCATTGCTTCTTGCCTTTAGATCACCAAGAACTTTGCGAAAGTTGAAAAAGAAAATGTATTTCAGGGGATGTTTATCCAAGTGGAAACACTCAGGAAATAACATTGTAATAGGGACAGTGAAAGATACACTTGATAAGTGAGAGAAAACCTCAGAGTGTGAGAGAGGAAATGGTTTTCAGAAAACATTTGGAAGAGATGGGAGAGAACACAAGGCAATAACGTGATTTGTGCACAGGGGCAGGGCATAGGATTTTGGAAGAAAGCAGAAAATCAGGAGTGCTGAGAGCTAAGAGAATTTTTTTTTTTAAGAGAAAGAGGGACAGTGAAAGAGAGAGAGAGAGAATCAGTGTTATTTAGCTTTTCATGTGGATTTCGTTGCTCTAACACTTAGTTGTGTATGTGGTGCTGGGGTTCAAACCTGGGTCCTCAAGCATGCCAGACAAGTGCTATAACCACTAAGCCACCACTCTAGGCCAAGAATAAATCTTAAGAAAGACTGGAAAAATAAGAAGGGAAATGGAATTGAGTGTGTGATTAGAGAAAAAATTATAGATCAGCCTCCCTTGAGCTGGAAAAAAAATAGAGGTTAAAAACAAGAGTTAGAGTACTGTCAGAATTCTTTAACTCGGTAGTCTAAGCCTCGGTTTCTTCAGCTACAAATCAAGGTAGCTTAGGCAGCCTTAACAAAATAACACAGACTGGCTGGCTTCAGCAATGGAGAGCTTTCTCAGGCTTCTGGAGGCTCTGATGTCTTGATCTGAAGCCCAAGATCAAAGTCTAGCAGGATCAGTTTCTCATTAAGGTTCTTTTCCTGGCTTGCAGATGCTCCATGACTTTCTTGCTGTGTGCTCACACAGAGAAGAATAAGTCTTCTGCGTGTGTTTTCCTAGTGTCGCAGGAAAATGAGGGTCAGGACACCAAGATCTACAAGTAACACTTTGTTAGTGGCCAAAGCCCAGAGGATAATTCTCAACCTTGAGCCCTGACACTGCCTAACTTTTACTTGTATACATAAGCAAGTATTGGGTACATCAAGGCAAGAGAGTTGGTACGATTCCATTGGATGGTTACAAGCTTGTCATCAGCCTGTGGCCTAGGGACTTCTAGCTCATACAGCTTAGGGAGGGAGGGACTTGAACTGCACTAGCCCAAAGGGGGATTTTTTCTGCTCCCAGGCCCCAGCCCCTGTTCCAGGCACCTGGCTTCCTGTTTTCCATCAGCCTCTGTAAGCCTGTGTCGTTAAATAGCAGTAAGCAGGGGTGCTGGGTGTCAGCTTTCAAAACCACAGGCTGTGGGCTCTCAAACTGCTGAAACCTTTCCGTTCTGTTACATTACGTAGCTGAAGTTTGCCAAAGTTCCCATTGTTTCCTACCATAATAAGGACACCAATCTTATCAGATCAGGGCCTCACCCTTATGACCTCATTTAACCTTAATCACTGCTGCTAATACCTTATCTCCAAATTCACCTACGCTGAGGGTTAGGGCTTTAACCTGAATTTGGGGGTATACAAATTACTCTAATACAAGGTTGTTAAAAAAAAATAGGTGAAATGCTACAAACCTGACACTTAGTAGGTACTCAGTGAACTCTCATGTTAGTTATGAAGTCATCATTGTGATAGATGTCATCTCTGTTGTTAATATGGTTTCTCATATATCTATTTTATATGAAAAATTACAGTTATATGTTATCATACAAGTGTATACAAATTCTATGTATATAAGTTTTTGCAGTAGTAGGGGTCAAACCCAGGGTCTTCTATACACTATACAAGTGCTCTACTCTACCGCTGAGCTACATCCTTAGCCCTTTGTATTTTATTTTGAGGCAGTATCTGCCCAAGTTCCCCGGGCTGGCCTGGAACTTGCAATCCTCCTGTCTCAGCCTCCTGAGTTGCTGGGATTACAGGTATGTGATACCACCTCCGATTTTCTTATATTTTTAAAAGAGTACTATAGATGGGAAAGCCATCTACTTCCCGGACACTGTCTGGTCACCTAGTGTACTCAAACATTCTCAGGCCTCTACTATAAGTATCATTCAAAGCAAAAGGAGACATAAAAGGAGTGGAGATGAGATAAAGCAATAGCGGAGGAGAAACTTGGGGGAGGGAGGAGAAGACAGAGAGGGAAAAGGATAAGGAGGTCTGAGATCCTGCCATCTCTTTTCTTCCCACACACCCACACGTCTACAGCTGAGTTAGAGAAGACACATTACAGCTACTACCTCAATGGGTGTTCCCTGAAAATTAGAATTGAGAGGAGAGGGAAAAAATGCCCCCATTTAGATACTCTAGCTCTATTCTCATGCTATTGCATTCAGGGGAACCATGGTAAGCAAAGTAGACTAACATTTCTAGTTGTCACAATCATAATAAAAAAGTTCCACTGAACTATAAAAATCTTTTAGTTTGAAAAAAACATGCTGTTACTTTTACTCAAACGCTACTGTACACTTACTTAGGTTCAGAGGAAAAGATCAGCTACATATTCAGAGGCTGTACTAAAGTATTCAAAACACTGTGAAAGAAGCTATGAATTTTCCATTCCACATCCTAGAATTTAAAATAAAAATACAGATAGAAATCCATTGTATTGAAAATCCGGGGAAATGTAGCCAATTTAAGTCATTTAAATTATGACAAACTTACAGGGAGATATTTTAAAACCATCTTCTTTCTAAAAGGGCTGAGAGATGTTCTAAGTTGAAATAATGCCTATGTACTACTATAAATATAATGGCCATCATTTATTCAGTACCTAGGATGGCATGCCCTTTACAAATATTATCTCATTTATTTATTCCTAAAAATCTTGTTGGGTTGCTATTATATTTTACCATTTTATAAGTAAGTAAGCCAAAGAGCTTGCCTGAGGTTATACAACTAATAAATGAAGGGTAGAACTCAAACTGCATTTGACTACATCTTCTCTCCCTATGCCAGACTCATCATCATCCTCGTGGTGAAGGAACATGTAAGTATGACTAGGGAAAAATAGGCCAACCTCATTTTTAAAAAATATGATATTGATTCTTAAATCAATGTATTTATTTCCCAATGTCATTCTTATGAGTATTTACTTACTCAAAATTTTAAAATCACCTGAAAAGGGTCTCAATACTGAAAAATTGCTCTAGTATTCTAGTCACTTGATCATATAATGGGCTTTTTAGTTTAGAATCTCAAGCAGAAGATCCGGGTTGCAATTCAGCATTGCTACTTCTAAAGTATGTGATTTCAGGCAAATTGCTTATCTCCTCTTACCATCCTTTCCCGAGGGAGCATTATCACCTATGTCCCAGGGAAATTTTAAGAATTATATAAAGTGAAGTTTGCAAAAGCACAGTAAACTGCCACATTAGCCTTCAGTGTTTATATTTTAAAAGTTAATGAAATCATTGCCAACATCTTATTTCTGAATAAGGGCAAACAAGAGAGACTGTACAAATTTTTCTGAGAATCCTAATGCCTGAGAATTAGGACTCATTACCATATAAACTCCAGACATAATCAAAGTTGTTTTCAAGCTTCATTGTTTCAATCTAGTTTATCTCCTTTCTCCCCCAGTTATTTTGATGGGTGTTTCACAAACTGTGTAGACTTCAATAACTCACTCTCTAATAATATACTCTGGATAATTGTTAGCTTCATGAAATGCAATTGCCTATACTTTAAGTTATAATTAAAGGCATTACTTAAACCCTCAAGTGGCCTTTGGAAATCTGAAAATGGAAGTTGAATTCATAAATGCTAGGGAGGAAGAGGAAATCCCAGAACCCTAAATCAGCAGACTCAAATGCATGTGAATGCAACTGAGAGTGGGACCTCCTCTTGCTTTAGTTCTAACCACCAGACTTACACTGACATTAACATCACTGCTACAATCATAGGGGAAGAACTGCATTCATGAAGATCTGTTCTTTAACACTCCACTACATTTACTGATGGAAAAGTCCTTGTGATTCAGCTGGGCAAAGGAAATGAAGCTTTTAAAACAAACCTGTTGGGTAGGAGACAACTGTAGTCATGAAGAAAATTCAATGTGCCTCTGTGGTCTCTGATTGAATGACAATGGTGAATTCTGCAAATTAGGTATCTATGATTTGGTCAGTCTAGGACCATTTGCCTCTTTTTCCATACAGAAAGACCCATAAGTTATTGTAATTGTAAACATCTTGAGCATTCTATTGCTTTTCCTCAGCTATAATTTGTCCACATTTTTATAACCTTACTGGAAGAATTGTATCG
The DNA here is from genome assembly GCA_004027875.1 of Aplodontia rufa. Taxonomy (NCBI): domain Eukaryota; kingdom Metazoa; phylum Chordata; class Mammalia; order Rodentia; family Aplodontiidae; genus Aplodontia; species Aplodontia rufa. The sequence continues at coordinate 302,247 of PVKS010000029.1, read as the reverse complement.
CACTAGCCATTCCAAAATGCAGTTAAGATCAAATCACCCCAGATACGCTCCTTATCATCACTTCTTGAACTTAATTTTCTACCCAGCATAAGTACACTTAGATAAAATGTATATAACCTAAATTCTACTCTTCCTTACCTACATAGACTATGAAGATGTAAAATATAAGTTTCTAAATATAGAACTAAAGCCCTTCTCTCTAATAAACAACAGTTTTGGTTCTTCCTCTTCAAGTAAGTTCAATTTAACACATTGTTCTTTTTATTCTTATGGCTTAAGTAGTGCATTTAAGGCCAGATATGCTAACATAAATAAGCCATGAACTCTATCCTCAAAGACGTCACTAAAGAGTAACACGGAGATGACATCTCCACTTTATGAAATGCAGGTGGCCTATCAGTTCCCATTGCTCCCATTTGTCTTTCCAGATCTGTGTTTCCACCTTTTTCTCTTAGGTTTCCAATTGCATCACTCCACAGAACATTATGGTCCCACCTACTTATTTTGGTACTTTTTAGAAAATTAAAATCAAACCAATGAGATCATTGATTCCATCCTTTCATTTTTACAGAAGAAATATATGAAGTCTTTCAGATTCTGGTAGCACAGAACAATGACAAAATGCAAACCCGTTCCTATTAAATCAATGCAGAAATATGTGATAAAATAAAATAAAATAAAAACATGTTCAATATACAGTATACCTCAAAAGAAAAAAAAAGAGGAATCCCCAGAGCCTATGAGAGAGGGGATTCATTCTAGCATGACTAGGAACCCCCAAGCAACCCAGCCACCCTTGCAAGAGGTGCTGACCCTCACAATAGGTCAGATATCTGGCTGACTCAGGTCCTTCTCAGCTGCTGGGTAGAGGTAATCACTTCAAGTGTATTATGAAAGCAGCTTAGGTGACTGTTAACCCCAGCTATTCTCCTTGGAATTCATACCTTCCCAGGCTGCCCCCAACTCATGTCTGAATATTGCATGGATTGCTAGAGCTGGCCCAATCTTAGTTAACACTGGACTCCTCCAACCAACAGCTGATAAGCCATCTGCATCAACATGGTGGATGTTTTCTCAGAATTGTACTGGGGTCTGAAACTCTTGATCCAACCCACCCTTTTATTTCTTCCTTATAGGGGTCAAATTTGACCCTGACCTCTAAAGTCTTTCCCTACCACATTCTACTCCTTCCCCCTTTATCCTTCAGTCAACTTTCCATTTCTGTGACAAAATACTTAAAAAATCAAGGAGGAAAGTCTTATTTTGGCTTACAGTTTCAGAGATTTCAGGGCCTGGTCACTTGGCCTGGTTGCTTTTACAATTGTGTAGGCAGTACATCATGGTGGAAGTGAGCCCCTCACCTCATGGCTGCCAGGAAGCAAAGAGAAAATTCACCTTCACTTTTTCCCTTTTTATTGGTTCTTTTTAGTTATGCATAGCATTAGAATTCATTTTGACCTAATTACAAAAACATGGAATATTATTTGCTCTAATTCTGTCCCCAGGACTTCCCCTGTCCCTCTCCTTCTCCCTACCCCTGTTCCCTTCTCTGTACTCCACTGATCTTTCTGGAAAGCTCCCTTTTATAACAAAGTCCTTCCTCCAAAAACCCATTAGGTTATGAGTCTATAAAGAGATCAATCCATTCATGATATCAGAACCCTCACGATCCAATCACTTCCCAAAAGTCCCACCTTTGAACAATACTGCATTGAGGATTCAAACTTGAACACACGAGCCTTTAAGCTTTAAGCCATTACAGAGGCGCTTTACAAAATAAATCTCTTGTACATCTAATCCCATCTCAGTATCTGCTTCTCTGAGGACCCAAAGTGACCCCAATCTGAACACATTTAATGCAGTACAGTACATCAGTCGAGAACCTAGGACATTTTGTACTGATGAGACTGTCAGATGTGCACAAGGTTCATTATAGCATAGTTTGAGATAGAAAATCAGAAACAATCTAAATGTTCAAACATAGGGAAAAGAAAATTTTGAAGTATTTTTATTTAATGGTACAGTAAACTCAAAGAATAGAAAGTGCCATAATGTTAAATGAGCAAAAGTTTCAAAAATACCCAAACAATATGGAACAATCTATTTAAATTTAAAACATAAATTTTGCTCACCATGCAGTATTTGAAAATTATAAGAATTGGGGAACACGAATGCACATCAACTTCAGAAGAGAGATTATCTCTGGGATGAGGAGAGAAAATAGAATAATGAAGATTTCAACTCTTCTGCTCATTTTATTTTTTTAAGGGTAACAACTGTTAAATTGCATCAGTGGGTATATGAGCATGTGTCATAGTATTCTCTACACTTTTCTGCATGTTTAAAATATTTTCAGATTTTCAAATAAAATAAAATAAACATTTATTGAATGAAAAGAAATTGAGAACCAAACGCATGACTCAGTTCACAAATTTAGTTAATGATAGAGCAGATGTGGTGTCCTAGACTGGCCTTCTAGTCACCACGTTATGCTGCCTAGCTTATGGTGTGTTCATCAAGTCGGGAAGACTATGCTCAATGTGTCTTTGATATCTTTCACCAGAATTTGTGGGCACGAGAAAGCATTTAACATGTACTGGGTCAAACAGAATAATTAGCATTAAACCTCTAATACAAACTTATTTTATCACAGGAGTTATGCTCCAAGAGAAAAAACTCTCCCTGTGGTTTGGTGCTGAGTGTTCAGAGATGCATTTGTCTGCACTAAGCAGGTCCCATGGGCCCCATTCCTGGCCCACATCTCATCCTGAAGCACTGAAAAGGAAGTGTCAGTCATAGATGTAACCAATCCCAAGAGAGTTAGGTGCACCCATAGCATACAAGGGATGTCGGAAAGCATACAGTCTTCCTCTGATGATTTACATTTGCAAGAGTCTCACCAACAGTATAGGGAAATTTGGGGAATTCAATGGGCTCCACTCTGCATCCCGATGTTGATGTTAGCTCCTTCTTTTCCTGCATAGAAAGTGGGGGACATACTGACTCTGTGGGGGTCCTACAGAGTCCACAGGAAGATACACAGTGCCCACTCTCAAGAGCTATCCAATCTGTAATAGATGCAAAGCCAACGGCAGCCTAGACAAAGCACACTGAGGCATTTTAAATCTGAAAAGCAAATGGATCTGTAACCATGCACAGAAAAGAACAATTAGGATGTACGTGTATTAGGATCCTCTCTGTGCATTTCCATCATGGAAGGCAATTATTTTTCTAACTTTAGCAAAACCTAATGCCTTTATACTAATTTTGATTACATGAGAATTGGAGGTGAATATGTCCTTGAGGGTAAGCTTTGTCTTTTTTCATCAGTATGTTTTTAAAAGCTGGGAAAGTGCTTGGCACATTATTAATGTTTGTTGATTGAATGAAAGGATGAATAAATGAATATAAGAGAAATTAAGACATATTTCTTACTGACAGACACTAATGACTAAAAAAGGCTTCCAACAAATGAGCAGAGTTGACAATTAAAGTGTAAATAGGAATCTAATGAATGTTCTAATTGATCTTCCCTGCTTTAAAATGTAGCCAGAATTTTTTAACCTTGAGATACAATGCTCAGCAAATTAGTAGACTGTCCTTGTGTGAAAATCTCTTTAATCAATCTAATAGTTTGTCTACTCAACTATAGACTTTAAGACTGCTGCCAAATTAGTGTTTTGTTTTGTTAGTCTTAACAAGTTACGTCTTCATCATATATGTGTGTGTGTGTGTGTGTGTGTGTGTGTGTGTGTGTATGTACCCATATATTTAGTTTAGTACTTTGGACTTCCTGTGAAAATAAGGAGCATAAATTAAATTTTGAAAACTCTTCCAAGGTAATAAATCTAAGAGATTTATCCTGATGATTCTACCTCCAAGAAAACAATAAACCCTTAGTGTCTGAATTATTGGGTTTTAGCAAGATGTATTTTAAATTATGATTCTCTTTAGTTTTACAGGCCTCAAGACAATGAGTGCTAAACATTCCTTCAACCCATTAAGAAGTTTAGTAGCATCTATACAAGACTATTTGAAGGTTTTTGTGTGTGCACGTGTGAGTTTATTGTGTTGTTTACCTTGACCAGACCACCCACCTCTAGCTTGTAAATGTTGGAGGCTGAAAGGAGAGTTGAAGTTTGTTTGTTTGTTTATACCAGGGATGGAATCCAGGAGCACTCAACCACTGAGTGACATTCCCAGCCCTTTTTTATTTTTTATTTTAAGGCAGAGCCTTACTAAGTTGCTGAGGCTCACTTTGAACTTGTGATCCTCCTGCCCCAGCCTCTTGCACCACTGGAATTATAGGCATGCACCAGCACACCACACAGGGGGCCTGGAGTTGAAATTTTAAAACTAGAGTTTATGAGAGAGATGCTGATGAGTATTGGGTCCCACACACCTTCCATGGGGAAAGGTCTGGTTGCCTTTCCTCATCTCAAGCCCAGGGAAAGTGGCTTCAATGGCACCATGGGAGAGCTTGTGGCGCACCTGGGTGCTGACCAGGGACGATGGAATATGGAAAAACTCTAGCAACCTGAATTTAATGGAAAACAAAGGAAAAAATTGATAACGAAGAAAGGCTGTAAGAGTCCCTGGATACAAAGGATGTGTGCAGTGATTAAGAATTCAAGAGATATGGCATTTGCTGGTGAATGGATGGAACTGGAAGCTATCAGGCTAAGTGAAATAAGCCAGTCTCAAAAAGTGAAATGTTGAATGTTTTCTCTGATATTCAGAAGCTAATCCATAATAAGGAAAAGATCAGAGGGATAGACAAAGAACAAGGAAAAGGAGAGAGGTGAGGTGGGACAGAGAAAATTCCTGAAAGACATCAAAGCCAACTTTCCTATGTAAATATATGAATACACCACAGAGAATCTCACCGTCATGTACGTTAACAAGTCACTAATTTAAAAATCTACTAGTAAACAACAGAAAGATCAGTAGAGTAGAGGGTAGAGGGAAGGGAACACGGGTGGGAGGAAAAGAGGGGAAAGGAAATACTGGGGACTGAATTAGAACAAAGTATACTCCAGGCTTTTACGATTATGTCATTGTATATTCTACTGTCCTGTATAATTAAAAAGAACCAATAAGGGCTGGAGCAGTGGCTCAGTGGTTACAAGCGGTGGCTCTACAGTTACGATACTTGCCTGGCATGCATGAGGACACAAGTGCAAACCCAACACCGCATACACAACAAAGTGTTGGAACAATGAAAGTCACATGAAAAACTAAATAAAATTGGTTTTCTCTCTCTCTCTCTCTCTCCCATTGTCCCTCTCTCATTAAAAAAAAAAGAACGAATAAAAAATTTAAAAAAATAATTTGAAAGAAAAGCGCCAGACTTGGGGTTCTCTAAATACCACCCAAAATAACTGTTAGCAGTTCACACTAGCCCTAACACAGGCATGTCCCGCTACATGCAGGAACCAGGGGAAAGCACTGCACATAAAGAGAGCAACTACACTGATGAATTTCCCTGTACACCAGAAGAACCAGTGAGTCCTGGTACCCCAGAGATTTGGAATTGGAGGATGGAGAACTTTCAAAGGAAGCACTAATGTTTGCCAGGAGGAAGTGTCTGCTTTAAACCCTTACCAAGCTCAGAGGCACAAATATCAACTAAATTCAGTCCAGACTGAATAATAATTTCCTTGCTTTCCTCTGACCTCCCCTCTCTCCCGCAGTCCTCTCCAGTTAGCCCGGGAAGGAGAAGGAGAAGAAGGAGAGGGGCAGGGTGGAGAAGTAGATACAGAACTCCCTACTTCAGGACTTCAGGCCACCACTTCTGGTAGACCTAGGCCAGGGGAGGTGAGAAGCCTCAACTTCCTTTACTATTAAGGCTGTCACATGGAAATAGATCTATTAATTGGCCAAAATAAAACTCACTGAGTGGCAAGATGAGCTTGAAGAATTTCTCATTATCTGAGAATGACCAAAGAACCACATGCCATTCCAGCGACAGGAAAAGAATTTGTCCCACTGTGCGGGAAAGAAGAAGTGGGAGTATTGAGGTTGTCCTTGTCCTGGGTGTGACTGCGCTCTGGGAACCCTGTTCACTCACTACAAGGAGGGTATTTTTCAACATCTACATTTCTTTTTCTTTCTTTTTTTTTTTTATTTAAAGATTGAGGAACAGTGAGAGGAGAGTGACAGAGAGAAACAATTTTTATTTAGTTTTTCGTGTGGCTTTTGTTGCTCCAACACCTTGCTGTGTACATGGTGCTGGGGTTCAAACTCGAGTACTAGCGTATGACAGGCAAGCGCTGTAACTGCTGAGCCACCGCTCCAGCCCCTCAACATCTAAATTTCAACGAATTCTATTTTCTAGTTTTCATAATAGGTATTCCGTGAAAGACGAGAAAAGGGTCATATTTAATTGTTGGCTATCTACGTGGTTCAGTAGGAAGAAGAGTTAGGGACAGGTTATAAAACATTCTATCAGGGCTGGAATGGTGGCTCAGTGGTTATGGTGCTTGCCTAGCAAGCTTGAGGACAAGAGTTCAAATCCTAGCACCATGTACGCAGCAAAGTAAGTCGCATGAAAAACTAAATAAAATTGACTTGCTTTTTCTCTCTCTCACTGTCCCTGTCTCTTTTAAAATAAAAAAAGATTCTGTCCTGTGTCCTGACTGGACATGCTGACATCCTGTCCCTCACTAGCTCTCAGGAAGGCAAACAGTAGCTCGAATTCACTTTGCTGCCCTCAGTTGAGCAGCTGTTGATGCTGGATTTGCTTGCAGCATTTCTCCTTGTGCCCTGTAAACTGACCAGTCTCTTCTCTGATGGCTGCCCCTCTGGCTCCCAGGGAGACCTGGCCCCTCCGTCTCACATGCTGTGCCACGAGCCGGGTCTCCCTCCCCATCAGCTCATCTCCCACACTCTCCAATGCACACCACCGAACTTCTACCCACCACATGTGCTTCCTCTGCTCTGCCCCACTGACCCACTCAGCCTCTTTGGAGCAACACCCACCCAGCTCAGACCCAGCTATGCCGCACCCACAGGAGGAATCCCAGCCCTTGCCTTCTTTTCTGACTTCATCCTCTACCCATCAGCTTTTGCGGCTGAGATCTGCAGGCTGAACCCATGGAGAGCTGGAACGCAAAAAGAACTTGGAGAGACTCATTTGCAACTATTTCTTGTCGTGGTGCAACCATTAAGGAAAGGTGGGAGGAGGAAAGTGGGCCCTTAGAAAGTAGCCCTCCGTTATTATATAAGACTGCGAAAGGAGCCACAAAGTGCTCTTAATGTCACTCTGTAGTTATCATTTCAAATCAGACTCAGACCAGGAAGATGCAAGGATAATCACGAAATACGAGGCGCACTGCTGCTGAGCACCAGTTAGATCCAAATGTGTTCATTTATTCATTTGCAGTAACAGCCTCAGAAATCAGTGGAGTGGTCTCTAGGAAGGAAAGGAGTAAAATTATTTTCCAACCCTCATAGTCAGAGGGCTAATTCAAATTTCAAAAGGAACACTAACTTGCTTAAAGTACCATAAAAAAGAGAGAGACCTGGAGTGCAAATTCCACCCGGCTTTAATCGCTGTCCACTGCGAGTTTCCTTAATGACTTCCAGCTGCCTCCATTTAGATGGTTGCTTTGATAGAACTTTCGTACAAACTTGGAACATTTTAATGTATCAAAAAAAAAAAAAATCTTGCTTTGCCCTCAACTGCAATCTAACCAAAAGCAGATTTCTCTTGGATTATGTAAGAATGTGATGAGCTGGAAGCGGGGTGGGGAGGGGGAGGGGCTGGGGAGGAGTCTGTCTGCTTTTTTGCAGTTTCCACAAACCCTTCTACCAGAGGCACAAAGGAAAATGTGAAACCCCAGCAAAAGCCCACACCCTTTTCTTGGAGAAAGCCAAAGTATGCTTTTACTCCAACATACTAGTGCCTTCCCCAGTGAAGAGAGACAATTTAGGATTAAGCTACCACAAAACAATTCCAAATTCAAACAGGATTAAAATTTTAAAGGTGTGTATGTGAGTGAGTGTGTGTGCATGTGTGTGTGTGTGTGCGTGCGTGTGAGTTTGCGTAGTTACTGTGGAAGTATTTACAGCCCAAATTATGCTAAACTAACAGCCTGTAATGCTAAGTTATCCATCTCTTTGAAAGGAGTAGGGAACAGAGAACAAGGAAATAATGAAATACAATATTATAAAAGATCAGCTGTTGAAACTTGAATAAAGCAGGGTTTTCGTTCTTGGTAGTAGTGGTGGTGGGGATTGAGGGCAGGGTCTCACACATGCTAAGCACATCCTTTACCAGAGAGCTATACCTCCAAATCAGAAGAAGGCAATTCATTATAAATCATGAGCTCAAGGTTTCCAGCCCCTCTAGAATCATATTTTTCTTCCCAACAGGGTTGTATGTTAAAAACAAAGAAAATCCATTTCCTCGTGATCTTTGTCCACCCCACAAGACTAGCACTAAGGTGTCTAAAATCTGGAAGAAGTACGAAAGAGGTACAGGAAATGGCAGTTAAGTGAGTCTTTGAGTCACTTCCCATCCTTATTTTCACTTTAGTAAATGTTTTTTGAGAGCATAGGGTAAAACATACTGAAAATGCCAGATTTTCCTCATACATTTATTTTTCATCAATTTGAGGCTCCAGAATTTCTTCCTAAAAAGGCCATGGAGATAATCTAGTTGGTGGGAAAGAGTGCCAAATTTTGTCCCAAAAATTCCTGTGAATATCAAGTGCAACATTCAATTTGTGCTGCACCTTTCCTTTGGGAACTTATAGGGTTGAATTCCCCTAAGACCTTTGGTGCTATCCTTTATTTTTTATATTTCCACATTATTTATATCATTCTCAAATTCTAGTACCAAAAATTGTACAGGGGGACTAAAGTGTGAGTAAAAAGAGCTGAAAGGAAATTCATCAGTTCATGTTTGCTGGAGTCTAGCAATTTGTAAACCCTGGGAATTGTGCTTGCTTTTGTACAAACTCACTACTCTTTTTATTCTTATGACTTCATTTCAGCTGAATATAAACCAGACTGATATTTTTTAAATTAGCTATCAATTTATTTTAAAAAATGATTCCGCAAATGGAATTAATCAATACTATAGAATATAAGCATGTTACATTTATACCAATGGTTACCTCTTTTTTTCCCCATTCTTCTTCTTTTTTTTTTTTTTTTTTTTTTTTTTTTTTTTTTTTTTTTTTTTTTTTTTTTTTTTTTTTTGTGGTACTAGAGATTGAACCCAGGGACACTGTACCACTGAGCTATATCCCCAGCCATTTTTATTTTATTTTGAAACCGAGTCTCACTAAGTTACCAAGTCTGGTTGCAAAGTTGCTATCTTCCTGCCTCAGTCTCCCGAGTGGCTGAATTACAGCTATGCACCACTATGCCCACTCTTAAAATACTTTCCTACTTCTCCTGCTGCTTTCGCCATTTTGCTTTTTATTAAATATATCCATATATAGAATACTACTATTAAACATTCCTGTACTATACCATTGTTTTTCCTTTCATGGTTTATGAGTCTTACCAGGTTATAAATTTCTTAGTTATAAAGATAGTGTTGAGTTCATTTGCTGGTCTGGCACAGAAAACATCAAGAATGGTTTGTTGTATGTATAAGTGTCCTGAACCCTAAACCCTAGAAGAAAGGTGTAAAATAAATCTCCAACACATTAATAAATGGATTCAAAAACTGTTTCAGATAAACTATTAGCAAGTCCTCACATCTAACACTTGTAGAAGGTCCACCAGGGAGGGTCAACATAACCCCATAAGGGTGTAAACACAGCTGTTGTTCTCTCCGGGGTATGATTAGTTTTGATTTATTGTACATGTCCAACTGCAAGGCTTCTCAAAGCACACAGAGCCATAATCTCCAAAGTCACCTAGTGACAAGTGAGTCCCTCAGCTCCATTGCTCACCTGGATCAGCAGTTCTCATTTATCTATCAGGCATCTCAGAACTGCTCCTAGCCTCAAGGCCCACAAACTTAGACTTTGTCAAATTGAATGGGCAATAATTTACAGTGTAAGTATCTTTTCTAGAATAGCAAGTTATTTCTCTTCTTCTTTGTCCTTTTTCCTCACTAAATAAGACCCTGGAATTATAAACTACATGTAGATTTATAGTTAGTTTTTCTTCATACGAAGATAAGTGCATTCTCAGGCAGTGGTTACCAGAAAGATAAGGCAGAGAGTTAAAAGGACACAAATATGCAACTGAATACTTCCCCCAAAAGGGCTCAAAGTGCATATGGCAAGGAGCAAAGGGATCCCAGGGGAAAAAGAGGAAACCAGGTAAAACTCAAACTTGAAATCGAGGTACAAATGGAAAATAGGAAGGAAAGACAGATTGATCCACAAAAGGAAACCATGCCCCTCGAGAAGTTAAAATGCTAAGCTCTGAGATGCTAAATTCTAATCAGGCTTGAAACCCCACCAAATTATAAGCACCCATAATCCACCTCTTCTATGAAGTTCGTTCATATTTTCATGCACAGTAATGCACAGATGATGGTTGACCATGTGAATGACATAAAGAAAAGCAGCCTAAATCATATGATTCTCAATGGAAAAGGGAACCATCATCGAAGTTACCCTACAATGAGCACACCCTTGACAACACAGCACGCCTGTACAGAGCCAGGCTTGCAATGAATATTCTCATCAATTGTCACAAGCTATCCCCTTTCATCCTCTCCTAGCAGACTCTAAAAGACAAGGTGCATATAAAAAATCTGTTTACCCACTGATATAAAATATGTACCACCCACTCCGCAGAAGTAGCTACTGGTTTTGAGGTTTCCTATGGCATTTTTCCTCCATTATATAATACCTAACAAATTCTATGCATTTGAAAGCAAATTTTATTTGGTGAAGAACACTGAACTGGGAATTAAAATTCACTTTCAAGTTGTAGCTCAATTTCCTACCACATATGTGCTACTGAGCAAATTATTTAATACCTCTTGAAATTTTTTCAATGATAAATTGGGGCTGGAGGACAGTTAATGATACTTGCTCTAATCACCCCATATTGTTGGAAGAATCAAATGAAGTGGGGCATATTTAAATGTGCCTTGTAAACTCTAAAGGGGTGTGCAAATATGAGATACTAATTGAACACATTTGTTAACACAAATGTCTTTAATAGGAATTTTCTATTATCCTAGAAGATGGAAAATTTCTTTGTCTTTCCTATAACAAGAGATCATATAAATAAACAACAATAATGATACATAAAATTTTCTTATGACTACAAACCACCTGTACCTACTAAGAATAGCCACTAAAATTATAGAGGTAAGCAAATTCTTCGAAGTACTTTCTGTTCCTTGCTTCATTGAGCTTTGGGGAAATATTTTTTAAGTTCTAGTCTATTCCTCTTAACTGGATTCTGATGTACATATGAAGGATAACTCTCTAGATGCTCACTCTTTCCAGAAAGTATTTACTTAGAGAAAATTAGAATTTAATTTATACTGGGTGATCAATACAGACCTTTATGCATGCAATACATCTAATACTCCGCAGCCAGATTAATTTCCCTAGTCAGTGATTAATTGCCTACTCTGTCCCTGGCGCTGAAGAAGGTGCATGGAATTCAACAGAGAGCATAATGGGCAAGGTCTCTGCCCTTCTAAATGTCAAATCCATAGTTTCCTTTCAGAGCTCATCTTTCTCAACCTCTGTGACATTTGATTGTGTTGCCAATTTACCTCCTTGAAACTTTCTTCTCTCTCAATTTTGAGGATATTATTCTTGCTTAAGGAAGCAGATACCACTGACCAAGTGCTTCAACCTGCAATTCCAACCCCTTCTCCTTCATCACCTCAGGATGTGATATAGCTCTGACCACTTAGATGGACACAGGATGAAGTCCACCCTAATGTCCCTGTGATAAACAGGCAGCTTTCCTTCTATTAAAATATAATGAGAAGACAAGAGTTGTAGCTGACAACTTGCAGCCATGAGGAAAAGTCAGGAGTATGGCAAAATAGAGGGCTGCTGGGCTAATCTGCTTAAGCAGTTCCAGTAACTACCCACCTTCAGGCTTCTTGCTTTGTGGAAGATGTAAATGAACAAAGAAACTTCCATGCTTAAGCCACTGTGATCAGAGTACTTGCAGCCAAACACATTCCTAATGAAGGCATCAAGTTATCACTCTTATTAATCTCCTTAATATTTATTTCCTCCAGAAATTTCACATTTCCTGTCTATTCTTTAGAGCTGTCCTTGTAAGCCCTCTTCCATGTATGCTCCATGACCAACTTCAATTCATCCACTCCATCTGTTCTTTCATTAAGTTATTTAACAAGCATAGATTACTAAATGCCAGACACTTCTCTGAGCTCTGGGGATGGAGAGGTTAACAACAAAAGGTTTGACTTTAATGGATCCAGGAGTAAAATACACCCAACTAATTCTAATTCATCTCTAGTCATAGCTTAAATCTCCTCAGAGAGACCTCCTGAAACCTTTCCATCTAAATTAGCACATCCTACTCAATATTTTCATAGTATCCTGCAACTGTCCTTCATATAACTTGTATAATTTTAGTAATATCTTTCACTCTGTTAATGTTTATTTATACATCTTTTTCCTCCACCAAAAAATAAAGGGATAATTAATTTATTTATTTATTGGTACTGGGGATTGAACCCAGGGGTGCTTTACCACTGAGCTACATCCACATCCATTTTTATTTTTTTAAATTTAACACAGGGTCTCCCTAAGTTTCCCAGGTTGGCCTCAAACTCACCATTCTCTGGCCTCAGTCTCCTCCTTGGCTGAGGTTTCAGGCACACACCACCATACCCAGCTTGTCTTTTTATTCCTTCCCATATTATCTAGCACGTATTATATGTTCAGGAAATACATGTTGAAATTTGATAATTTCTCTAGACTTGTGCTGCAAATTACCTTCTGAGTATACCTGAATAATTATTCTTTAAGAGTATGAAAACCAAAGATCCAAAGTAGCTTACACTTGCACTTAATTTTCACTCTTGGTTGATAACATCATCAGAGACCAAAGTCAGAATCCCCCAAACCATCCTTACCATCCATTCCACCATTCTCCCTTATATCCAACTGGCAACTGAGGCCTCCTAATTTTTATCAACAGTTCTTACTCTCTTCTTGATCCTCATTAGTGCTGTTCATCCTTCTTACTGTGGACCCTCATTATACCTGCATTACTTCAGTATTGCTACTGCTAACATAATAGACAACTTATTCATCTTCCTGTGTGTTTAAATCCCCTCTTTATTAATGATCTTCAACTAACCAAGTAGTATACCAAATTTACAATTTGGAAAAAGAATTTCAATTGCTTATCCCAGGCCACCCAATTAATCAATGGTAAAGCTAGAATTTATATTGGTGTGTACTCCTAATCAGGAAGCCTAGGAAAGAACTTCTTAACCTCAGCAAGACAAAAGAAACCCTGCCCAGGCACCCAGAATGTATATATGGATCCCTCTCATATGGTGCCATATTTCTTGAGAAGAGAAAAAATTTTCCTCATTGCAGTCCTTTCCCAGCGTGGCATCTGCTCCACTGAAGACTATCAAAGGAGTTTTGAGAGAAGAAGAGGAGAGGAAAGATAAAGAAGGAAGAATCCATCCCAGGGAAAGAAAAGGAGTATCCGAGGTGATAAGGCATGAGGGAGAGACAAGAACTGGAAACATAACTCCTTTTGTTTAGACTTGTGCAGAAGTTATGCCTCTGCGAAAGTGCTGGCTGGAATTTTGGCTGCTATTTTACTTAGTTCAGCACACGGAAAATTTCAACTTGGCCTTTTCCCTCAGGAACATTTACAAAGAGTTAAGAGTTATATGATGATGTGAAGTGAAGAGTCAATTCACAGACACCCTTACTCAAAGTAAAAGTTAGCAGCTAAGTGCCACCAACTAAGTCACCTCCCTTCTAAAAGCTCTGCCCTCTCCCCTTCAAAACAATTACAGCCTGAAAAGCCAGATCAATTTGTCACAATTCTTATTTTATCATTTTGTGCTTTGAGAGTAATTTGGGACTGTATTTAGGGTAGTAATTTCTCCTCTATAGCAGCTAAAAGCCTAAACCCTTTCAATCAGATAATTAACCTACTATGCCATTTCACCCAAATAATCTTGTGGAAATTTACCGATCCCCCCACCCCATACAATCTTTTATAGGCTGGTTTTGCCTCAGCACCACTAAACCACTCAGTATCATGTTTGTTATAGGCAGCGGCTGAAATGAAATATGCGTACTATGTAATTGGAAAAGCATTCTGTTTCATTTGCCTCTGCTGTTCTTCCTTTTTGGAAATTCGGGGCGGCGGGGAGAAGAAAACAGCAAAGATACCTTCTGCTGGCAACTTAGAAGAAAAGCCACCATTATGGAGTCACATCAGCTTGGGCAGGCCTCGGCTCTCTCAAAGCCTCCACCAGGGCCCTTCAACCTCAAGACCCTCATCACAGTCCCTTGAAGGGAACCAAGAGCATTTGGATAAAGTAACATGGTGCATAATTCCAAAATGCATGTGAAGTGCCCCCTACTCCTTGGCTCTGTTCCCTTGTTCTTGCTCAGCTTTTCCAAGCGAATTTTTACCACTAGCCAAAGTGCCACATGTGCAGAGAAGGAACACATTCTGTTTTTATTTTTTTATGTGTTTCTATAATCATGGTAATAAAACATTTTAAAATGAGAATCTTCCTCATTAGGATAGGGTTTATATGGGAGATGGTTTAAAATTTCATAAATTTACTATCACTTTTATTTTCAGTTCTCTATTATTTAGAATTTTATTGTCCAATTCATGAAATAGTAATAGATAGCACTTATTGTACATTCCATGTGCCAAGCACTGTTCCCAATGCCTCGTGTACATTAATTTTGCCTTCAAAACAGTCCTACGAGATGAGTGCTGTTATCATCCCTCCTGTCTTTGCAGATCAGGTAACTAAAGCACAGACGCATTGAAAAGCTTGCCCAGGTCTTCCGTTAACAAGGCATCGTAGTGCCCTTACTCATACAGACTGGCACATTGTGGTCCATGGCTTGTTTTCCCTACCTTCTGTGTTACCTTCAGGATCATTTCTCCATATATTCTTTTACAGAATACTTACTTTTAGAGAACACCATCAGTACATGGCGGTGACATGGAGAAACTCCCCCTGCCCCCAATTATGGAACTAAGGGAAGTAGAGCAGGCTCAGAAAATCCTTCATAACATGTGGTAGAAGCAATCAGTACTCCTTGAATATCCACAGATCCTTTATTTTGCCAACTCTCCTTGAAGTTGAACAGACCTTGCCACTAGTTCAGGCCCATGGTCTTTGGGCAAATATAAAGGACAAAGTGTTCAACTGTATCAAATGCCACTGTCCTATCATGTAAGGTAAGAATCAAACATTAATTATGAGATTGAGAAATATGGAGACCATTGTTGACCATGATAAGAGCAATTTTTCTGTAAAAATTCATTAGGAACATCACTGGCTCAGTAGTGTAGGGTACAAGAAGTTACTGAACTTGTGAGTACAGAATTCAGGTCTATAGGAGCTAGTCAATGAGTGACATAAAATTCACCTGGATTCTCTCTCTCAAATCCATGATTTTCTTACACAACCTACTCAGAGGCCTGGTTTGATTTTCTTGTTCCATTATGCATCTACATTTTCAAACACATATGTCAGGTTGTCAAAAATTGAAATTGTTAACCCAAATTCTTTGTTCTCCGGTGGTATTTCTACACATCCATACCTTTGCCTTGGTTCCACATTAAATAGAGTATACTTCTGAACCCCTTAATTTTAGAGTTGGTAAGATGATTCTCTTTGGTTAGTTGGACAGTAGCAGAGACCCTCTGAGCAGAAAACCTGGTTTGTATGAGCTACTGAACTTGCCCTTATACCCGTCTACATCATCCTGAGTTAGTCCACATAGCCAGGATGGTTCACGGGTCCCATGTACACGCTCACAATTAACCACAGCCTGGAGCTAAGCCCAGTCTACCTTAGCCAATCTACAGAGGCGTGAGTAAGAAGTAAATGACTTTTTATTAGAAGCTTCTGAGTTTTTCAGTGACTGTATTATATACTCTTATTGTGAATATAGCTGAGACATAATTTGAGTTAGAAAACTTTCAGTTGTCCTTTAAAAATAAGGTCATGGGGGTGCTGGAGTGTTGGCTCAGCGGTTACGGCACTTGCCCGGCATGTGCAAGTACTCAGGTTCAAACCCCAGCACCCACATACACAACTAAGTGTCAGAGCAACAAAAGCCATGTGAAAAACTGAACAAAGATGGATTCTCTCTCTCTCTCTCTCTCCCTCCATGTCTCCCCGCCCCGTCCTTCTCTCCAAAATAAAATAAAATAAAATAAATAAATAAAGTACTCTTCTCTAATTACAAACCAGGAAGTCACTCTGCCCAATATTCACACTCACCATGGTTAAGCTGGTTCAGAAAAATTCAAAAGGGATCTGGGTAGTGGTGCCAAATTGCCTCTTTTTACATCTCAGAACACCCAAGAGGGGAAATGACTTGACATTACTAAACACAAAGACCAATGATTCAAATCCAGATTCCTGGCTGTTATTCAGTAATAGTCCCACTATGTCACACTGCCTATCCTAATTCCATTGAATTTCAGGTTTAACAAACAGGCTCACCGTTATAAACAATCATTCTTTTGTCACCCAGAGTATCCTCTTTTCCTTTTTCTAAACCTGTCTCTCCAGTGTTTGAACTACTACTACTACTACTACTACTACTACTACTACTACTACACACACACACACATACACACACACACACACAAACGTGCGTGGATTTAGTCTTTGGTCTTTGTTTGGACTGTGATTCCACATCCCCCCCAAATCTCTGTTCTATCAAAATTAAAATACATGTTTCAAATTTTTCATTGGAAGGTGTTATAAAATGAGATGTGCCCCATAGAATCACAATGTTTTTGAACTAACAAATTCATTTGACAGGCAAGGAAATTGAGCACCGAGAAAGGCAACGTGACTTGCCCAAGGTCACATAACTGGATAGCAGAAAGGATGAAATTGGATCTTAGAATTCCTGACTCTAATTTTAATTTTTTTCAATATGTTACTTCTAAACACTTTTCTTTATAGAATGGCTATAGAAGCTTTCATATTAGAATTTAAATATTCTTGAGGAATTTAAAAAGTCAATATGACACTCTTTCAAAAGAGACTTTCTTAAAAGGATAGTGACTTTTCAGTGCTGTGTTTTGAAACAAAAAGCTATTTTGTATACTTAAAAGGCATCTTTCATCCTTTCATCTGTAGAGCTCAGTGCTTTCAAAAAACAACTCATTAATTGTTTCTTACTCTTGCCTCCTTAGAAAAGAGGAGAAATGAAAACACTCAAATGCTAAGTCATTTGCCCAAGGTTGAATGGGAAGTCACCAAGCAGAGTGCCTCTAAAAGATTTTGGTCTGAAATTTATGTACATTACTATTAATAATAAAATCCACAAACTGGCCGTCATTAAAGTTATACTGTGTTCTGTGCATCATGATAGGATGTTAATATGCATTGCCTTATTCTACAATGGTAATCTTATTTTATAATATTATGGTCCTCATTTGATAGTAGAGGTGTTAAGGAACTTTTTCAAGGTGACACCGCAGGATGAACATGCCCAATTTCTGGCAAAGAAGACATGTCTTTTTTTGCAAAATATTACCATGTCAGGGTAGAGAAAAGCTTTTGGCACCAACACTGAAACAGTGAACAAATGGTTCAGAGATTTTCTTTTTTCTTTTTAATTTGTTCAACATAGTCTTACATATTGGAGAGAATCGTTGCACCATATTCATGCAAACATGGGTATTGACAAAGTAAGTTAAGGCTGATCCTAGTCCTGGAGGTTCAGAGGTTTTCATGGCAGGTTGCTATAGGTACACATATCAACTTGTTCAGAGCCCTGTGAATCTGTTTGTTAAAAAAAAAACTAATAAATGGACTAATAAATGGATTTGAGCTACTTCATAAAGTATAAATGAAGTATAAATAAGCCTGAACTTTTGGAAGTCAGGATGGAGATTTTCTGTAGAGAAGGAGCACCCATGATTCAAAGGGAAGTCCCGGAGGTCTTTCTAAGGACTGGTAGCATTCATTCTACATTTTATTCTAAGAGATTGTTATGCAAGTGTGTTTACTTTGTGAAAGTTTATTGAATTGAACATATGGTTTGTGCCATTTTCTGTGTAACAACTTATGGAAATCCTTATTAAAATTAACCTTTCAAAAATATCTAAAACCATATTTGGAATAGAACCACTGTATATGTCCATGAAAGCTATTTTCATTTACCAGTTGTGAAACAAGTGAGGCAGTATAACAGAGGCTATGCCTATGGACTTTGAAGATGATAGGTCATGTTCATTTCCATCCCAATTAAGAATTTCTATGCCTAAACATTCTTGCCTATAAAAACAAAGAGACTGAGCTCAATGAGATCTATTATAGCATTAATTTTGTTCTTTGTTACTTTATCCTCCAATTAAGGTTTTTATTTGGCTTGTGTGTTAGTCCAAATAACAGACAGTAAGATGAAATTAAATGTGGGATAGATTTATTGGGGAAAACGTCAGAGGAAGCTGGGAGAGATGTCAGCCTAAAGAGCAAGTGTGAACTTTGTGAAGGTGAAAGGGGAGGGTTCATCAAAACAGATCCTGCTTGAAAAGAACCGGGTTGGAGGAGAAGGAGAATAATGACTCCAGTTTTGATATAATGAGCTTGAGGTGTTTTGTAGACATCAATTGTGAGACGTCAAAGAGAAAGACAGGTCTGAGGTATGCTCGGGATGTACATTCGTGAGTCATCTGCATAGTGGCAGTAATTGAAGCCAGAGGCATAATGAGAGAGCATAAGGGCACAGTACCAAATGAAGAAAGAAAAAGACCTCAAGCACCGAAGAATTCTAATATGTAAAGTCAGGAGAGAGAAGGACGAGACTAGAAAGAGAACAAGTCAACAAAGAGATAGGAAGAAAGCAAAAACGGGTTGTGTCCAGACAGGCAAGGGATGTAAGAAATGATCAATAGTGACAAATGCTGCAAGGTCAAGCAAGAGAAGCCCAGAAGCATCCATTGGATTTAGAGAAATGGAGATCATGCTGATCTTAGCAAAGACTGTTACAGTTCAGCGATGGAGACAAGCCAATCTCCCTACACAGTGTGGTGGGTGGGTGTGGGGAGGGAGAAAGAAGTAGAGAAAGTATACACATCTACATGCAGAGGAATAGACTGGCTTTAAAGAGCATGCCAACGTTTAAACAGGAGGAAAGGAGAACAGATTAGATCCAGATGGAGGCAGAGATAGGTGTTTGGATACAGAAAATGAGAGAGCCCAATCTTATCCAATAGTTTCCACTTTCTGTTAACTATATCAGCATCTGAGATCAACAAAAAAGTAGAGAAGTTTGAAGATTGTGGAGAACAAAAAAATTCGGAAAAGTCTATTTAGAAAATAGGGATGAGAATTGACCAAAACACACAGCAAGAAAAAGCCCATTTGCAGATTCGTTGAGAATTGCTGTGCAGCCTTCTACAGCCACCCTGAGCTGTTGGATGTGGGCACAGGAAGGGCAGATCCTTGGGTTAAGCTAGCTCTGACTTTATAGCAGATGGGTGCAAAACCAAAGAGAAATGCATTAATGATATGGCTGTAGTGTTGCTGAAGTAGCAATTCATGGGCTGACTCATGGCTGAGGAGTGAAGTAAAGAAATGGAAAAAAATGATGGACTGAGAGAATACAAGGAGAGTCCTCAGAACCTGAACTTTCTGGACCTCCGACTTTAAGCCACTCCAAAAACCCAGTCAATTTTGTTCTTGGATAAAAGCATATTATGCATCTTATATTTGAAAAAATCAACTACATTTATATTAGTAAATACAAATAAACTACTTTTTGCCCTCATGAAATTTGTGTTCTATGGAAGTCAGAATAACAATATTTTTAATAAAGAAATACTATCCAACAGAAATATAATGTGAGTCAGATATAGTTTTAAATTTCCTAGCAATAATATTAAAAGAAGTAAAAAGGAACAGATAGGCTTGCCAGATTCTTTTAAAGTAGGAATGGAATATACTTACACTAAAAATTACTTCTATTTATCTGAAATCCAATTTTATTTTTAAATTTTTTTAATTCAGGAGTTGAATTACTATACAATCATAAATTCATATAAAGTAACAGTATGATATGCATGTGTTCTTAAACCAGTATTAACATTGCCCATACCTCAGTCTTTTGATTCTTCTTTTTTTCACCTCTACATGTAATATAAATGCTTAGGTTGTGAATTTTCCAGAATTAAATGATTACACAAGTATTATTTTAGATTCTCAGGGGGGTAAAGAATATGCTACATTGTTGATTGTCTCCCTAGATCCCTCCCTATTCTCTTTCCCTCTCTCCTCCCTCTCCTGACCCCTCCCCCCCATATCTATGTGTTGCTATGCCTTTGCAGGGTCTAATGCATGAGTTTGACTACCTTTCACCAAAGCCTGGGTTTAACTCCAGCCTCCACAAATGAGTGAAAATATTTGAACCTTGACTCTCTGGGTGTGGCTAACTTTGCTCAGCATGATCCAAATTTAAATAAGCATTTAAAAAAATTTTTGCTACATCTATCAAGCTAACTGGGTAAAATAAGTCTTAAGACTCTTTTTTTTGCCATTCCACCATATAATCAATGTACCAATTTGCTATTTTAAATTTTAAATGATTAAAAACAAATAAAAATTTAAATCTAATTTCTTACTCACCAGACACATTTCAAGTGTTCAGTAGCCACATGTGCTAATGTCTACTGCTACATTGGACATCATTATTGTAGACTATATACAACTGAAGTCCTAGATGATGTTTGACTTTATTATCTCTCTGCTGACTAACATAATATCAGTGCTCTATAATTACCCTCAACACAATGGCCATAAAGGAGATACCTTTGAATGGAAAAGAGAGACATACAAAATATACAACAGTGAGTAGAGAAGTCTTTATGTATAAGCAAAGGAACCTCCTAGAAACCTAAGAAATTGTACCTTTCAGACAAAAACATATGAAAAAGAGAATCCATAGAAAAACAGTTTCACACTGGGTGTGGCAGCACACACTTATAATGCTAGCAGCTTGGGAGGCTGAGGTAGGAGGATCACAAGCTCAAAGCCAGCCTTAGCAACTTCGCAAGACCTTAAGCAATTTAGTGAGACCCTGTCTCAAAATAAAAGCTAAAAAATGCTGAGGATATGGCTCAGTGATTTAGGGCTTGTGGGTTCAATCCTTGATGCAAAAAAAAAAAAAAAAAAAAAAAAGAAAAGAAAGAAAGAAGGAAACAGTTTCACAACTAATTGGAAACTATTTAAAAAGAAAAATATATGTGTTGCCACAATCTATACAGAAAAGAAAAAGTGACTTTGAAGAAAGTTTCAATCCCAACATGGACCAGACACTTTTTCTCATCATTTTACATGGAGCTTCATTCTTAACATGAAAATATATACCAGAGAAACAGCATAATGAACTCCATCTCTGAAAAGATCACAAGGACAAACACTCCCTAACAATTCCCCAGAGCAAAGAGTTGTGGTATTGAGTATCTCTGATGAACGTGGCTATTTTCTCTAAATTTTCTCAGGGTGTTTTCTGCTTTCTAAAATGAAAACAACCCGGAAATTATTTACTTCATGATAGGGACCCAGAAGAAGAATAATGACAGGCTGAACAGTTACAAAAGAGAAAGCTGGAGTTGTCTTTCACCTTGGGCAAAAAATAATCTAAGTCTGACTGCAATATAGTCATTTCCCCTGCCATTCTTTTTATGTGCAGAAACTGTGCTCCCCTAGAGCATTCATCAAGCAGCCCTTCTTAGTTAGGAAAGAGAACTTCATAGAATCTAACCCTGAAATATGATCCATCTTGGAGAGAGGAAAATCTAATCCAAAAGTAGGGGGAGATAATTCTTGTATTGATATTTGCATTTCCCTGAACATATAAAACTCTCATTTAAAATTAATTGCTCATGAGACCAGTGTTCTACTGAGAAAAATGTTATTTTTATTCAGAGAGGGGACTGACCTGAAGCCATTTGAATTGGAGACATTATTTTAATTATTCTTCTGTCTTCACCTCTCAAATGAGTCCCCTTTAATGGCTCCATTTATAAAAATTTTCCATCCTTTGTATTTTTAGTCCATTGAAGTTTAGAACTCATTATATCATTTTAATTGGTAAAAAGGTCAATTATATAAACTTCTGTACTACCAAAACAATAATTGGTCACCAGACTATAAATGAGTGTTTTTCTTATGATAATTACAAGTCCAATTCCTGAAGTTGGAATCTACCCATAGTGGCAAGGTTCATGCCCCAGTTTGTAAGATGAAATAGTATAAATGTTTTAATAATCTGATGGGGGTTGCATAATGTTTGAATATTGAAAAGATGACACACAAATCACACCACCCTCTGGCACTTTACTAAGGTATGCATTCAGCAACAGTACCCTAAAAAGAAAGGTTGCCATTTAGTGAAGAATCATTTACTTCAAATACTTAACTTTTACTGAAAAGTTAGAAGTCCTTTAGTATAGTAGACACCTAAAGATGACTCTTATCCCTGTCTTTCCCACCTTAATCTCAAAACCAGTACAACAATCCAACAAAAGATAACACAGCCTAGAATATAATTAGAATCCCAACTGGAAATAATTCAATTGTGTTTTGTCTTAAAATATTTAGTAGCACCTCTGTTTTATAGGTACAAAATTATCGAGAGATAATTCTCACTTTTTCCTGCACAATTTATAGGAGAAATATTGATAGCTTTAAAAAAATGTTATATTTTCAAGGATGTTTGTAAAGAAAAAAAAGTCTCTGGAACAAGGACCTATCATTCAGTAAAATAAAGATAATGCCTCCTTGGAAGCAAACACAGAAACATTTATTATCCATTATAAAACATCTGGGTTCCCTAAACTCAGGGTTCTTCTTCCAGAATGGAACCCATTACGTACGCAGGTCGTTGGTT
>PVKS010000029.1:0-279090 GCA_004027875.1 Aplodontia rufa | reverse complement strand
CACCCTGGGACCAAGTGAGACAGAACATCATGGCAGAAGGGCATGATGCAGGAAAACTGCCCGCCTCATGGTACCAGAAAGCAGAAAGAGGGAAGGAGAAGCCAGGGGGACAAGATATAATCCCCAAGGTTAGATCCCCAGTGACCCACCTCCTCCATCCTGTCCTACTGTCCTGCAGTTACTGCCCAGTATAGTAATACTTTCAAATTATTAATCCACCAACTGCATTAATGCACTGATTAGGTTACAACTCTCATCATCTCATTATTTCACCTTTGAACATTCCTGCATTAACACAGGAGCATTTAGGGACACCCTGCATCCAAACCATACACTATTACTATAAGTCATAAATAATCTTTCATTTCTTACCTATGAGTTTCATGTCTTCTGTGGGTGTCCATGAAACTGTGACAGGCTTATTAGTCTGCAAGCAGGGTACAATCGCAAACCATTCATAGCTCTTAACAAGAATGAGCTAGGAAAATTTGCACATAAATATAGACTTTAACCACTCACGTGCCTGCTTTTGATGTAGTCCTACAAGTTGAGGCTGGAGATGGCCAGGAAGCAAGAATTTCCTAAAGCACACATCCTCAATTAGTTGCAATACACTGACATACCGCAAATTCTTTATCAGTGTACAGTGCTGCATCCATGTGTAAAGTGTATTTATTGTTGCTGTGACTAGGGATGTATACCATTGGGATGTTTATGAGACAGGATGCTGAGCTGATCTCATCATGCACTGTCATAACAGACTATACATATTTGAGGGTAAGAGTTGAGAGTTTAAACTCAATCCAACAAGAAGGGAAAACTGAGCATTTTCTAGAACATCTAAGGATCTTGTTCCATGAATACAAAACTATCGTCAGAACATCGAAAAACTCCAGAGCTGAAGGGTAACTAGTTGAAAAGTGTGTTAACTTCAGGTATCTTTTTCAATTTTCCAAAATTTTCCTCTTTTTTTAGCTGCTATTCATTCACCTCTTTTCATTTTTAATTAAGAAGGTTATCCCTCAATCTAAAATTCAAGAGCATGTGATGTAAACACAGATGACATGAACCGCAAATCTGCAATGTCCACAGCAATACATTAGGTTGGGATTACCAAACCCAAGATTCCACAATAAAACCCCTCCTGGGGTTAACTCTCACAAGTAGGTCCAGGTCACAATAGGGTCTAAACACAGAGCTGAGCAGAACAGAAGGCACATTTTGGTGTCATTTTAGAAGCTGTGGGAAAATACCCTTGCCAGCCCTCTGTATCTCCCTCTGATTCTCAAAACTAGTTCAGTGCAGATGCCACATAAACAGATGTGAAAATTATTCCTCTGGAATAAGCCCATGCAGATAGCATTATAGTCATCTCTATGGCTTAGGGACAAGCAGTTCAGGAGTCCTTGCGGCAAAGGGGGCTAGGTTTGGGCGTTTGGAGAGAAATCTCAGGACAGCAGTCAGATTCCACAGATCACAGACTATCCATGACACAATGCAGGAAAACCCAAGGCAAAAGAGCTTGAGCCCTTCCCTGGGAAGAACGTGGCAGATACTGATGTGGGTGAGCTTCCCTAGTGTCAGTAAGAATTTGCTGCCGCAGCCAGACATTTTGGTTTCCTCTCTAATAATAAGGTTTCCAAAGGGGGAAAAAAAAAAAAAGAAAAGCTATGGCTATGAAATCCAGGAGGTTAAGCTATAAGAACTAACCTCTAACATTATCTGCAGAACCAACACAAGCAATTTCTTCTTCACTCTTCACTTTTGCTTAAAAGTTAAAATTATATATATTTTAGGTGAATATCCTCATCGAAAACCTGCTATGCTTACAATTTTACTTTGAAAGGGAAAAAAACCTGCTGTGGTCTTTTCTACTAAAGATGCCTTAAATAAAGCCCTTTTCAGGAAAGACCAATTTGAGAAGGGCTATATGTTTTAATGAAGACTTTTGTCCCATGGGAAATATAAGAAGGAACATCCAGAAATAGTGATAATAGATTTTCTGTCTTTTAATCCTGATGGGAAAGCTTATTTTGAAGAATTTCAATTCTTAATGAACGTACACAACAGATGACGGAACTGATTAAGTGCTGGGAGCTCAATTCTTCCCCAACAATCTATTCAGGTTTTGATTCCCTATTAAAATTCAGTGCTTAGGTCCACAGTGAGGGAGGGAAGGAAAATAATGTCTCCTGCTCTCCAGCCCTGCCTTAGCCACTTTAAGTAGATTGCTTGGCTTGGCGACTCACACTGTTTTTTCTGGAAACCACTTGTACTTCTTCTGGGTTGCACTTCTAAACCACTGGAAGTAGTCTGCCTGAGAAGGAATTAGAATCCAAGTACTTTTTATGACTTTCTTTTACCTCTCCTTTGGAGCACCCTGCACTTGACAAACACAGAAAACAAATTTATTGGCAACTTCTTACAATTCTGTCCTACGGGAAGATTTTGCTTTTAACTACCCCTTCTTTGTAAAGTTTGCTGCAAAAGAATAAGCACTGCTGAATCCAGCTGGTGACTGCTATGGAAAAGTTTACCACAAAAACATTTGCAATCAGTTAAGACCTGGATCCCATAATGCTTAGCAAGAGAAGCTGAAGACAATGCCGAACGGAAATGGAATTCTATGTGCCAAGCCTTAGAGCTAGGCTTTAAAAAGGCACCCATGAAAGATATGCACTTTGCCTGCTTGTTTGGTGCCTGGTGAATGGAGGTAACTATGGCTTTAAGGAGATTTTATCCCCATATTTGAGTCTGCATCTGTATAGAACATTATCACCCACTTGGCAGGTCACTGAGTCCCACCCACATCTGTTTTTGCTTTCATTTCTGTTAGCCTGCTCATTTCTGGCCAGGAGTAAAAAAGAACTGCAAGTTTGTAAGTGCCACGGAGGCATATGGTTGAAGGGAATATTTTCCCTTTTAACAAACTTGTATTTCTCTTTTGATTTTTCTCCTCTTTTTCAATTCATTAGGAGTAATCACAAGTGAGATTTTTATTAATATTCTGGACAAGGGCAATTTAAAGGGGTGATTTAGAACTATCTAAATGCTCAGAAACTTGATTTTTACTATTGAACTACAGGTCATGTTGAAGGGCTGCTCTTCGTTGAAAGACTGGGGTTCAAAGTTAGACAGAGATGATTCCAACTCTAATACTGCCACTTATTGGCCTTCTGACCCAAATCCTGGATTCCCTCAACTCTACGTAGGTGATGAGAAGAACCCAACATCTTTAAGTTGTTGTAGACCTAGCTGTAAATGCACACTAAATGCCTGGAAAAGGGGGGGATTAGCAGTAAAGAGTAGCTCTTATTAACAGTTTGCAGCAACAAGATGTAACATTCTAGTTGCAGCAATTTTTAAAAAAACTTGCTGGTTATCATTTCTATGAAATCTAATCATTATATAGTGGTTTTCCATTAGGCCCAATAGAATGCCATTGCTAACAATAAAGCCTTTCCGAGGCATACAAGTTTTATTTGCTTAACATGACAGAGTGGGCCCAAGGACAACACATTTACGTTTGGGGAAAAAGAAAAGTTCCTGTAAAAGCCAATAGTACGCTGAACACAGCTGAGAAAAATACAACAGTAACAGGAAAGCAAGTCTCGGTATCATGACTAAAGGAAAACAGTGATTATCTCCTCAAAAGCAGATAGTGGACCTAAAGAAAGAGGCAAAGAGAGGAGCCAAAGGAAACCCTTCTCCATCTCTCTTCTCTGTTCTCTTGATTATACTCAGCTTTGTCTCCAACAAAGCGGGTATTTATTGCTAAGTAAAGTCAATGCCCATCCTAGTTAACCACTTGGATAGCACGTGGGTTTGCCTCTAAAGGACAATTTTGGTTTTGCCCTGTAAACAGCAAAATTAAGCAAGGAGACTTATCTACCTTTGTCCAGTTCAAATGTAAATATAACAGACACTGACATTCAAGATAAGGAATTTGAACAGGATTTCAAAGACAACAACATTTTGTTGTTTATTTCACTTCTAGAGTTGAATGAAGTCGAGTAGGAAATATTTTATGATTTTATAGGATTTCCTTCACCAGGTGCATTTAAAGTTTCTTCTTTCATGTGTGTGATGATGTTTACTGCATCAGGGGAAATATTTGTGATTTTTATCTTTAAAGCTGTGATTGTTTCCTGTACTTCCTGACAATTTCTCAGGCACCCCAAAAACAGCCACAGTCATTTATCTATATTCTTTAAAAATGTATTTTATTTCTTCCTTCTCTCTCAGGTGAGGTTGGCTTTCATAAAGGAAGACAGAGATTCTGATAAACACTGGAGTCTTTTCTTTAATCAGTTTCCTTGTCTCCTATTTGGTATCACTTACTTCCCTCTGGGTCATTTCAATGAAATTAGACTTCACCATGCCATACTAAATAAAGGGGGAAAAAGACTATGAATTAATGATGTTTGGGTAATGTAATTCTTCTAATGAAATTCAGGTTTATTGCTTTAAAGAACCAATGGTAATTAAAACTAGACTGAGAACTGCTTCGTTGAGAATCAAATTTAATAAATAACAAAGCAAGATTTGCAATTAGAATGTCATATTCAGGCACCAACCTGAGTATTACCAACATCTGCTTATATTGTTAGTATACTTTTTAATTCATTTATTCATTCTTTCAAAATAAATTTATTGAGCACATATTACTCACCAGGCAGTATGCTAGACAACTGGCCCCGGTTCACCGGAGAGACGGTATCTTCACCTGCTTATTTCTTGTATATTTAGAAAAACTTTTCCTCTAATTAATCTTTCCCCTTATGATCTCATTTATATTATTCAATGTATTCTCATTCTCACAAACTTACAATTAAATCTAAATTGAGGCTTTATCTTACTTTTTTCAAGAGCAGAAATTGATCAACAACTTTCTTTTTCTATAGTTGTGTGTCTTAAAAGATAAAAAGCTGTCAAAATCTATATTTTTTTTTCTCTGACAATTTGCAGGAAATGAATGTCTTTTGCCCAGGAATGACTTATCAGGTTAATCTTTATTTCTGCTATGCCAATTATTCCAAGAGTTCCAGTCATCAATAAGTTAAGAGCAATACTTGAAAGTCAAGCCAATAAATAAAGAAAATATGATAGAAATACATTTTGAGGGAAAAAAAGCTGACCGCTCCAATAGTGCACAGTTGCCTCAGGTAGAAAAAGACTGGAAAGGGAACCACAAAAGGGTAAAGCTTTTAGTTTCCAAGAGTACATCTGACCCTTAAGAAGAAGCCCTAGCCATCAAGGGCACAGAGTCCTGAAGGTAGAAATGGTGTTGAATCAGTACTTCACCTCTGAGGCAAAGCTTACTCATGATCGGATTTGTGACTGTGGCATAGCTCCTTCCCTTAATAGGCTCTTTCACCCAAATGAAGAGGCCAGACCAGAAGTTCTCTGAAGGAGAACCTCTGTGTTAACATTTTTCATTTCTAGAATTAGAGTGAACCCCAGGTGAAAAATCAAAACCAAAATAATATGAATGCATCGAACCTGAAGATGGATTTTTCAAGAAGAAATCAATTTAAAATGAGGTCATTAGGATGGGCTATAATCCAATATGATAGGGGTCTTTTTAAAACGGGGAAATCTGGGGCTGGAGGGGTGGCTCGGCGGTTACGCACTTGCCTGGCATGTGCAACTAAATACACAGGTTCAAATCCCAGCACCCACATACACAACTAAGTGTCAGAGCAACAAAAGCCATGTGAAAAACTCAATAAAAATTGATTCTCTCTCCCTCTCTCTCTCTCTCACTGTCCTTCTCTCTTAAAAAATATATAAAAATGAATAAAATGAGTAAATCTGTATTTAGATGTAGGCACCAAGAAGGAAAACTATGAGAAGAAGCAGGTTACTGGAGAAGGCCATCCATAAACCGAACGAAGGCCTGGAGTAGCTCCTTCCCCCACGACCCTCAGGAGGACCAGTTCTGCAACACTGTGATCTCAGACTTTCACACTCTAGAACTGGAAGACAATAACTGTCTGTTGTTTAAAGCTATCTCATTTTTGATGCTTTGATACAGTAACCCTGGCAAACTAAAACAACCTACTAAGCTAGTTTCAAGAAAGAAAAAGTTTGATTATCCCAAATACTAAAAAGCAAGGGCCTGATTTCTAAATTTCCTGCTCCTTCTAAATGTACACCTTATTTTGCACGGTTCACTTTCATGACAGCTCCTTCTTTCCCCGTATCTTCCCAAAGGTACCTACAGCATATTTTAACTAGACACAAATAGGCCAATTGACATAGAGGATTTATGGCCTGATATGCTAAGCTTTCTCACCCTGCTGCCCTGCCCTGGAATCCTCTTTTTTGTGGTTGGACCTCACAATAAGGGTCCTCTTGGAATATCTGTGCAAATGTAGCTAGAGCCTCTGAGACATTCTGAGGGAGTAATGGCCTGATTAAAATGATGCTTTAGAAAAATATTCACAATGCAAAGGAAGTATTAGAAAGAGAAGGAAATAGAGGCAGAGACACAACGATTGTCTTAAAGTGCACAAGTGGATGATATAACCAAAAGATTGGACTAGATCAGGTATTCTCAAACATCAAAGGACATCAGAATCACTTGGAGGGCTTGCTAAAACATGGACTAATATGCCAAGCTCTATAAATATGTTTCAGTAGGTCTTGGGTAGGGTCTCAGAATGTCTATATACATA
The DNA here is from genome assembly GCA_004027875.1 of Aplodontia rufa. Taxonomy (NCBI): domain Eukaryota; kingdom Metazoa; phylum Chordata; class Mammalia; order Rodentia; family Aplodontiidae; genus Aplodontia; species Aplodontia rufa. Next base: position 272,410 of record PVKS010000029.1, on the reverse strand, counting down.
AGACAGCCATGTCAATGATAATTGATCAAGAAAAGTTCTCTCTTTTATTAAGGAATTGAGTTGTTGTACAACCATAAATGCACATCAAGTAACAATATGATATGCATTTGATCCTAATCCAGAGTCATCCCCACTTCACTCACAGCCCAGTCTCTTGATTCTTCAATATTTCCCCTCTATAACAGCTAAAAATGTCTATAAGTATATTTGATTGTGAATTTTCCAGAATTAAATGATTGCATAAATATTATTTGGCTTGGCAGGGGAGTAAAGAGTATGTTACATTATTGACTGTCTCCATAGATCCCTCCCTATCCTCCCTCCCTCTTTCCTCCCCTCTCCTCACCTCTGCCCTCTCTCCTCTCCTCACCTCTGCCCTCTCTCCTTCCCTACATATCTATGACTCTCCTAGATTATGTATCGCTACGCCTTTGGTGGTTCTAGTACAACAGCTTTGACTACCTTTCACCCAAGCCTGGATTTGCTCTAGCCTCCACAAATGAGGGAAAACATTTGACCCTTGAGTCTCTGGATTTGGCTAATTTCACTCAGCATTATTTCTTCCATTGCCATCCATTTACCTTCAAAGGTAGTATCATTGTTTCTAATAGCTGAGTAGAATTCCATTATACACACACGTGCACACACACACACACACACACACACACACACACACCACAGCCTTTCTGAGGTTTATTTTAACCAGGAATTAGAAACTTTTACATCTAACATTAAGGGAAAAGATCATGAATTGTTGTCCTCAAATCTGGCTACTTGATGATCATTCTGTTCCTCCAGCTTCCACACTCCAGTTGAGAATTGCTGGACATATAGTTCACAAAGTCCTTCCACTTGATTTTCAAGAACAGTTGGAGAATTCACAAAAGATGGTTCTGCTCATCGTTCTATGTAAGTAGGCTGAGAAAATATTAACCCCAGATTTCAGAGAAAAGAAGTGATGCTCAAAAGTGATCTTACCCCTTCTCATTTCTGTTCTTGCCAAAGTTTTAATAGTTTGCCAAAAAGATTAATAAACCTGCTCCAGAAGTTGTCCTTTGACATAGAGGATAGGAGCAATATTAGACTGATCATTAAAGTCACACAACCAATTGAAAGCAAAGTACCACACAATCCAAGTCCATTAAAAAATAGCCAATCAACTCTAATGGACTTCTCATGATAAATTACAGATTCTTTTAGAATATTCATTCTGTAGGACTGATCAAGTATCTAATTCTTTCCCTGGATTCTTGGAACTCATTTTATATAAAGCAGCTTCAAGCTATAGATCCAGCAAATAGTTCCTTGTGGATAAGAAGAAAATAAACTTCTTCTTTCTCATTTCCTTCAAGTTCATGAAAAAAAAAATCCTAAGAACTGTACTTTCTATTAAATAGAGAAGAGAGCTGTGTAAGGAGGAAAGAATTTCGTTCAACAATAGCAGCAGTGCCACATAGCTGACCAGCTGGAGCCCAGCCCAGCTATGGCTCCACCGCCCTCCCTTCCAGAGAGAAGCCAGCGTGGCTGGAGAGAACCACCCTCCCAGAGGGAAACTGCTTTCAGCCTCCATCCCAGAAACCAGCAGCCCTTGTATGCAGTCACAAAAGTTTTATAATCTCCCTCTTTCTCTATCTCTCGTTTCCTCCTCTCCCTCTCTCTCCTAACTCCTAACAAAAAATGAGCTGCTTTTATTTCCTTGGGGACTTAATTTGACTCGAAAGATGAGAGTTCCATGCTGATCCTTTATCTTTGTGAGAGACGCAGAGAGAAAGAGAGGGAAAGGCCATTCTAAGACCCACATTTCAACCTCTCCTTCCTGATTGCTATTTAAAGCACTTATTCTGACTTGGGGAAAATGTAATATATAGTTCCTTAATGTGTTTAGTTAAGGATCTCATGAATCATGTGGATTTCTCTACAACCTAAGTGGTTATTATGCTGACCCAAGGGTGTGCCATTTTGTGGACACTTCATCTTTGTGTCCCTGTTTATTTGTAGCAAGCAAGCTCAGTTCTGTAAGACACTGATTAGAGGGACAATGGAAGTTGTTATCTAACTGTAAGTTGCATACAGAAAAAAGCTGCCAAGCGTTGTTCACGTAATTGAAGATCCAAACCTTCAGTCTTGATTGAGATTTTTGGTTTGGGGCTTCCAATTCTAGTTCAGGCTCTCAATAAGGCCATGACTACTCCTTATCCCGAATTATTCCTTTTTAGAAACAGCATTCTAACCATGAATCTTGGGGACTGCAAACAAGTTGTTGCATTTAAAATTCTTTTAACTACAACAATTGTGTGCTTAGTCTCCTCAAACCCAAAGCTGCTTCCTTTGCCTACCTCTGGCTTTCAACTTTGCAAGGGATTTTACTAGGTAGAGAGAAACTGTGGGGGATGGTACTGGTGCTGAGTTGCTTAATCCAACTCAGAGCTGAGCAGGAGGGAAGGAGTTGCTGTACTCTCTCACCAGCTGTTATATATCAAGAAGAGACAGGATTTTCTAACCCTTTCCTGGCATGCGAGCGCCAAACAAAAGCCAGACTTTGTTCATAAAGATTTTCTTGCGAAAACATACGTACAGCATAGCACTGTGAATTAATTCATATTTAAATATGATTACTGAAATATGGCATTGCTTGTGTCTTTGTCTTGGATGATCACAAGACAGTGAAAACACAGAGGCATTAAACACTGTTGGCACAACTGACTTCCAAATGGCACTGCTATCTGCTTCTCTCTCAAGCAAAGCCACTCTGCTGTTGAGGGGTAAAGAAAGAAGACACCAGTCTGGAAAATATGAAAGAATGGCAGTGTAGGGCTGAGCCTGCTCTTGGTCAAAGCCTGGAACCAAATTTAGATATGCTTCCCTTAAGGGTTAAGTGCAGAGCACCTCCCAGGAAATGACAAATGGTCCCCCTGTGGAGTTCTGCCCATTCCCCTGCCCCCAGCCTCCAGAGCTCCAGACATCAAATAGTTAGAAACAGTGTTTGGTTTGAAATAATTCCTGAGGTTTAGCTTGCCTCGCAAACCACATTCTTTTTACCCTCCTCCCCCCAGCCTAGTTAAAAAAAAAAGCAAGTGGCTTGGAATTCCGATGGTAGATTTTCACAAAATTGTCCACGTTGCTTGCTGGGGTTAAAGGTGGCGGGGGGGGGGGGGGGGGAGAGTTTTATCTATGAAATTATGACTTGTAACTATTAAAATGTGGGTCTTCAATTAGAGATATTTGTCTTCCATTTATGCTTCTTTACATTTTGAATTCTTACTGTAACTTTCATTTTGCAAATTTTCACCCTAACAACTTAAGTCCATTTTACACCCACCCCCATAAGGATATCAAATATTTTGGAGAGCCTAAGGTCTCTGAATATCCCACAATCTTTAAGATAGTCTATGAACATTTTTTAACCCGAAGATGTGTGGGACCCACCCTAAAAAATTCTCATTCAGTACATCTAATTTGGGACCTTAGAAAGTAGAATTAGTTTCTCTAGTGATTTTAATTTACAGCTGAGTTTGGAAAAACACTTCTGCATAGTGTCCAACTACACACACACACACACATACACACACACAGCTCCCTTTAAAGACACTACCAGGGAGAACAACCATCATTAAGAGTTCTACTTGTCAACCTGGGAGTGTAGCTTAGTGGTAAAGCACTTGCTCAGCATATATGAGTGCTTGTGTTCAATCCCACCACCATAAACATAATAGTAATAAAAAGGTTTGCATGTAATTCTATTGTATGGGATATCCTATTTTTTTCTTTATTGCTGAACTTCTTGGGAAAGTAGTCTGTCTGGCCTCACTGTCCCTACTTCCTGACCCCAGAGCTCATATATGCTGGGTACAATGTAGCTTTCTCCCAATGCCTCCTGGATCATTAGTCAGCGGGATCTTATTCATAAGGTTCAATGGTCTTTAGTCCCTTGCGTCTTAAACCTATTTTCAACACTTAATATTTGACCAATTCTATTTTCTTTAAACTCCAACTCCTTCGGAGTCTGAAGATCTGCAATCCCCCAAGTTTCTTCCTATCTATTTTTTCTCTGAATCTTCATATTTATTCTGCTACAAAAATCTCCCTCAAGATTATGCAAGTTTGTTTTATGTTTCATCTCCATAAATTCTCCTCTGCCTGGCTTATTCAACCCCACAGCCTCAAATAGCATCTCTGCAGGAGGATCCCAGACCTACCTCTTTCATACTACCTTTCTCCCAAACTCCATTCCTCTTCCCTTATTGCTTGCAAGACTCCTTTACCTGGCTTTTCCACTCTGTCTCCAATGTGACATGTTCAAAAAGAAGTTTACATTTTTTTCCAGACCCACTGCTCATCTGATTCTGTAAATGAGAGTTTAAGTCTCTGAGCTACAGAGGTTCAAAGCTATAATATCATCTTTGACTGATTCCTGTTGCTGGTTTACAATCTAAACAGGCATCTAGCTCTGTCAGTTCTTCCACACAAGAGCTCCAATCCCGTCTCCTCCTGTCTACTCCTGCTGCCATACTATAAATGCTTTGGTATTTCAATAATGGAGGAGGTTTTTGTTTTTTTTTTTTTTTTAAGACTAGAGTGTTCAGAGAAAGATTGAAAATTTTCAATATGAAATCTGAATAGTCCTTGAAAGATGGGTAGGATTAAGGTCAGCCCAAGAGTGGTAGGATGGAATCTAGTGGGAAGATCAAGAGGGGTAAAGGTCCAGAGGCAAGAACAAGAATATTATGTGTGAGTGCAACGAGAATTCATTTGACTAAAGTCAAGCATATTAATTACTCTCCAAAGTTTGTTCCCCAATGAACCATGCTCTCAGGCACTCACACCATTATAATCCCATCTTCTTGAGTCTCAGTTGACATCACAACTTTTTTTTCTTAATTACAGAATATAATGCAAGTGACAGTGCAAAACTTCCAAGGCTAAGACAGAAGACTTAGTTTGCTCTTTGCTTCCTCTGAATACTCTCTGGGAGCTAAATAAGAAATCTGATTGCTATGCTAGACTATTGCCAGATGTAAGCATTTCAGTCAACTGTCCAGCTGTCACCAGCCTTCCAGCCATTTTTATTGAACAACGGACTTGTGAACAAGTCACCTTTACAGCAGACCAGCTACCAGATGAATCCTAAGGTTCCTTAGTCAACACGAGATAGAACAGAATAATCACCCAGCTAAGCCCTACCTGAATTCCAGATTGATGAATAAAGAGAGGTGATAAAATGTTTTAAGCCACTTCGTTATAGGTTAGTGTGTTAGGTAGCAAGGGATAAACAAAATACAAAGGCACATTTTTTGAGCAGTAGAAAATAATAAGATTATGTATGGCGGTTCTGAGTTATGGATAGTATTGAAAATGTCAAGCAAAAGGGCTCTTCTTGTTGATAGAGTATAATAGGGAGCAATAGAATGACAGCTGTAGCACTGTTCGTTTGGTAGAAATACACTAAAAGAATAGATGAATGGTGAGAATTTGACAATTTGCTTTAGAAGACCTAGGATCTAAACTTGGCTTTGTGTTATTGGCAAAGTTATTAACCTGAGTAGGCTATCTCAAGGGACAGTTGTGATGGCTAAATGCGTAATATATGTGACAGTGCCTTGAGCGCTCATTCTAAATGCTTCTAAATTCTTGTTAAACAAATGAAGGCAAGACTAGAGGCATCAAAAGTGGCTAGGAAGTCAGTGCACCAGTCTGGGTGTGGTGTGATGAATTTCTCAATTAGGTTATTGAGTTAGACCCTGTACATTCTTATTTTCTGCAACGTTCTGTTGTGCAGTTTGTACATCAGCCATACTAACTGTGGATGGTGGTCGCAACATGCCATACCTTCTCTAAGTTTCAAGACTCTTGTTCATGCCATGCCCTCCACCTCTACTTCCTTCTTTTCTTATTTACCATGCCATCCATATTCATGTTTCAAGAGTCAAGTAATTTGCCATTCTCTCAATTCAATATGCTCATATCTGAGCTTTCTAAAAATCTTCCATATGTCCAAAACACATATCACCTTTTGTTGAGTCTTCTAGGACTCTTAAATGTTCTTTTGGTCACCCACATGTGAAAGCTCAGAATTATCTTTGATTATTCCATGGTCTTCATTTTTCAAATTGAGTTAATCACATAGTGCTGGGTTTTTCACCCCTTTATAAGATATCTTTGTTTCAATCTTTTTATAGCCTCTATTGTTGGTAAAATGAAAAGAAGAATCTAACAAGACCCTACTACATACAAGGCCATTAAAGGTGCTCAGAGTATCATATTAGTGAAGGGAAAAACAAGCATTATTGTGGAGTACAAGTGTACATGGATGCAATTAATTCAAATTATGAACATCAACTTAGCTGAGACACTGTCTTAAAAGAATTCGGTGGAGGGGGGTTGCTGGAGGTGTGGCTCATCAGTTACGGTGCTTACCTGGCATGCGCCATGATACAGGTTCAAACCTCAGCACCATGTACACAGCAAAGTGTCAGAGCAACAAAGGCCACATGAAAAACTAAATAAAATTGATTCTCTCTCTCTCTTTCTCTCTCTTTTTAAAAAAAATCTGGGGATGTAGCCCAGTGGTCAAGCCACCCCTGGGTTCAATTCCTAGAACCTCACAAAAACAAGTCTGAGTAATTTTTATCTATTTGTCATGAATAAGTGTTTGTGCTTTCCTCAAAATTCATGTTTAAGCCCTGAGCCCCAGCGTGATACATTTGGAGGGTGGTATTTGAGAGGGAATTAGGTTTAGATTAGATCATGAGAGTGGGGACCCCATTATGGGATTAGAACAGTCCCCTATAAGAGGAACAGACACTAAAGCACTGAAGCAAACTTGTTTTCTCCTCTCTCTCCCCCACCTCTGCCACCAGCCTCTGATGCCATGTGAGGACAGAGAGAACTCAGCCATCTGTGAACCAGGAAAAGAGCCCTCACTGGGAACCAAACATTGCCCTTAGACTTCATTGCCTCCACATTTGTGAGAATTAAATGCCTGTTGTTTAAGCCTCCACTGGGAGGTATTGTATTCTAGCAGCAGAAGCTGCTTAAAACATGTACTTCTGAGCTCGACATTCCCTTAAAAGTTCTTCTAGTGTCCCCAACTAGATCAGGGTCTCCACAATACACTCACATGGCACCCTACTTACTTTCTAAAAGATGATTCAGGGTTATTTCAGTCAGATTTTTCACTGTTGTGATCAAAATACCTGACAAGAAAAACATAGGACAGGGAAAGGGTTTTTTTTTGGCTCATTGTTTCAGAGGTCTCAGCGCATAGACAGCCAATTCCATAGTCCTGGCCCCAAGATGAAGCAGAATATCATGGAGGAAGGGCATGGTGAAGGAAAGCAGCTCAAAACACGGCAACAAGGAAGCAGAGAGAGAGAGAGAGCGCCTTGCTCACCAGAGACAAAATATCAACCTAAAGACATGGCCCCTGTTATCGATGTCCTTCAGTCCCACTCTACCTGCAAATTAATCCGTATCAGCAGATTAATACACAGATTAGCTCAACTTTGTAATCTAACCATTTTACCACTGAAAATTCTTGCATTATGTCACACATGAACTTTTAGGGGATACCTCATATCTAAACCATAACAAGAGTTTATTGCAAAGATTATATAATGCTTGTCTTTTGTGTTGACTAGATAAGGAGGGCAAGAATTTTGTGGCCTTGAATTCCCAATGGACTTCATGGTGCCTGAGACATCATAAGTATGAAATGCAGATTTGGTAAGTGAATAACTTGACTGCACCTTACTGCCATGCTCCTCAATATTTTTGTTTATTTCCTGCAGTGCAAACGCAATGCCCATCAACACTTCCCCTTGGAGAAGCACCTTCACATTCTCAGGCAAAGTACCTCACTTCTATTTTCCCACAGAAGGACCACTATTACTAATCTTTTTACATTGTTTATCTCTTACACATTCCCACTAAATTATGAACAACTTGAAGGGAATTATTGTAAGCACCTTCTGTCTTCAGTGTCTACAATTCAACAATTTTCTGAAAGAATGAATAAATGATTCATTATGAAGGATGTAGATTACATAATATTTCTTCCATTTTTGAAACATGGAGCTATCTTAACTATTCATCATTTCTAGTTTCTTGTTGCCATATTGGAAGATATTGCAAGCATACAAAAACCAGTATTGTATTCTTAAAAAGAGGTATAGACAATAAACATGTGAATATAGACATTTTACATTAGGAATATACCTTCAGATAATTGTGAGACCTATCAGTTTCTTAGTCCTCCTTATAGTACATTTATAGTCCATCCTTTAAAAAGGAAAAAAAAAGTGCTAAGTAGTGGATATTTCTTAAAATTCTTTGAGAAATCATCCAAAATATTACAGACCATACAACTTTAAGGTGCATCACAAGTTTGTATTATTCTTTTTTAAAACATTTTTTTTCTATTTGTGGTTCTTCTAATTATCACAGCCATTCTCTGGCTTTAGATTCTATTGATATTTGGGAGATGAAGACTATAGAAGGAAAAGATTAAAGTTCCAAGAATTGGTGAATTCTTCTATTTCAGGCCTCTGCCATTGACTGGTCACAAGACGTTGATGGAACCACTTATGTCTCTAGAATAACTCCATTATGCCTCACATGAAGTGTGGCAATCAGGACTGTAAAAATAGAGCAAATGGTCTCTTAAATCCCTTCTGTCTCCCTGCCCTTGCCATGGGCTTTCATTGTTGCTAAAGCTTTATCCAGACAATTTCTTCAGTTTTAAGAACATTTTGTATTACTAAAGACAATTACAGATTGCTGATATTGATTTGCCATATTTTTACCAGTCGTTCTCATAAGTTTGTGTGCTTCATTTTAAAAAATTGCTTCCAGGTAAAATTTGTATAACATAAACCATTCTGTATTAAGAATGTGCCTAACATAAATCATAAAATGTGAATTAACTATTTTAAAATGTAATCAATACAATTCAGTGGTGTTTTGTGCTATCACAGCGCTATGAAACCATAACACTACCTAGTGTGGAATGAACATTTACATCATCCTCTTAGGAGACTTTGCACCCACTTAGCAATCATTCCCCATTGTCTTCTCTGTCTAGCTCCTGGCCACCACTAATGCATTTTCTGTCTCTATGGATTGACCTATTCTGGATATTTCATATAGGTGGATTATTCAATATCCCACATTTTCTGTGTAGCTTCTTTCACTTTGCAAACTATTTGAAGGTAGATCCATGTTGTGGTTTGTATTTATTTCATTCCTTTTTGTGGCTGGATAAAATTCCAGTGTCTGCATATACCACATTGTGTTTATCCATTTACTTTTTGATGAATGTGTGGGTTCTTTCTATAACACATTTCACTTACCCATTCGCTTGTTGAGGGACAGTTGGGTTGTTTCCACCTTTTGTCTATTGTGACTAGTGCTGCAATGAACATGGCAGCTTAAGAACTGGAATTACCTATCTTGATATACTCAGTTCCCAGGTAAAGGGATAGTCAAGTCTGTTGAGTATAAGGATCTAAATAGCACTTTAAAGAATGGTCAAAGGCATGTTCTCTCTCTCTCTCTCTTTCTTTCTTTCTCTCTCTCTCTCTCTCTCTCTCACACACACACACACACACACACACACACACACTGCTTCTCCTCCTGTCTTCCTCATTCCAAGTAGTAAAACCAGCACCCACTTAGTAGCCCAAGCCAAAACTTCACCTCTACTTCCCTTACTTGACTAAGGGATATCAAATCTAACTCCTAAATCTCTCTCTCTCATGTGTCCCCTTTACCCTATCTTTACCCCTGTGCCTGAGGTTAGTCCTCCCCATCCCTGACCTGCACTAGTACAATACCTTTCCAAGGGACAGCCCAGTCTCTCGGCTTTTTCCACTACTGCTTGGTTATCTTACTAAAACGTAAGTCAGATAGTACCATTCTGCACAAAACTCTTTGGTGGTCTTCCAGGGACTTTATATTACAGGAAATTTCCTTCATATAGCACCAGATGCCCTTCATGATTCCTCTCTGTCTCAACAACAGCTTTGCTTTCTGTCTGCTCTTTAATTAGACCCCAACTGGAAACTCTGAATATATATTGCTCTTTCCCAATTATGCCTTCTTTTTTATGCCTCCATTCTCTCAATGAATGTTAAATGAGTACCAGCTCTGACTCCAAACATTGTAGTAAGACACAGTAATGACTGAAACAGGCAAGGTCTCTGTCCTCAGGGGCCTTACCTTATAGAATAGTGGCAACGTTGACATTTGAAGTTGAAAATTCATTATAGGATCTGTCCTGTTTAGTAGCATCACTAGCCTCTGTCCACTAAATGACAGTAGCACACACCCCTGCTCTTAGTCATGATAGTCACAAATGCCTCTTGATACAATCAAATGACCCCCAGGGGATCTTAATCTGAGAATTGCAGTTCTAAAAGGAGATTGGTATAACATTAAATACATATTATGATAAACGTCATTACTCCTTACACATGCTATACCATCTTCCTAGAAAGTTTTCTTTTTCAAGATTCAGTTCCAATATTCCCTTCTCCTGGAAGCCACCTCAACTTTCCCAAGAAGAACCACTTACTGCTCCTCTTTCATCCACCCTACAAACTACTTTAGACCTGGTTAATACATTGTTCACTGTATAGATATAAAATTTCTTTGTTTTAAAGAACTAACACATTATTTTCTCAGGTTAGGTAAAGTGATCCCTTCCCATTAATGAATTGCCCTCACTTCAAATTTTGGTAAATAGGAAATTTCACCAAATGCAAATTTAGTTTTCTGTACTTTTTCCCCAAACCACAAGAATTTCAGTTCCAGTATATAAGAGTTATGAACATTCCTGATGGGGATAATTAGAAAAAGAGGAAATTGGATGTTGGGAATAACAAAGTAAAGTAAAGCAGATGGCACGGCAGTAACAGAGGTTTTTGCCTTAAGGCTTTAGGAAATAAGGGAATCTGAGGAGACGTAAACCAGGACCTTAAAATGGCACTCCTGCAGCTGCAAGGAAGGAGGGAAGTGATATTTGTGTATGAGGGGCCTGATGGCATGTACTTTGGGGAGTTATCTCTGGGACTAAGGATGCAGGAGTCAACAATTCCAAATCATAAAATCAGAAAGGCATTACACATTTGAATGGAGAAACAGATACAGGGGAAAAATCTTTTCATATGCATATTATCTTCAGCAAAGCAAAGCAAATTTATGGGACTTCATTGAAAAGACCAGGGAGAAAGACCCTGAGAAATTTTTATTGAGCAAGTGATGGTAAATGGAAAGCAATTTACTATAACCATTATTAGTAATTTAAGATGTGAAAAATGTCACACTCTTTCTTCAGCATGTTGTCTTGATGGTTTCTATTTTAAAGATGATACAAAGGTTTATATGGGTTTGCATTTACTCCCTTTATAACTTTATTTTCTCCCTAAAATCTTAAGTACAGCAAACTGCAAAAATCTCCTTATCCTCACAATTGGAGAGAATCTACTATACGTGTAACCATCTCCTGAGATTGGAATCTCTATCTTATCTTTCTTTTTATCCCTGCATCTACACCTGGCACCTAGAAGGAACTTCATCATTTCTTGTTGAACATACAATTCAAACAGGAGGTGGTAAAAGGAATTGGCAAAACTTACTCTGTTCTCTCAGATGGAGATTCTGAAAGAAAAGTGGAGACTAGGAGCAGGCATAGAAGAAATGAAATCAGCTGCAGGCAACAGCTGCAAGTTAGAAGCATGGAGACAATCAGCCAGGATCCCATCAGAGGGACCTGCAAGGAGGGGTTCAGGTGTTGCAGCACCTGCTAGAATACGGTGCCTTAGGGAAGCCCTATTGGTGATCCAGGCAGGCAGCTCTGCAACAGCAGTGGACATGAACTCAGAAGCATTGCATCAAAGTTGAGGGTATTCCAGCTTCCAGGGGTAAGGAAGGGGCAGTAAGGGGAGAGATGCCAAGAGCATGTCTCATGCCCAGTTTCCAACACTGCCTTGCACAGATACTATTAGGTTTGTTGACAGAATGAGCAAGCAAATGAATGAATGGAGTGATTGGTTTTACACCCAAGGTCCACAAATGGTGAAATTACATCCCAGGTAAATCCAGGAATGTTACAAAAAGTGATTCTCAACTGCAAGAAGATGAAAGAGAAGATATACTATAAGGATGGGTATATAATTTAGTCCGAGTTTCAAAAATACAAAGCTCAGACAAAAGAACAGGGACTCAGGGTCAAATACAATGAACAATTAGAAAATGCTAGAACTGAGTTTCTTAAATTCATCTTCCACAAGGACAGGGCCTATTTCAAGAGTGGGACTGCATCTGCAGGTGTGCATCAATGGCCATAGTTGTAAAATGAGGTCCTGTCAGAAAGCAGGGACTCCCAGCACAAACAAGGACTTTTGAGTCTATTTTAGTTCAGCATCTTGCACATTCTGGAGTTCTGAATAGGAAGATATCATACTCTCATGGGTGTTTCAGGAGGAAAGTCCATTTTGTAAAGTTCAGAAGTGCCATTTTTATTCAAGTACCAAAACACGACATGGAAACTACGGGGAATAAAAGCATATGTCTCTGATGTCGATATATAGATAAAACGATTCAAAAAAGTCATCTGGGCCTTTGAAAGCATCTTCTAGAATGAGTAGTGGATTTGCAGTAATCCATGAATCTTCCTTGACTCACCTAACCTGTTTAATTATCAAGGGAATTACACCCCAGATCCACAGAATGATGAATGCGAGTGAGGTGTGGCTGCTCAGGGGTGTTAATGGATCCATGGAGGAACACAGCTATTCCCAGGTTTCACTGGCACCAGGCTGTAGCCATTGGTCCAACCACACTCCACTTGCCTGAAGAATTAATGTAAGTCCTTCAGTACACATTTTTCCTCTGGAAATGTTGTCACTCAAATAATTTTAAATAGAATTGGTATCAACAAAAAAGAAATAAAAATAATCTTCTTTTTTATATTACAAATAATAATCTTCTTTTTTATATTACAAATACTGCAAATAAAGAACACTTAAGAGCCTTTCAGAATGTTCAACCTCCCAGCCCTGGAGAATCAAGAAAAGAAGCAAGAGGTGGGGGAAGAATGGGAAGGGGAAATGTTGGTCAAAGGGTAGAAAGTTTTCTTAGACAGGAGGAATAAATTCCTGTGATCTATTGCACAGCATGGTGTCTATAATGTATATTTCAAAATAATGAAAAGATTTTAAATGTTCTTACCACAAAAAATAATAAATGTTTGAGTTCATGAATATGTTAAATAGCCCGGCTTCATCATTCCATAATTAATAAACATCTCAAAACACAATATTGTACCCCATAAAATTGTGTGTGTGTGTGTGCATATGTGTCCATTCCCTGGAGATTGAACTCAGGACCTCACACATGCTAAGCACACACTCTACCACTGTGGTGCATCCATAGCCCTACACAATTATTACTTCTCAATTAAAATTAAAATAAAGGGGTTGGGATTTAGTTCAGTGGCAGAGCACTTGCCTAGCATGCACAAGGCTTTGGGTTCAGTCCCCACTCCCTTCAAAAAAAATAAAATAAAATAAAATGAAACTTTTTATAAAAAGAAGCTCCAAGACAATAGGCATATTAAAGAGCAAGAAATGGACATGAAGGGGGCTTTTGGGTTTTGTTTGCTTATTTTTCCCCATTTTCTTTTTTCCATATTCTTTATTGGTGCATTATAGTTGTACATAATGGTGAGATTTGTTGTTACATATTCATACAGGGGCACAACATAACAATATTTGGCCATTATCATTCCTCAGTATTTTCCCTTTCCCTCTCCCTCCCCCTAGTCCCTTTCCTCTACTTTACTGACCTCCTGAAGGGGGATTTTTGGAGTGAAGGAGAATACAGAAAATTGGTTGTCCTGCTCAATTCTACTCTCCCTGACGCTATAGAGTGATTTATCTAAACTGAAGTTTAATCCTAACAGTCACATTCTGTAGTACTGGTAGTCTTAGCCTGTAGCATGATTCGAATCAGCTGGAGGGCTTGTTAAAACACTCCCCAGTTTCTGCTTCATGGGTCTGAGATGGGGCATGAAAATTCGTGTTTCTAAGTTCTAAGGCGATGTTAATATTACAACTACATTAAGAACCACAGACTTGGGGTTGGAGCAGTGACTCAGTGGTTATGGCACTTGCCTGGCATGCACAGAGATGCGGGTTCAAACCCCAGCACTATGTACACAATGAAGTGTCAGAGCAAGGAAAGTCACATGAAAAACTAAATAAAATTGAGTCCCTCTTTCTCTCACTGTCCCTCTCTCTTTACTAAAAAAAAAAAAAAAAAAAAGACCTGGAGAAAACTTTTAACTTTGTTGAATCTCAACTTTCTATTCATAAAATAAGAGCTTTTCTCCAGATTGTTATAACAGTTAAATATTTCAAAGTATTGTAAGCAAATCTAGATATTGTAATTTAAAGGAAAGAGCAAGAAACCTGGCATCAAGAGATAGCCTTCTGTTTGCAGGTCTACCATAAGCTGGCAAGTCACATATCCTTCCTACATTTTTTTCATTTATAAAATGTATTAATTCATATAACTAATATTTATTGAATATCTGTCGTATATCAGACATTTGTTAGATATACAGTAGAAAAACAAGTCTTAATTCCATACATTCATATCTACTATTATGATTTGAATAATAATTGAATTATCTTCCAACTTTAAAATTTCATGTCTTTGTAATTAATAAAATTAATTCTTATTCTTCAAGCACTTGTTCTTTATAAATTTGACTCAATGAAATAAAATATTTATGAGAATCAGGGAATAATTAGGTGCTACTTTTGGGAAAACCAGACAACACAACCTCATTTATTCAAGTAAATTTTGTGTATTGATCGCCACTCTATCAAAAACTTTTAAAAAAATGATTGGGCTACACAGCAAAGCACTATCAAAGAAAACAACTAGTGTTTCCATTAAAGTTCTCCATTCACCAGTTACATCACCAATCAGTCTTTGTTTATTGAGTAAATAATTTTTGAGTATCTTTAACTCAGCATGATCTAGGAGTAGAAGGGTGAATATGAGAGGCAATTTCTCTGCTATGAAAGACCTCACATTCAAGTGAAGCCAGCCAATGGACAATTAGCTCTTTTTATTACTTAATCAACTAGACCAGTTGAGATGTTGAAGGCATAAGGGATTTTTAAATGTGCAACAGCAGAACTTGGCCCATTCCAGGACACTTAGCATGTCCTAGACAAGTCTCTCACCTCTCCAAGCCTCAGTTTCCCTCCATATAAAATTGAAAATGTTAAAACATACCACACCAAGATTTAGACAGCAACTGTGGATGGTTTGAGATAATACATGTAAAATTTTTACCATGGTGCTTAGCCCACTGTATAATAGGCAGTTATGACATCACTTCAACTAACTGGAGGATTATCCCTGCAAGTAGAGAATTCCAAAGGTCAAAATTAAATTTTAAGCTTTAGAGTTCACTGGTAACAATATCATTAATTTGTTAGTCATTTTTAAAAGAAATATTAATTATGCTAATTCTAAAAGTGGCATTGCAGAGTTGAATTGTCTTTATAATTCTTTTGTTTTCTTTTTTTTCCCCCCTTTGGTACTGAGGATTGAACCCAGCAACCCTTAACCACTAAACCACATCCCCAACCCTTTATTTTTTATTTTTGAGACAGGATCTTGCTATGTTGCTAAGGGCCTCACTAATTTACTGAGGTGGCTCTGAACTCCTGATCCCCCTGTCTCAGCCTCCTGACCCACTGGGATTACAGGCGTGCTCCACTGTTCCTGGCTATCATTTTTTTTATATGTAATGTATAACCCATCTAAGAGTATAACCAACATCCAGACACTTTCTTGCAATTTAAATAAAAGTTTATTTATTTATTCCAATCACTTGAGAAGAATTAAACAATATCAGGCTGGAAACCAAGCCAGTTGAAGTTCTAATAAGCCAGGGAAGAGTTTTGGAATGCGTCAGCATTCTGGAGCTCCTCAATTTAAGGATGGTTTGGGAACTGGCTACATAAATGTAATCAGGGTCTTCTCAAGAAAACAGGTAAACTTAACTGAAAGGTGAAATTTGTGTGTGCCCTAATACATTCCGCTGAGTTTTGGTGCTTGGAACAGTAAATAACAAGATACCACAAAACAACTATTTCCATATCATCTTCATGCAAGAATATTCACTCTCGCATGAGTAAAGAAGTAGTTTGTCTATTTCATATTTCTAGACTTGAAAAAATGGAGCACTGAGGATTGACTGGGATTCATAAAACATGAGATAAATGGACTCTGTCTACACATTTTAAAGGGACTTCGTGAAAAAAAATTGATCCTTCACTACCAAGTTGGAAAGAAAAATCTATACCTACTTAAACGTTGTTTGCTTCGATACTAAAAAGCAAATGGGGAGAGTCATAGCATAGAGAACCTGAAGCAGGGCATCTCAATGGAAGGTTAGCGTTAAAATTTAACAGCTGTTTGGTATGATCTTATTCTACGCATGCATAGTTCTTTTGCACATTCATCCCAACATTATTTTAAACTATACCTCGCTCTCCCCAGCTCCTGCTATAACTGAAATTCTGCACTAGATGCATTTATTTCCTCACCTTTCTTTCTTTCACTTTCTTGCCCCTGAACTCCATTCCACTAGACCCACCAAGGTCACTAGAGGCCTCCAAGGTGCTAATTTATATAATCATTTTAACCTTTACTTGACCTCTCAGAAAAAATATGAAGTTTTGTCTGCTTTCCTCCTGGCCGGTCTATTCCCTTTCCTTCTGTGATGTAAACACTGTCGTGTTTCCTCCCTCCTGTGTGGCTATCCCTTTTCATCCACCTTGACGGTTTTTCCTCTCCTCTCCATTCTTTACATGCTAAAGCTCTTCAGGGTTTTGTGCTAGGTTTTATTATTTTCTTATTTCTGTACAGACATACAACCTGGGGGATTTAATCCCCTCCCAAGACATCAGCCAAAAATAGAAACTTGTTTTTGCTCCTGGAGTCCTCCCTCCCCTTCAGTCAAACATCAGAGTGCTTCTTCTACCTCTAACATATTTCTAAAGCTACCAACTTCTCTCAAACTCTACCACCACTATCCTTGCTCGCGCGCTGCACGACACTGTTTTTTTTCCTCAGAAATGCTGCTACAGCCTCTTAACTGTTTCCCCATCTCTTTTGTATTCTCCTAACCGTATCTTCAGATTGCAGCCAAAGCTTGCTT
The DNA here is from genome assembly GCA_004027875.1 of Aplodontia rufa. NCBI lineage: Eukaryota > Metazoa > Chordata > Mammalia > Rodentia > Aplodontiidae > Aplodontia > Aplodontia rufa. The sequence continues at coordinate 255,168 of PVKS010000029.1, read as the reverse complement.
GCTTGCTTGCTTGCTTTCTTTCTTTCTTTATTTTTTTAAGAGAGAGAGGGACAGTAAGAGAGAAAGAGAAAGAGAATCAATTTTATTTAATCTTCATCTCGTTTTTGTTGCCCTGACACTTAGTTGTGTACGTGGTACTGGGGTTCAAACCAGAGTCCTCATGCATGCCAGGCAAGCACAGTAACTGCTGAGCCAAGGATCCAGCCCTAAAGCTATCCTTTTAAAAGCACTCTGATTGCATACTTTTCTCCACTTAAAATCACCCAAACACTCCCACAGCATAGTTAAGAAAATACAAACACCAGAATGCAGCTTAAAAGATCCTTTTTAATCCAGTCCCCACTAAATCTTCCAACCTCATCTCCAGCTCTTTCCCTTTTCTTCCTCCTTTTCCCTGCACAGTCCCATCATGCTGAGAAGCTTTTCATTTCTTAGACTCCCGAATTTTCTAATTGACTCAGTGCGTAGATCACTTCCCCTCCTCTATTCATATTAAAGACTAGAAAGAGAAGGTGAGAGAGCTACAACCTTCACAAAGTCCTCTTTGATGCTACTTCTTAAATCTAGATGAGTAGTCTTCTCTAACATCCTCCCATAAACTCACAAGTACTCACCCTACTTTTGTCTATCCTCCAATAGACTATAAGCCCCCTGAGGACAATGACCATGTCATTCTGTTTCATAATTATATACCCAGCAACTAGTGTAGTACCTGACATCATGATAAAAATTACTTGAGTGAATATACATCTGGTACCATTTAAATAATGGGAACTGGGGATTCAACTTGCTATGATACCGAGCAGCTTCTCCAGCCCTCTCAGCTAAATGCCTTCTAGTACTGTAACTCACGCATTTCAGTGAGTATGGGTCCTTGGACTACAACCTCCATAAAGGTTTGAAAGGACACTCTTGCCAAACCAAGAGGTGTGCTCCAGCTGTAGTCCATGGGTTGTTAGAAGCTGAAAACATCATCTTTTCTCTTACCAGAGAATGATATGCGGATTGACTAACAGCAGCATTAACCGTAGTAGCAAAGTTGTTGAAGTCCTTGATAGCCTCTGTTTCCCTTCTTTCATCCCTAGGCACTCAACCCAGACCCCAGCCTTCTCCCTTCCTCCTTTTTCCTGCTCTTTGTTTCTGCTCCCTCCCTCTCCCAACCTGCATACCAGCCAGGTCATAACCAAGATCCTCAGTTCAAGCTCTGCCAACTCTCAGTCCTACCCCCATCCATACAAAAAAAGTCTTGTTATTTGGAGGGGCAAAATATTTAACAGAGAGCTAGATGTAAGCATTGAAGATTTCCTCCTTGAACGCAAACATCTAATGAACTATCTTCCAATAAATGATCAGTAAGAGAGTCTCAAAATTATACATAAAATAGCTGAACTTGGAATCTGACTCCCCCTTAAAAAAAAGAAAAATTCCCCTTCCGTTTTTCTCTATTTTCATTGTTCCTGTCTAGATTCAGGGCCTCCCAGCAAAAGCTGATGACTGCCTGCCTGCCGCATGCCCTGCCACATCAGCAGGGAGGGAGTACAGCAGCATTTGGTATTTGCATCAGTTTCCAGGAATGCTTTTCAAGTTATCAGTTGACTCTGCTGTTAGCAGAGATGTTTTTCTTCTCAGTTTATATATGTGTGCTTGAGCTTCTAATTCTCAAAAAACTAGTTGACTTTTTTGTTGTTGGTTTGTTTGCTAAAAGGGAAATTACAATCATTTTCAGAAAACGTTCTGCATTTTAAACTATTTTGAAAACAACAACAAAACCCAGACTTAAACATTTAATGTCATGGTTAGCTACTGCAGATCCAATGATTTGGCCAACTTAACCCCAGAAGTGTAAATGAGATAACTTTCCTGAAGGGCATTGGAGAGTTTCTTTCATAAATCCATTTCTTACAATCTTGAGTCATTTTGTTCAGAATTAATCTCCGACTTTCAGCAACATAGGACAAATGTACAAATAATGTTCTGCAAAAGCAATTCAACACAGTGGCAAAAATCATAACTCACTCTTCTGATTACAGAAAAAAGCATTTGGCTTTGTAGTATTGAAATTTTTCTTTCCTGATAAAAGTGATTTCCACTTTTAAAGGTTTTGGTTAGGTCTATACTAGCAATATTTTGGGAAAAGGGTAAAAATGTTCTTAGACTGTACATTTAAACCTCAGCTCTTTTAATTCTTGTTGCTAGAACCTATAAAACTTCAAATGCTGTCACCTAGTTAGGAACAATTTGAATGTGTATTACTTCTTGCAAACATCCTCCTAGGACTGACCAGACACCCTTTCAAATTCTTTTACTTCAAGTTATTCCAAAGAATCTCCCAAAGTTGTTTCCCAAGTCAGTGCTATCAGAATAAAACAATTTATTGTAGTTTACAGTTATTCTCTTTACTTCTATCAACCTTATTTTTTTTCTTGAAGTTAAAAAAAAAAGGTTGGTTTAAGAATATTCAGGCCCTTCCTTTATATCAGCTGCTAATGGAGTTAATTTATGCACACATTTTTCCTTACAGCAAAACAGGAAAGGGAAGGGAGTAGGATAAAAGAAAGATGCTCAAGGAAGACAAACACTTCTGTTTCCATTGGATACAGAATTGACCTAAAGATGCTCCTTTTGTGATGACTTCTGGGACAGAAAGACACTCCAACTAGTCCATTGCTGTCTCATTAGGGATGTTTGGGTGGCTGAGAAGAAGCTTGAGATCCGTAGCCTTCCAAACTCTGGTCCAGGAATGATAGCCCAAAAGAATTTTGGAGACAGCACCAAGTATTTCGCAATTCTCAGGAGACCTAGCCTCTGGCCTCCAAAGTCTCAGGTCAAGGTTCCATCGCATCCTCTCCCTGGTGTGGAGCTGAGAACTGAAGGAAGGCAAGGGAAGAAGGAGGTTGGGTGACAGTGAAAGAGTTAACATGCTTAACATCCACGTTGCAGGGGACCATCTTGGGATGTTAATAAAAAGCTGCACAACCCAAACTCAAAATGTCCTCTAGATGCACCAGATATTTTTTCCTTGGTGAAAGAGGAGAGAGGACACGAAAGGTGTTGGCTCTAAGACAGGTGTCAGAGAATGAGCAGCAAGGGGCTCACTGGAGGATTATCAGGGTCCAGGCTCAGGGCAGAGCTAGTAAATCCAGACTGTAGAGAAAAGGAGAAATATGAAGGGAAGTGCGTTCCCTACCTCAACTTCACAAAGGAGAAACTGAGGAAAAGAGGTGGCCAGGTCAGTTGCAGACATTTTACAGGGGCAAATAATCCCCCACGATACAATTTAGAATTAGTCCTAGCAGAGTCAAACCAGGAGCTCCCAATGGCTTGGTCTAGGCTAATGTGCACAATGCCCATCCTTCTCACACTCGGTGCGGTGCCACGCCGCCCCTTCCCTGCTCCCCACCCAGTCGTGGATTCCCTACTTCCTTTTCACAGAGGAGAGGGAGAAAGTAGGGCCGAGGAGGTGGGGGGGGAGACAGAGACAGACAGACAGACAGACACTAACTGATGAAAAAGTGGGCACACGCGTTCCCCAAAGCTGCAGAAAAGCTGGACTGGCGGCGGGGGGAGAGGGGGCAGAGTGGAGGCGGCCGGGGAGGGCGACCTCGGGCTGCGCCACGCAGTCGGATCTTCTCTCCCTCCCTCCCGCCCCCCGCCCTGCCCCCTCCGTGCCCGCCCAGCCCCCTCCACCCTGCAGGTGGCCTGCAGGGCACAAGGTGAAGCAGGACTGGACAGCTCCTGCTTTGATCTCCGGGCTCCAGGTCCCTCTACAGCTGCCCGGCTGCCCCGCTGCCCAGAGATCCGCAAACTTTTGCCCACATCGGTGTCTGCAAAGCGCTCCGACGTGTCCAAAAGTGTTTCCAAACTTGGAAAGGGCGGGGGAGGGCGGGTGGATGAGGAGGGAGGAGGTATGCAGACAACGAGTCAGAGTTTCCCCTCGAAAGCCTCAAAAGTGTCCACGTCCTCAAAAAGAATGGAACCAATTTAAGAAGCCAGTCCCGTAGCCACGTCCCTCCCCCACTTCGCTCCCTCCTCTGCGCCCCCGCAGTCTCCTCCCAGTGTGGCTGCCCGGGCCCCCAGCCCCAGCCCTCCCATTGGCGGAGGCGCTTTTGGAGGCACCCTCAGGCCAGAGAAACTTTTGCCGTATAAATAGGGCAGATCCTGGCTTTATTATTTTAGCACCAAGGAGGCAGGAGGTTTCGGCTAAGTTGGAGGTACTGGCCGTGACTGCATGCCTGCTGCTGCCAGGTGATACCTCCGTCGGTGACCCAGGGGCTCTGCGACACAAGGAGTCTGCATGTCTAAGTGGTAGACATGCTCAGCTTTGTGGATACGCGGACTTTGTTGCTGCTTGCAGTAACTTCCTGCCTAGCAACATGCCAATGTAAGTGCCTTCAGCTTGTTTGGGGAGATGGGGAGAGAGGTTAGCTGGGTGGGCACCGTGCTCTGAGAAGGGAAAACCTAAACCTCAATTCCAGACACAGATTGGTGGGAAGGCTCTCACGCCTGTGGAGAAACTCTGGAATTGATAAGAAACACAGAAAGTATTTTGAAAATGAAAACACGAAGGGTCCCATTCTCCCCCCAAAGTTAGGAACTTTGAACTCAGTAACACAGTTAACTTATCTGGATCCTCAGTTTAGTAGAGCGCACAGGGAGAAGGTCTTTTCCCTAAGGAACTTAACAACTGACTTGGTGAAAGAAGAGAAGGGTCTCTGCCCATTAGGCCCCAAAACCGTTCTCATACCCACCTTGTTAGACTTGAGACCTTCTTTAGAATTCCTTTAATTCAACAATACAAAATTCACCCACTAAACCTGTCTTCTGGGCGTCGTGAGGTTGGATGATGATGGTGGTGGTGGTGGTGGTGGTGGTGGTGGTGGTGGTGAAGGTGGTGGTAGTGGTGAAGGGTGGTAGTGATACGGCGCCCTCTGGAGGGGTGAACATGAAAGCACAGGGGACCAGGCCTTAAGTTGATCCAATTTAAGACTCCACAGGTTTGTACAAAATGATTTAATTTCTGGTTGGAAACATTCTCAGTGGCTAGTCAGCATATCCTGGGAAGAATTCTACTTGGAGTGGATGCCTTCTAGAAAGCAAAATTAGCTTCTCAATGCATTATCTGATAATAAAGCATTATATTTTACTAACATTTACCTTTCATTGAGTCTTAGCGTTAGCCCTTAAGATGTTCCCAGTGATCATCACAGCAAATTGGGAAATATCAACCTTCATCAGAGACTCAAGAGACAGGGTTCTTCCCATGACCTTGGGCTAGTTGAACTGGGCCTGTTCCAAAATGTGGATGGCAGTTAAATGGACTTCAAGGCCACTTCTAGTTTTAGATTTTATGACCGGTCTTCCATCTCAGGCTTGAATAACGAAAATCAGTCCATTTTCATCTTTAAAATGGCTGCCTAATTACTACTAGACAAAGACTTTGGCTTGAGTGGGGGATGAGGGGTATCTGACCACACCCAACACTTCAAAAACTTGCTCCACCCACATGCCACGGTGTCTTCCACTGCATAATTACTGATGCATTTGTGTGTGTGTGTGTGTGTGTGTGTACGCACGTTTGCATACTTTCCCTTCCTTCACTTTCTGTATATGTACTGTGGATACCAAGGAGTAACTTCATTGAACAAATTCACATATTCAAGTTAGTTTTTTATGGGATCTGGGAGTGGAAAGGAAGAGTTGACTACTACAGAAAAAAATGAAAAACCATTTTAGGGAAGTTTGAAGCACTAATGGCAACTCACCTGATCTACAGCCAACCACCATATGAATAAAGGCTACCAAACACGCATTCTTCAAAATGGTTCACTTCTGAGTAATTAAAGGCAAATTTCCAAAATCTTAAGGGCTTCCGTTGATCAAATGGGGCATAATTATTCTTCCTACTGATGGACACAATGAAGTAAACATATAATTTTTCTAATTTAACAGTAATTCTCATAAATTGCCCTTAAATGTCAGTGTTGGATGTGGTCCACCCTCCTGAATTGTGACTCTTGGAACAGATGTTCTTACTCCAAATGACACACTTCTTGGCCACCTAATTAAAGCAATTTTTAGGGGTGATTCATCCTATTACAAGCTTGGCCACACTTATATCCCATAATTTTTATACTGTAGGAAAAAATTCAGTCTTTAAGGACTTACAGTAATTATGACAAAGGGAGGGATATTACTTTAGTTTATTTTTCTCATTATTTTTCAATATCTTTAATCCACAGTTTTTCCATTTACACAAAGGACCCTTTCTCAGGGACAAAAGTGATACATGTTGGTAAAATGACCTTGCCTAATTTAAGTGAACTAATTTAAAGCCAAAACTGTTATCTGAATTAATTCATTTTGCAGTTACTAATGTGCAAATTAGACCTTTCGAAAAAGAACATTAAGAATGGTACAAACTCAGTGAACTATTAAGTAACTTAAATGTTTTATAAAAGAAAAAGTCTGCTTTACGTAGCATACTTTCCTAAATTTTCCCTGTTTTAGATTTTTAAATATTAAAAATTATCTAAACCCTAAGTTATCTTCTCATCAATCAACTGGTCTTGTCTTACAGTCAGTGATTCATCTGCACAATTTCCAGCCTGATTGATAAGCATTAGAAACAACCTTCAGACACATTAATGTTTTACAGCATTTATAAAATAGTAAATAATTAACTATTTCATTCAAAATATATATACATATTAATATAGCAAACAAATCACCCTGCTGATCCCTGCCATATTTTTGACCTGCATAATTTCCAAGTCATTAGTATATCCTTAATAAAAATATAATTGGTCCTTTAATTAGGTAACTGAATTTTATAAACTTGTGTATCTATTTGATAATTACTGTTATTGATCAATGAAATTATATTAATAATAATTTCCTACTTTTCTCTTTCCTCTACAGCTTTACAAGAGGTAAGTAAAAATTTTTTTAAATTTTTATCTACTTTAATATCCTTGGTCACATTGTGACATCTTCTCTGGGAAGGATAGGTGAGGCAACACTGGCATTGACTAACCTGCCTTCCAAAGACAGACATGAAGCATTATGGGAGTCAAATTCTTTTTGGATGCCAGAGAAAGTGCCCACCCCATTTTCCAAAGTGGGTGGTGCTACTGGATAAGGCTAGTCTCATAAAATACCCTTAAGAAATAGAGAGTAAATAATCCAGGGTAAGTTTGGGTTTTAGCGTTAGTGACTATGAAGCAAAGGACTTCACTGAGCTACAGATTTTGTCACTTCCTGGGGATCATTTGCAAAAGTATTATGAAAAATTCTTAGCTTGTGAATTGAACTTGTAGCATTATTACAGATAACTATATATGGTTGGTTCTGTATATAATATATTTTATTTAACTTATCAGTGAGATTTTACATTGCATTTTGAAATAATAGATTAAAATAATTGGAAATGGGCAATATGATGCAATCTGTAGGTATATTTGTGTACAACACCACATTGAGAGCTGTTTTTAAATATATGTATATGTACAATTCTTCTCATAATAATCTTTTATGTGTTGTTTTCTAGGGAGCTGCAAGAAAGGTAAGAGTCCAATATTTTTCCATAAATATTTGAAATTTTCCGAGATAACTTACACTTTAGTTAAATTTAAAGTAAACTATGGGAAGGAAAATACTTTGTCAAGATTTTGCCTACATGAGTATACATTAGTTAAAACATAAAGTAACTTTAATGTTTAAGGTAATAAAGTTTTATTGCCTTTCAAAATCATCTCTAATTACATTTATGTTATACAAACTTGTTATTTACACACTAAAAAAGACTTCTTTTTTCTGAAAATAGAATGCTTAATATGTTAATTATAAGTAGTATATGAAAGTTTATTTTAAAAGACTTTGACTACATAAATATGCTATTAAGCTATAACAAAGTGGTTATTTTTCTACAGTAATAATCTTAAGAATATTATGTATAATATTAGCCTAATGACTGCAGATTATAGCAGCCTGCAGTTCTTCAGTTTAAAAAAACATAATTATAATAAAAACAGCATACTCCTATCTATTGTAGTGTGCCAATTTTAGCTACTATCTAATAATGTGTTTAGATCAGACTTACCAACTAATTATTATCAAGAATGGCTTGTTTCTTTGCTGAAAATTATTTAGACACATATTATTGTGCTGTTTGCATCTTTATTGTAGGGCCCAATCGGAGATAGAGGACCTCGTGGTGAAAGGGTATGTGATGTTTTTAACTACTAAAAGGCTTGAAATAGCTCCATATTAGAAACCACAGGAGACTAACAATTCACTAAAATATTATGCATACAGATAATTGTACCACCTTTTAAATAGGAAATGTCCTACCGAAAGGATGAATGAGCATTATTATATAATCAATATTCTTTTTAGGTCAACATTATCTTTTAAAAAGAAAAACCATTACAGACAGCCATATTCTCTATATGGTCTCTCTCTTTTTAAGTAATTTGTCTGACATACATAATGGCACTGTATCTACACACCACCACTCAGTCATGTTCTGTTTGCTTTTGAAGTAAGAGCTCTTGTATAGCTTGGGAACAATAGTAAAACAGTAGTCAGTAATATGTTTCTCTCTCTAAATTCAAACACATACAAGTCAGCCTTACATTTTATTTGTGGCATTCTTACATCTCCCTGCAATGCTTATCCTACATTTATAACTAAAAAGTTTTGCATTTTTACATCATATGATACTTTTGTCAATATATGAATACTTGATATCTGATATCTGTCCTGAAGTGCAAACTTAACATGTATTCTACTCAATTTGTTAAAGGTAAATTGCATCAGTTAATTACCTTAACAACTTAAATAGTATTAATAATTAATTAATAAGATCTTCAAGATTTTCTATCTTCTGATAAAATAACTATCAATTATTCTACTATTCACAGTTAACATAGCAAACGTACTGAATACTTTCATCAAAATCAGAAATCAGCCGTCAACAAACATAGTATGACATTGTGCACTGTGAAACATGAAGGTCATAAGTTTTAGCTCTAATTTCTGGTTTTATTTGAATACTGGAACTCCATTTTAAATTAATATTCCATGACTAGGAAATTCCTTCTGGAAAATTTCCCATTGTTTTCATATATTAGTTCATAAAGTTTGTTCTAAAATAGACCCACGTCATAAGTGTGTTTCAATGAATGACAAATATCAATTAAATTTCCACCATTCATGTACATTGAAAAGTCTAAACAACTGATCTTGCCACATGTATTCTTAGGTCTCCTTTTCATTTACTGTATAGGTTTCTACCAGGCCTGTCTAACCCTACCTTAATTCACTCTGTACATAACAGGGTCCACCAGGCCCCCCAGGCAGAGATGGTGAAGATGGTCCCAGTGGCCCTCCTGGTCCACCTGGCCCTCCTGGCCCCCCTGGTCTTGGCGGGGTAAGCTGTCTTAAATGTTTTTAACTTTATAAAACTTTAGTTTCTTATACCTCTGTTGGAAGAAGGGTCATTATAGAACTTATTTTTTGCAGTTAAGGGGAAAATTGCTATTTGGAAATTAGTATATTTTTTTTCATTTCTTGAGTTTTTTCATTCAAGCTCTGCTTTGCCTGTTCTCTTTGTGAGCCCATGTCAATTATAGGACCGGTCTTTGTGTTCACTGAAGGTAGCTGCGGCCATCAGCACCATTATTTAATTTGGGGATTTAATATCTTTTATCAGTAAGGCACAAATAAGAGGCGTTGCATTATTAAAGAGTTTGATTAGATTGAATTACATAAGCGAAATCCCTGATCTTAAGCAATTTCACAAACATCCAACCTTTTTTATTCTCCTTGGCTTGAAGTCTGCTGAACCAACATTCAAAGTGGTTTTAGGTTTAATTTGCTTCAAACTAATTTGAGAAAAGTACATTTCCCTTTTTCATTAATATCTTCTTTTAGCTTTATGTCTTTAACAATGGTATGAGTGCCAAATGGCCTCGCTGCAGGAAGGAAAACATATTTGCTTAATTGGTTAGCACTATGAATCAGAAGCCTGATTCTAATACCCCACTGTATGCCAGTAAAATAAGACCTTTCTCCCCCAAAGATCTTATTATGATTGCTTATCTACTGAGTGCATTAAAAAGCACCTTCTTTAATAGAGCTACCACTCTAAGAGAGATCTTTAACAGTAAAGTTATTACTGTGAACTATTTTTTAAAAGTTTAATCTTCCAAGGGGCATTTTAATTTAATTTTCCTCTAAACTTGAAAACTCTTCATATCTTTTCTGAAACTCGAACTAGAAAAAGGTCTCAGTTATTTTATGTCATTCTGTGGGCAAGGACAACAGGTGGAAATGCAAGGATACCCTCTTATTCTCTGCTTAATTTATCTGGGGCTCCAGAGGACTTGAAGAGTTTAGGAAGCTTCTTTCTCACCACAGAGGTAGAAGTTGGGGGCAGAGATACAGAGTTAACAGGGCAGAAGAAGAATCTAAAAAATAAGACAGGGAGGTTCTCAACTTCAAGCTAGGTGTGGATTATATTTTAAACGTATTTCTCCTGAGTTTTTAGGAAACTAGCTCAGTATGGAATTCTAAACTAATGAAAACAAAAACACTGCTTTCTTTAAAATAGCAACAAAAAACCTTTATAAGAAGAACAGGAGTATGAACTGCATGACCACTAAAATTATATATACATATATATATATTTATATAGATTTTTTAACTCTTCTAGAACTTTGCTGCTCAGTATGATGGAAAAGGAGTTGGAATGGGTCCTGGACCAATGGTATGTTTATCTCTTTTTATCTTAGTCAAAATATATTCTACAGGGACTGGAGAGGTGGCTCAGTGGTAGAGTGCTTTCCTGGCACGTGCAGGGTCCCAGTACCACACACACACAAATAAATAAAGGATAAATAAAAACTAGATGAAAAAAAATAACTCTCTGTGTCACTCTCTTTTAAAAAATTATATACTACATAGAGAATTTATTTTATGTTAGAATTAACAGTGCTATAGATTTAGTTATTAGGTTAATACTCAATACTGAGATCAAATAAAAACAATAATTCTTTCTGTATTCAAATCTGTCAGAACCCAAACCTAGATTAAGGACTTAAATTTTCTCAACAAAAGAGCCTCATTAAGATAGGTCAACCAATAAAAAATTTTTTAAATAACATAGGTCAGATATAATAAGATAGATTAGGTATTTATGTCCAAAAAATAATCTTTGAACATTGTAACCACAACTTAGGCAAATCAATTTCATTCAAAATATTAACAATTCATTTTTCACATTTTTTAACATTGCTTAGAATGTTAAGCAACACTTAGAAATACAGAACTATTTATTTCCCCAAACTTGTTGGAAAGGATCAACAAGTTCTAGTCCAGCCCTTCATTTCATAACTGGAGAGTTTAATCCCTTTTCCCAAGGTCGGGAAGAACTAGAATTAACCACCAGGCAAGATGTGGGATAGCCAACAACAGCATAGCTTATGTTCCTAGCTCTCAAATAGAACTTTTATTTAGTCACAAGTGTTTATCAAAGACTTTTGATGGGTTCCAAACTGTATTGTGCATTTGTTGAGACAGCAGTGAATGAATGACAGATTCCGACTCTCTCAGGGAGTTGACAAGATAAGAAATGTTTTTTTTCCCTCCATTTTGATAAAAACTCCACTGCTAGCATATCTATTGGAAATCAATATAGAAGAGAATACTAGTAAAATTTAGCATTTAAGTCCCTCAGCACAAATAAACAGGAACATATCCTATCATTTGAGTAAGAATTTATAAAAATTGCACATAAGCATATGTTGATGGTGGTAACCTTTTGAGCAAATGAAGCTTCTATCAAATATTAGTGAAATGTGTTAGGGAAAAAACTGATATAATCATGCAAAATGTATTCTCTATATATGTAAATGAAGGGAAAATTACTGGCAGTAAAAATATTAGTTTGATTAAGCACTGCAGAATTTAATACACATATGTACACGCACAATTTGGTGATACTAATTACTTGTTTCCAAAGATATTTATCTGCTCAAAGTGAACGTGGTCTTTAAAATATAAATCTTACCTGGGCCATGCATTCAGTGCACTATATTCAAAAGATACTGTGCTGGAACTAATGGTCCGCAATAAACTAATATACTATAAGGGCAAGATAATATTTTCTGTAAATTAAAACTCTCACTTGAGAAATAATGTACCTTTAATTGATGTTTTCCAATTTCCTTATTTTTTCCTGTTAATTTAAAGCGTTCATATCTAAAATGAATAAGTGGGGGGTTTCTCTTGACTTTGTTTGTATTGGATATATGAAATTAGCTATTTCTACAATGCAGGACATTAGTCAGTTCTAAGGCAGTACCTATTCCTCAAGAAGAAGCAAAAGGGAAAATAAAGTATTAGTGGATGTCATTTTAAAACAAAAGGCATACATCAGCTGGGAAAGTTGATACGGATTTCAGATTCCCCTTTCTTTGGAAAAATCTGGGGGGCATAAAGCAGAGTATTTCACTTTTAAATATCAGTGAAATATAATTTAAGTTTGCAAATCCACACACATGCTTACATATATGTCATCAACAGACATGTTTAACAAAAAGGGAAGATAAGCAACAATTAAGTATTAAAATAATTTTCCATGTTGGAAAATCAATAACTCTAAAACCCCACAGGGTTCTTTTCTGAATTAATGAGTAATCATAGTCTGTCTCACAGCCCCTACAAAATAAACTACCTTTTATGTAAATGGAATTGTTGCAAATATATGGAAAAATGAATAAATGCAATTAAAAATTTATGATGGCAAAGAAAATTATTTTTAATGTATATCTAATATTTTTTATTAAAAAGTGACAGCTACTTTTAATATTGGAGTAATTTCTATAACCAAATAAATAATTCTTATAATTAAATTGATGTGCATTTTAAATAACATCTACAGAGTTTCATTATAGGCATCAATACAGTGGGGTAGCCTTGACTGAAGAGTCCCCTCAGTTGATATGTCATAAACAAATTGCTCAAGACATGTATGAGGAATATTTTTAGCATTATGAGGAGCAGGCCCCACAGACAAGGTCACCCAGACATTAATTACTGCAAAGGAAAGTGAAGAGTGTGTATTCAGCTTGCAAACCAAAAACATTCTATTTATCCTTCCTTTTGTGTTACAGAATAAAAAACAAAGGGGGAAACAATCTGCTGTCATTTGGGCCATATTTTCAATCATAATTTCATAGAATAAACTCTTCCAGTGGGCTCTTTCAATAATATTTCATTTTTCCTTCACCCCTCATTATATCTACTTTCGTTTGACATTTTCATCAGTCACCAACAGCCCTTAAAGGAGCTATAAGCTTATAACATACCTCCCTCTAATCATTAAGAAGGAACTTTTGATCCTTTTCAATTTATGCCCCTTATGGCAATAAAAATATCAGTTTCTTAGCCAAGTATGACATTGGAGGATGACATATGATCAAGGGAATCTAAATGAAATTCCGTGTCAGCTGATAGAAGGCAATCATACATTCTGTTCTTGTGCAACAACCAATTCACTTCACTGCATTGGATCAACCTCAATATGCATAATTGTGCACAATCTTAAGGAATCTATGACTACCCTGAGCTCCAAAGCTCACTGTGTTTTGCCAATTCAGATTGAGAGAAAACGAGATTCAAAAGGAGAGAAAGCGGGGGAAACATAGGTTATTAAATGCTTTCTTGGACAGATCAAAAACTATAAAAGAAAACCATCTGTCCATCACAAAATGTCTAGGGCCCGGTAGTGTCTAGCTAATTCTACATATGCAACCCCAACCATGGCAATGTTATCAGTGCTAACCATATCTGTCATCTTCATAGGGTTTAATGGGACCAAGAGGCCCTCCTGGTGCAACTGGAGCCCCTGTAAGTATCAAAAAGCTTTAAAATCTCTCTTATGTGAAAAGAGAATTTTAAAATAGAGACTTGGAATGGGACATTTTTCTTTTCTTTCTTAGGGCCCTCAAGGTTTCCAAGGACCTGCTGGCGAGCCTGGTGAACCTGGTCAAACTGTGAGTACGTTTTTCTCCCTTTGTGATTTTTTTTTCAGGAAACTTATACAGACAGCCTTAACTAAATGATGGGTCTCCCCTTTCCTTAGGGTCCTGCAGGTGCTCGTGGTCCACCTGGTGCTCCTGGCAAGGCTGGTGAGGATGTAAGTGTTTACTTTAAGAAATTCCAAAATACCATTTAAATATTCTAGCTCCAAATTTAATATTCTGCCGAAAGATGAATATGCCTGATAAAATTCTTCTCTTTTGGGAAATATTAATTTTAATGAAATATTAATTAACTTGATTGTATTTAGGGAAATGTAAGTGTTCATTAAATAAGTGTTTGGATCCACATTTTTGTGTGATATCCTTCTCTTCTATTATGAAAGCTAAGATGCTCCCACTTTTGTCTGATAGTTTACCAAGTTGAGGTTGAACCTATGATGCTTTCATGTTTTAGGGTCACCCTGGAAAGCCTGGACGACCCGGTGAGAGAGGAGTTGTTGGACCACAGGTGAGGCTTTTTACAACAGTGTATAGACCCACCATTGGAGGCCTCTCATATATAAGATAGCTGCTAAGGCAAACATCCATCTAAATAGCACCATAGATGTCTTTCCTACTTGTCACAGGAATTGAAGGCATCTGACCAATGAATGCATACATTTCTATTAATGCAAATAACATGATATAATGATAATAAGCATGCATAAGCAAGAAAGCTGTGTTTTCCACAAATACCATAGTCTTATCTAGTCACATTAGAGTGATTTGTGACTTTGGGCTTTAAAACACTGTAGCCACTCCTGGGGATTTTCCCAAAAGAGTTAGAATCAGCATATTATAGTGATGTGACTTCCTCAATGTTTATAGCAGCTCAATTTACTATAGCTAGACTATGGAACCAACCCAGATGCCCCTCACTCGACGAGTGGATACAAAAACTATGGTACATATATACAATGGAACTATGGTACATATATACAATGGAATACTACTCGGCCATTAGAGAAGACGATATTATGGCTTTTGAAATCAAATGGATGGAGATGGAAGGAATTATGCTAAGTGAAGTATCCCAATCTCAGAGACTCAAGGGCCGAATTATTTCCCTCATCTGTGGAAGCTAGAATACATGGGGAAGCAGTAGGTTAAATGACTAACCTAACAATAATTTTAAATTGTATGATTCTTAGCGTAATAGGGGGATGGCTCCCTAGGATACGTGGAGGCATAGGGAGGGAGAGGGGTGGGGGAGGGTATTTGAAGATCTCCTAGGATACTGGAGAATGAGAATATAGGGGAACCATCTCAGAAGCAGATGTTCTTCCTCCAGGAGATACCCATTTAATGCAAGAGTTCTTCTGGGGGAAACTGCAACAGGTGAAACCCAAGGTGGTCATCCATGTTTTGGCATTACCCCTAGATAACAAAGTATATATACATTGGTCATTGATGGTTTGATAATGTTTCCCTCTCATTTGTATCTCTATATATTCTTAATAAAAAAGAAAAAGAAAAAAAATAAAACACAGTAGCCTTGGATTCCAAGCTCGAACTTAAATGAGAATAAATACTTGGGAAGGAAAAAGTCATTGTCTTTTCATTTGAGACAAACATATTATTCCTCTTATTTTGTATTTCTTTCTAAGGGTGCTCGTGGTTTCCCTGGAACTCCTGGACTTCCTGGCTTCAAGGGCATTAGGGTGAGCACATTCGTTTCTCAGATGAGAAAATGCTGATTATTTGGGAGGGAAAAAACTCAACTGGATTTAAACTCCTAGATGACATATCCTTGCTTCCACATTCTTGGAGCTTGCCAAAAGGGAGGGAGAGTTAGAGTTAGGTTGCTCAAAAGTAAAGTGGGTGTAGTTTTATTGAATCTGTTTCATAGCTACTAAGAAACAGAATTCTTGCAGATTGTTGTGTAGACTATTACTTTGTGGGTATATGTCACACTATGAAAATTATAATATTATTAAAGATGGAAAGGAGGTGAGAGAGCATTTAGGCTGGTATCCATTCTTTCTCAAGTTCAAGGAGTTCAGGTGACTTAACCGCGGCAGTGGAGCCAGCTCCCCTGGAGCAGGAGCACTAGCATCCATTCCTGTGACACAGTCACAGGATTTGCCTGGGAGATATGAATTACAAAGATGGAAGATTTCAACTTGAGGAAGCACTTTAATGACATAGCATCTTAACAGTAAGGATTGCCTTTCAGGGACACAATGGTCTGGATGGATTGAAGGGACAGCCTGGAGCTCAAGGTGTGAAGGTAAGGACTAAGTTGGACACATTGTTTTTAAACAACTGAATAAAATTCCCCATCCCCAACAAAAAGTATACTTTTAGTGAGGACTACCCAAATTCTAAATAGTATCTTGAGTATTTCAACTCATTCAATGGTAGAGATGATGAGATTCTATGGGGGAAAAAATGCCAATTCTTGATATTTATTTAATTCTTTTTTGTTAAACAATTGAGACAAAAATAATGTCCATAATTTCTTCTTCCATTTCTTTTCTTCCTCACCTAATCTCAATCAATGTCTGCAGCCAAAATAAAAGTAAATAAACATATAGTCAGATATTAGAACATTACGTGTTATTTTAAAACTGTAAATTCTCCTTTGCCATGCACTAATTAGATAGGTACATTCATGTCACAATACACTTTCAACCTCTTCCTGTGATTTATCTGTGCACACTCAAAAAATTTTTAATTAGGTAATTAAAGTCTCAGAAGTGTGTTATCTCTTGGCTAGGCTCTTCTCTGACAGCATTTTCAACTATAAAATGTTCTCTTTCCTATTAAGGAGATAATGTGATATTAAAGTGAATACCAACGTAATTACAAATTAATGAGTAACGAATACTAGTGGGACCAGAAATGAACATGAATATGGAGAATCTGTTCTAACTTTCCAGCTGCCACACAAATGGATAAGGTCAAACTCATTCTCCCAGGGGCCTAATATAACAGCTCAGACTACTAATCACAGTATCATAAAGTGTTAGAGTTGCAAGGAGTTTTGAAGGCTCCCTCATTCTGCAGATGAGGGAAACTGAGGCTTGATAAGATCCGGTGACTCTCCCAAAGTCCCACATCTAGTGACTGGAAGGGCACAGGCTAGAACTGCTGTGCGCACACTGGTGTTCCTCACCACTAAAGCGCTTCATATAGAATCCTAGAGATGAAGGTCCTTATCGGTCTCATAAAGCATGTTTCTTCCACATCTAAATCAGATTATCTTGAAGGAAAGTTCTTTGATATGTGCCATAGGATTAAATCACCTCACCACCACCACTGCCATCATGATTGCTACTCAGGATAAAAATATACGTTGGAAATAAATATGACAGTTCTAGAAAATATTAGGAAGCTTCAAATTGTCATGCATATTTTATGCAAATGATAAGGTTGAGTGTTCAAAATAATTTTAAAAAGGGTAAATCTAATTAGACTGCCATCTCTTTTTATACTATCATTCGTAATAAATAAGCCTAGTCTAAATGATGTCTGATATATGAAGAGAAAATTGGAGAGGAGATACAGTCAAATAACCACATCTCCTTGGTACCCTGACATTGGGTATATTTAAATAAAAACTCGTATTTTAACTAATTTTAAAAACTTATGTGTAGGGGATAATTGAGGAACAATTTGTGTGTAAGAAATATTGTAAAATATGTGAATGGTTCAAATTAAAATTTTAATTCAAGTTAAAATAATAGAGTCAAAACTGCACAATCAGAATATATCAGAAACTCAATCTTTCTTCTCCATGTAGGGTGAACCTGGTGCCCCAGGTGAAAATGGAACTCCAGGTCAAGCAGTAAGTATTGATTACTTCATTGTCAATCTAAAGGTGTCCCACTCCTTGCGAGCTGGCACTTCTGTAATTGTTTTACTAATTACCATTTCCCTCAGCATTGTATTCTTTGATATTTTTCTAACAGCCTTCTGCATACTTAGTTGAAATCCACTATCTTTTAGTTGGTATTTGAACAAGACCTATTTATTTTTAGTGGATTCTTTTATCTGTTGGAAATTGGACAAAGCAAATGATGCCTGTGACTTTTTAAAGATTAGCATTCTGGATTTTACTGAATATGTTCCTGTTTCTAGGGAGCCCGTGGACTTCCTGGTGAAAGAGGGCGTGTTGGTGCCCCTGGCCCAGCTGTAAGTATCCTGATTTTGTTCATTTTTATTCTTTAAAAAAAAAAAAGAATCTTCTAGTGGCTTCCATTTTAACTTTCCACTTTACTGTTTCTCTATAGGGTGCCCGTGGCAGTGATGGTAGCGTTGGTCCTGTGGGTCCTGCTGTAAGTGTTGACACTGGAGAATTTGCAAGGGTTGAAAGTGTGGGAGTGGGAGCCATCTTCCTTATTCATTTCCTATAAAATAACATCATTTCAGACACTTTCCCAAATGTTCTGTGAATTCTTTTAAAGTTTCCATTTGTAAGTAGTATAGGTTCCTTACAAATACCTGAGGCTACTGATGGTTGTATAAAGTAAAATCCACCCTACCTTGGACACCTTGAATGTCTTCCCTGAATATAACTCTAATTTCAACAGGCTAGCAAACAATTTTTTTCTTTGCCAATATCAAATAAGATAAAGACACTCTAAACTGCTTCTATCTTCTATTGTTGTTGTTACTCTCTTAGTTTACTTAGAGGAAATCTCTTACCACCTTCTGCTTTGTTTCCAGGGTCCAATTGGGTCTGCTGGCCCTCCAGGCTTCCCAGGTGCCCCTGGCCCCAAGGTAAAAAACACCAGTGACCATTGTCACTGCCTCGATAAACATTTTACTAAGATGTGAAGGATCAAAACCCTGTTGGCAGAGAGAATTACAGAACAGTTACTTTAATTTGTCCCCCCTTCAAAATGGATATAGGATGATGGATTTTCCACTTCAAGTTTAAAATTGATTATCTCTCCTCACTTTCACACAATGAAAGATTACTAGCAGTATGGAAATTGATTCTATGGAGTCCCTGTGGGATATACTCCCAAGCTAGTTGAGACTAACTGACTGGGAATCAGAGTTAACCACAGAGAGACAAAGGTAGCGCGAGGGTGGCAATGACAGCAACAGGTAGCAATCTTAATTCTGCCAAGTGGCAGACTAAGAAGGTAGGAAATGAACCCTAAAACTTGGGGTTACAAACCAGATAGGGAAAATGATTGCAATTCTGAAGAAGTTTCACCAAAATTTGGTATCCTAATATCAGAGATATGCTGTTTCATTATTTGCTGGCCAAGTCTTCAGTGTCATTTCCTCCTGTAGGGTGAAATTGGACCTGTGGGTAATCCTGGTCCTTCTGGTCCTGCTGGTCCTCGTGGTGAAGTGGGTCTTCCTGGTCTTTCTGGCCCTGTTGGACCTCCTGTAAGTAGCCATTGTCATTAACCTTATTGAGTAGAAGAATGTAAGGGAAAAAATAAAAAAAGAATGAAGGTGGGGTTGAAGAAGACCTGCAATATTCCAATGAACTGACAGCCTTCTGCTTGCTTTTTCTCATAGGGTAATCCTGGAGCCAATGGCCTCGCTGGTGCTAAGGGTGCTGCTGTGAGTATCCTGGGTAGCTAAAATGTGCTACTGTGGTTTTAAAGGCATTTAATGAGTGCGGCCTCTGCAGCCACAACCACGTGATGGACCATGCTTTATTTCCCTTCAACAGGGTCTTCCTGGTGTTGCTGGTGCTCCTGGCCTCCCTGGACCCCGTGGTATTCCTGGCCCTGTTGGTGCTGCTGGTGCTACTGGTGCCAGAGGACTTGTTGTAAGTGGTCATTGATGTGACTTTCATCATCCTGAAATACTTGTGCTACCATCATTTTATCACTACCTAGACTTTTTCTTAGTTTCATTTGTCCTTTGTTGGCATTTTTAGTTTGTATTACTTATAAAATTGTATGTGTATATGTGGACATTCCCTCTTCCTCACATGCACACAGATGCACTCTTCCTGATATCTTAGAAACTTAATGCCAAGATAGATGAGGCCAGGCTCTGCAGCCTCAGTCTTATCCTTCCATCAGTGCTCTTCCCCTGTAGGCCATTTGAGCATGAACTGAGTCATACTGAAATCTCTTAATGAGCTTGAGCTTCTCTTTACCTTAACCCATTAATAGTCTAAGAGAGTTGTCTGCAAGAGAGTTTTGACTAATGTTTGTCCTTTGACCACTGTTTTGTGTTGGGTTTTAGGGTGAACCTGGGCCAGCTGGCTCCAAAGGAGAGAGTGGTAACAAGGGTGAGCCAGTAAGTAGTTTTACAATCATAATTCTATGGAGTTATTATCCTTTGAGTCTAGTTTCTGGAGCTGGATGTAATATTTTTAAAACTCTTTTCTATTCCCTTCTCCTGTGCTTTTCATCCAACAGGGCTCTGCTGGCCCTCAAGGTCCTCCTGGTCCCAGTGGTGAAGAAGGAAAGAGAGGTCCCAATGGGGAACCTGGATCTGCTGGCCCTGCAGGACCTCCTGGGCTGAGAGTAGGTTCCAAATGCTCTGAACACCTAGACACCCCAGAGGCAGATGATGATACCCCTTCACTGGGAATTGGTCAAAATTACTGAGTGCTTTTTCTAGACGAACCAAGCATCTGCTTTCCATCTGTTTTATTGAATCAGTGACTCTCAATTTGGTGTATTTTTAAAATTGGTCTGAGTACAATGTTGACCTACTTTTGCAGGATGCTCATCCACACATTCCTTTGGGGTTTGGGTGAAGTGATTTGGCATGGTTTGTGTCTGTATCTCTTAGGGAGATCATGCCATGTTTTCATGAGATTTGCCTGATCAGATTCAAGGACTTCTCTAATTCCCTTCTGTTTCATGTATTTTCTTGCAGGGAAATCCTGGTTCTCGTGGTCTTCCTGGAGCTGATGGCAGAGCTGGCGTCATGGTTAGTTGTCTGCCATTCATTTTCTGGGAAGGAACATGCTACTTCTCCTGGTGGGAGTGTCACTCACTTTACATCCTCTTTCCCTGACCCTTTCTTTCCAAAAGGGCCCTCCTGGTAGTCGGGGTGCAAGTGGACCTGCTGGAGTCCGAGGCCCCAACGGAGATTCTGGTCGCCCTGGGGAACCTGGTCTCATGGGACCCCGAGTAAGTTTCTCTGAACAAGTCACATCTGGCGATGTTTATTAGTATTATTGGCTCAAATTGAAGATAACAACAAAAACATCTAAGGTAAATTTGTTGGTAGACTTGCTGACAGGTGTCTTTTTAATTTAATTTTTAATTTAACTATGAAAGCCCTAGAGATTTTTTAATGCATTTGGTTAGCTCATAAATTTCCTATTTATTACTTGATACAATAGCTTGATCTATTCTTTGCAAGAATAGATCTACTGTAATACGTCCAAATTAGGTTGGTTCTCCTATCAGCATGAATCTTTTCTCTTAATTTGTAAGTTTTATATAAGGTGTTCATGAAATGTATTAGAGCTATACATTATTAGTTTATTAGATTCATAAGTGAAATCATTTTTCAAGCAATCACAAAGTGCTGTAATGTATTCAGCATCACACTAGCTATGGAGAAATGACCTTTAGATCTGTAGACACTCCAATCCATAGCAATAGAGTAATTTTTTTTGCTTCATTATCTCTTATGGGTGGATATCAACTGTAATTGTACCATAAACATGTATTAGGGACACAAAATATAGCAATAAAAAATCCACTTTGGAAATTGCTTACTAAAAGTATTGGTTTTTCTATTATGGGGTAAGAAGCATGATACATTTTTGCCTCTATAGCATGCTGCTTAACTGTTTCTTGTGATATCTGTAAATGGATCAGTTGCACTGAAATTCAATAAGGGGAAAGGCATAAAAAAACAGAAGAAAAATTTCAAGGCTATTTTCATACCTTCTGGGTAGTGACTAATATCCCTAAAGATTTACCCTAGGCAACAAACAAAAAGTTGTGGGGGGAGTGCTTTTGTGGGATTTCAATTAATCTGAGCGTCGAGTATGTGAGTTAAAGCATCCTCGTTGGTTTTAATAGGGTCTTCCTGGTTCCCCTGGAAATGTTGGCCCAGCTGGTAAAGAAGGTCCTGTGGTAAGTATTGCCCATTTTCCATTATACTTTCAAGGACACTTATTGCATGCTTATCAGTCTATTTTGTGGCTTATTTATACATGAATACATTGAAAATAAATATCAGCCACCTACATCATCTGGGAATGCAAAGTAATAGATGGTAATTATGGAGTCCAAATGAACACAGGACTGAAAGCAGAGAAGGGAAAAGAGAAATATGGCAGGGAAAATTGACGCAGGTGACAAGGGTCTGGAGAGCTGAGGGAGAGAGGGAAATTGTGTACATAAGAGATTGAATTGGCCCTGTGTGTACCGACATCCTACTCAGGAAGAGGAAATGGATTCATAATTTATTGACACTGTTCAAGAATCTCTGGGCATCCAGAAAACCGTTCTGTTTCATCCCAGGAAGCATTGTAAGTTTGAGGTAGGGAGGCCATGTTCATGTAGAATAAATTTTTCATTCTGGTTTCAGGGTCTCCCTGGTATTGATGGCAGGCCTGGCCCAATTGGTCCAGCTGGAGCAAGAGGCGAGGCTGGCAACATCGGATTCCCTGGACCCAAAGGCCCCACGGTAAGAATCACCACAACTTCCTCTCCCTCAGCAATATTTTGCTACAGTTCTCCAAAACTCTAGTATTTTCTCCCACTTATTAGTTGAAACTACCTCAAGATGGGTCCTTTCAACACAAGAACCCACAGGGCACTTACCATAGTGAAGGGTTACCTGTGATACAGCCTTACATGCCTGCCAAAAACCCATCTCCCGAGTCTCTTGCTGCGCAGACACAAGTGCCCCTTACTGTTCACGGAGCTCGTGATGATGGATCATGCCTTGGATAATAGAATTCAAGGACCAGGAATCTCAGAAAAATACACAAGCAAGCAAGAAATTAACATTTCAAAATTAGCATGGCTCATTGAACATTGAATGTGTATGATTTTTTTTATTTTGTTTTGTTTTTCATTTTTATTATAGGGTGATCCTGGCAAAAATGGTGATAAAGGTCACCCTGGACTCGCTGGTGCTCGGGTAGGTGCTGATTGCCATATGAATCTATTTGTATAGAATTCACCCAAGAAACACACATCCTTTGAGGCATCTGATATCATTCTGTCACTTTCCTTCCCAGATGGCATCCCCAAGGGTCCTTTTACCATTGTGAAATGTCTTTTTTTCTTTAACAACACATATAAGGCAGTGAGCTATAACAAATCAGAATATATGTTAAGTCAAAGATACTTACAGGAGTATTTAGTCTTTATTTTATTCATCTTATGATTAAAAGAATATAAATATGTAGTAGTATTCTCTGGCTTTTATAAATCACCCTCCATCTGTGGACTTCTTTTGAACCATATCAAAAGTTAGTAGGCAGCATTCAGGCTTTGGCAAAAACCCACAGTGATTTTAATTCATGCTAAAAATGACAATTTTATTTTGAGGTACTTACTATAAAGATGCTCTGAAGCATTTAGAAGTGCCTGGCTTGCAGGTAACCCTCAGTCTTTCTTTCTGTTGAACATTTCTAGGGTGCTCCAGGTCCTGATGGAAACAATGGTGCTCAGGGACCCCCTGGACCCCAGGTAAATATCTCTTCCTTTCCTGTACTTTTCTGCACTAGAACGTAAGTAGTTCCTCAGAATGACCATCTCCATTTCCCATTCCACATGTTAGATAACCTAGGGTGGAATATGGCCAATGTCACTATTGACGATATCTTCACTGTCATTTTCAGGGTGTCCAAGGTGGCAAAGGTGAACAGGGTCCTGCTGGTCCTCCAGGCTTCCAGGTGAGTCAACAGAAACATACAAAATACTGCCCTTGGCCAGACTGCACATCTTTGACCACTGCCCACATGTTCCCCATCACACATATCATGACTTCAGAACTGAAGTAAAGAATGCATTTTTCAAAGCAAACTTTTGTGGAATGCTTTCATAATACCTAATAGTGTTCATGTTGCTATTAGGTAGTTTCCTCTCCCACCAAACCCAATTATTAGCAAATCCCCTGAATATTACCACAAGATTGAGATTTATATTTCTTTTCATTTTAGGGTCTACCTGGCCCCTCAGGTACCGCTGGTGAAGTTGGCAAACCAGGAGAAAGGGTGAGTAAAATGAATGAATAGTAAAGTCACTTGGGAATTTCCTTCTGTTTAATGCTCTATTGCAGTACAATTACAATATGTAAAAGGAAGTTTCATATTTCATCTGTTAATTATATCATTCTGCCTCTGTTGGTGCTGAGGAAGAGAGTGAAATGAGTTACTGATATTAGTTCAAATTACTTTGTTTTATGGATTGAATGAAACATCACACTATGAAAGAAAAATCTATCAATGAATATTTCATGTAATAGCCTTACTTTTTGTTTTGTTCTTGGTAATGTTACAATACAAATTATTTCCTTCTCCATAGTAAGAACATAAATGTACTGATTTTTCATCAAACCGGACCCTGAAAAATTGCTTTTAATGTTTTTCTTGGCATTCAGATATGACACTGCTATCCACAATCAGAGCATGAGTTCTGAGTCATTTTCTCTGTAATTGTGATGAATGTGCCTCAATTTAGTTACATTCTGTGGCCTGGTCTCCTTTGTCAACAGTGGGGCACATTAAGGAGACAGCTGGTCAGTAATAAAAGAGATACACTTGGGTATACAATTAACTAGGTAATGTACAGAATATGATAATTTCTATTAAGAAGGCAGTCTGTTAGATAACTAAAAATAGGCAGTGTCTGGTGGTGCTCATTGTTATTTATCATATTATCAAAAGAGATGGTCTGCTTTGTCATTTTTTAAAAGACAATGGACTAAATAATGGGCAACTTAAATTTTCTGATACCAGGTCCTCTCCTAGAATAGGTACATTGATGATATCAATGGAATTCTTTTTTTGTGTCTTTCCATAGACCACTAAAAGTTCTGTTGTATGTATAAGCCCCCAATTTTTTTTAATAGGTAGAGCCCATGCAGCTTTATTTTACTCTTGCAGAACCTTTCAAATATCATAATCGTGATTTTAGAGATTATATATGCATTTCATGTTTGACTTATTGTTGTGTTCTGCCTAGGGTCTCCCTGGTGAATTTGGCCTCCCTGGTCCTGCTGGTCCAAGAGTAAGTATACTTAATTAACTTTCATAAACTTCTGGCAATGCAATTTTAAAAGTAGGTGCACTTTCTCTTAAAGCCACTGATGACCTTCCTTGGAACCCTTTTATATAGTCAAGTGTGATCTGTAGAGATCATTAGACTTCCAAGTTGATAGCAGACTTTTCTGTTGAGTTACTCAAATTTCTTATTCAATAACCACATGATAATAAGAAACATAAATGAATTAATATATGTATTATAGTCAGTGACTTATATAGACAAGTATGGGACATTTACCACAGTGACTTAACTTGAGCCAAAGAAGAAAAATACCTTACTAAGATCTGAAGTCAGTTTTTGCAATGTTTGTTGGTATTCAAAGCCTAAAGCTGATTGTATATGTCTGATTTATAGAAAAAAATAATATAAAGATTTAATTTGTGGATATTAGCATAACCGGAATGATTAGTTTGCCACTAAAGTGCCCCATTATGTTGCTAGACCTCGGAAATCCAAACTTAGTGTAAAGAGACAACAGTACAATAAAAGCAAATTATAACAAGGTTCTTTGATACTGTTGCAATGTGGACCTAAGTGATAAATATTCTGGGTCATGGAATGCCATGTTATAGTGACATTTAGATGCAAATTGGGAGATACTAGATAGATAGGCAAATGATAGATATAAATACACACATACACATATATGTCCTCAGTTGAATAGTGTAACTGTTACATCATTATTGCATGAGATTGTAAAAAGTTTGCAGAGATATGAGAATACAGTATTTATCTATACTTGACATTGCTGTTCCACTGAAGTGCCACAAATTTTTCCTTTGACTAACTGACATCTATTTTTAAAAGTTTTTCCTGACATCTATTTTTACCTATGAATTTATCACAGACAAGCCCCCCCAGCAACAAATTTTGAGAGATTATCTCATCCCATCCCTTCTTTATATAAATGGAGAAATTAGGAATAAAAGAATTTTTAATTTGCTGAAAAGTTGCAGAAAAAGTGTGGATTGTGGTGTGTAACATAGCATCCCTGAAACTGACATCTTCTAATTTCTGCTTTACAGGGGGAACGTGGTCCCCCAGGTGAGAGTGGGGCTGTTGGTCCTGCTGGTCCCATTGGAAGCCGAGGTCCTTCTGGACCCCCTGGGCCTGATGGAAACAAGGTAAAACTTTGGGTTTTATAGTTTGCTTTCAGTGTACCCAACAATAAATAGACACTTTATAATAAAAGAAAAAGTTTTCCACATTTTTATTTCTTTTTGATTCTACTGATTTCCACCTTAGTAGATAGTAATCTAAATCCAGTGGACCTAAATTATTCCATAATATACCAAGGCAGGAGGCTCAGTGTTCTGTAAACAATAATGGATTAATGTGGTTTTACCCTTTTCTCATTATTTTGCTTATGCTTTTGTGTGAATCAAGAACCAGTCTATATATTTGGACATTATTTTCAGAGAACAAACCCCATAGATCAAAATTTCTAAAACTTAAATTTTAACAATGAGAGTTTATAATAACATTCGCCCAAAAAACATAACTCTGAAAGCTTTGTGCTTCAAAGCAGAAACTGTAGTTTAGATTTTAAAATAGATGGAATTATAGTTGTTTGGAAAACAAATTACTTGAAACACAGTAAGAAGAAGGCAATTTGTATTAACTCCTGATTCTTACCTTCAAGGCAGAAAATGTGAAGAGTAGTTGCAGAAAGTTATTTTAGTATGTGGAAGGATATTATAGGGGAAAATGAAAACAAGGTAAGAGGGAGAAAAGGAATAAGAAAGGAAATATGGTTGTGTTAGATGGTCCTTTCATAGGAACCTATTCATCTCAGAAGCTAGTCAACAATTTTAAGTACATAAAATTGTAGGGGTTTATATAAAAATGAAATCTGTAGTCTCCACTTTTAAGAAAACAAATACAAACATTTCCCCAATTGATAAGGTCTATTTTCATGTATCCTGCCTGGGTTAAGAGACATCCTTGAAAAAGATTTGTGGGCAAATGTTTTTCACCCTCTGCTTCCCATTGTCCAATCTTCTCCTTTTCCACGCCAGTCTTCGGTAAGAGGATTGGAAGCAGTTTAGAGAAGAATCACAGCCACCCACTCCCACTACTCTCTTCTCTTTAAGTCATTGTGTCATTAATAGCATCTCCCTGTTATATTGTCCCCGTTTTCAATGGCCCTTCTTTGTGCCTCCTACCAAGCAAGAAAGCTATCTATTAAATGTTTAAATTGGAATTCTTGAAGAGTTTAATTCTTCATTTTCTTCTTTTGCCACGGAAATAATCGATTTCACATATGTTTGATTCAAGGGTGAACCTGGTGTGGTTGGTGCTCCAGGCACTGCTGGTGCATCTGGTCCTGGTGGACTCCCAGGAGAGAGGGGTGCCGCTGGCATACCTGGAGGCAAGGGAGAAAAGGTACCGTCTCAGTGTTGGCCCTTAATACGTACTGTGATGAACTCTGGCAGAAAAGGCTGCACAAGGGTGCACAGTGCTTTACAAGTCTTGGCAGGTGGTATGGTAGCATTTTGATATCTATCTATGTACATTTCCCTCTGCCACGTAGCACCTACGCATTTCTAAACTCACTAATCTGGCAAAATTCCTTGCTACCATGGAATTTCACGCAAACAGATGGTGTTGAGTAATACATGAGGCTCATTTTAATGCCACTAACAATAATGCCTCATCCCGCCCTAATTAATGGGAAGAAGCTCTATTGAGCAGCTGTCAACCGTGCTGCTGCATTAGTTATGCCATAAGAGTGATCAGGCCCCGCAGCCCATTGTGATGTTGGCTTACAATTCTGTCCACATGAATTTGTACCTTGCTTGATTATGTGTCAGAAGGGTATATGGAAATTCGAGAAAAAAATGTTCAACAATAATCTGGAAACGATCTTGAATTATTATGATTTTTGTATTTCTTTCCTCATTCAACATCCTAAAGAATTGTGGGGAACTAAGAAATTACTAAATATCCTAAAGGATTAAAGAGATTATAGAATCTTTTATAAAAAACACTTCAGATTAATTTTGATTCAAAAATTTGGTCAGAAAATAAAAAGTTGCTCTTGCCTTATGCTTACAGGGTGAAACTGGCCTCAGAGGTGAAATTGGTAACCCTGGCAGAGATGGTGCTCGTGTGAGTAGGATTTTGTTCATGTGTGTGTATGTACTTAGACTTTGGTTTTTATATTTCACTCAATTTGAATTGAGAAAGTTTCCCCCCAAAAAATGGGTTCAAGTTTAATAAAACAGTATGGCATTCCTTCCTGGATCCACCACTAATTATAACTTTTATACGTTCCAAAAGAAAAATTCAATTGTACATACCCCTTTAGAAATCACATCTGGAATTTTCTATCTTCCCTAGTATTAAATATACCAACTACAAATTACAGACCAAAAGCTCTAGGTTTAATAGAACATTAAATGAGTATTTGAAGTGATAATAGAGCTTTTTAAAAAACAATAATTCTCTTACATTTAAAATGCCAGAACCCCTAACAAGGTCCTACAGTTGTTCATATGTCTGCCCTGAGTCTTTATATAAGAGCAGTCACAAAGATGAGCTGTTGATGCCATGGAGATGCCCAAAAAAAAAAAAATCACATAAAAGTCTAATTACCCTGCCTGGGGCATCAGCATCATGACACTTGCAGGCCCCAGTCTACCGTGGTTCTTTTACCTTTCCCTCAGAGATGATAACTCACTGCAGTCCATTGCTTTTAGTCTTTCCTTTGAACCATGGAGTTTTGACAGTTCCAAACAAGACTACTCATTTGCTGCTCTCTGAGGAATTTCACAAGAGCAGAGTTCAGATCTCCCAAATTCTTAGCCTGCCCTTGATTTACACATTTCCATAGTCTTTACTACTAGAATTCATTCCTCCTAAAAGTGGCTTCTCGTAGTCTTGATAATTAGACCTGAAATGCATCAGAAGATTTCTTGACATCCAATCAGAGTGTGCAGTAACAGTGCTCATTCTCAGCAAAAGCACAGTAGCGGAATGACAAGGTTCACTTTTGAGGGGATGGAGTGTTATTATTAAGATGTGCTTTCTTTTGGTACTAGGGTGCTCCTGGTGCTGTAGGTGCCCCTGGTCCTGCTGGAGCTACAGGTGACCGGGTAAGCTTGCATTTTCACTGAGTTGTAACTCTCTGAGCTGATGGCACTATTTAAAATTTCCTGCCTGCCCTAGTCCCAAAGAGTCCCAGCAATTCATTTTTATGGCTTGGTATAAAGCCCACTTATTTTAAAACCTAGTTGTTGTGATAGGGCAGCAGGAAATAAATGCTGTGTGTTTAAAGTTCTCTTTCCCTTCCTATAGATGTGCCAACTATCTGATCTATACTTTAATCCCTATCATTTGTTTTAAAGACTTTCCTTGTTGCCCATTAACAATATCCTAATGCACTAAGCCTTCCCAAAGCCTTCAGTTGGAAAAAATCAATAAAATACATAGTGTGCCCATTTCACATCAAGCAGTCCACTTAAAATAGACCTTATTTATTGTATTGCAAAGATTGCAGCAAATAGATCAGCTCTGTGTCCATCTAAAAATTAAAATGTCCTCTTTCTGGTATTGTGGTTTCTGATTTATAGTGTTTTTGCAAGAGTACAACCAATACCACTTCAACCCTTAAAATGAATACAGCATTAAGTAGACTAAGAATCCACTTCATTTTGCTCTGTGAGATGTACATTAGTTATCTCTTCCAAGAAAATGGCAAACTCTGACAATAGGCCACTGTCTACTGCTGTTCTCTTTCCCTTTCACTTCTTGGAGCACCTGCATTAGGCACATTAGCAAGTTCATCGTTTGTTCCATTACAGGGTGAAGCTGGTGCTGCTGGTCCTGCTGGCCCAGCTGGTCCTCGGGGTAGCCCTGTAAGTAGAAACTTGGCCTCTCATACCTCACAACTTTCCAGCATTCATGAATTTAGGATTGCTAAGACATTTTTAAATCTCTTCTTCCAACTAGGGAGAACGTGGTGAGGTTGGTCCTGCTGGTCCCAATGGATTTGCTGGTCCTGCTGTGAGTATCACATAACAAAGGTTACACGAAACTATACCAGCTTGCGGAGCTGAGTGAATCAGAATTCCAGAGCTCTAACTGATCCTTTCCAACAGGGTGCTGCTGGTCAACCTGGTGCTAAAGGAGAGAGAGGAACCAAAGGACCTAAGGGGGAAAATGGTGTTGTAGGTCCCACCGGTCCCGTTGGAGCTGCTGGTCCATCTGTAAGTTGATCCCTGGTGGCTAACACAGCCTGTGCAGTTCGCCACGGGATTTATGATTTTACACACATAAATCAAGTGCCTACTGAATACCAAATAGAAGAGATTTTTTTTTTTAAAAAAAAGTTAACCTTTGTGCACCACTTTAAAACTTATCAAAGTTTTGCTAGTGTTGTCTTATTTTTATTCTTCAATAATCCATAGGGTGGCAATATTAAAGTATTTCATATGACACAGATAATCATTTTTCACTTATGAATTTTCTTCTAACGGATATGGGAATGATCCTTTTGGAAAAAGAGCAACATGTATAAGAATGATTTCTGTTATGGTTTGACCTTATCTTTCTGTTTGCATTTAGGGTCCAAATGGTCCCCCTGGTCCTGCTGGAGGTCGTGGTGATGGAGGCCCCCCTGTGAGTATTTACAGTAGACTCTGATCACTCTTCTTTCTTCAGATTCTATTAAGGATAACTTGAAAGTTTTGAAATCTTTAGTAAATTCAAACTCTGATGAGAGGACTCTTGAGATCCTAGTTCAGTCTAATCAGAGAAATTCTAATTTTGAAGTTAAAGTCAGCTACATGAGAGTTCCAGCTGAGACTCAGTGCAGGATATGTTCCTACCACCTCACTTGAGGTAATAACCAAGGACAATCCCTAGTAGTTTAATTGTAAAGTGGATAAAATATTTATTTGGTGACCTTTATCCTTTTTTGATATCCCCCTTCTTCCACCTGTCCAAATCCTTCTTCTTTGTATCCAGTGTTACCACTTTGATTTTCAAGAGACCCAGAGCTCCCCAAGAATGAACTCTGGTGACTTCTGTCACTGGATAAAGTGCCTAATGCCCTATGTCCTTCTACACGACATTACTCCTTTAGTTATTTAGTTCCCATTCCCTTAGCACCCGGTCAGGTGGTTAAGATAGCTCCTAATTTATTCACATTAATGTATAATAATGACAGTGTCTTAAGTTCTTGCTCTTGCAACCACCAATTAAGATGTTAGTATTTCAACAAGGGCAATCAAAACTTAATGCAAAACACGGGCACAGCAATTGGTGTCATGCTGGGAAAGAAGACATGTGGAGGAGGGCCTTCAGAGTCCCAGTCAAAAAGTACCTATAGGAAGCTGCCTGCTGCCTAGTCTTTGGTCCATCCCTAGTCCCATCAAGATGTTCCAAAGGAGAAATTCCTCATATCCAAGTCTTTGGAGATGATTTGACTGTGGGATTTTAATGTGCTTCATTCTTAGGGTATGACTGGGTTCCCTGGAGCTGCTGGACGGACTGGTCCCCCTGGACCTTCTGTAAGTAAATCATTCTAAACATGTCTTCATTTATTCTAGCCAAAAATCTGACCTTTGATAGGAAACTAGTAAGCAACTCTTTATAAAAACACATCACAAATATTTGCTATTACTTTCCTGATATAAAATCAGTTTTTCTGAACCATTAAGGTAAAACCATCACAAATTATATTTTATAATATTAATTTAAGAGGCTTTAATTCGTGCAAACACCAGTCCTGTTTTTTGGGGGGCATGATCCCCTTGTTAAAAATAAAAGAACAGTTTTAGTCATATATCAGATATTTCTATATCTAATTACCCTTTATGGCTAACATTCTGTCTCTGTTGTTAAGGTATAATTGTTCCTGAATTTAAAGGTGGTTTGGCCTCTAATTTAATTCTGATTTAGACTCTCCTGTCAGGACTCAAGAGAATTTAATTAATTATCAAGGATTAAGTTTTCCAGTTAAGATTTCAGGGGGGCGGGGGGAGAATCGCAAAGATGTTGATTTCTTGGAATCCTTTTACAGGTTCATAACAGAGAAATCTTCATTCCCTGTAGGCATTTAATTAAACCTAGCTGAGAGCATATGTGGTTCCTCAATTATGAACAAAATGCCAATATTGGCTTTCTTCACAAAGAAATGGGCAGAATCTTCCAAAACTCAAAGTCCCATTAACTTACCACTAACTCTCATAATTCCACGTGGTTCTGATTCCAATATGCCAGGTACCAGGGGCATGACATTACTTTTCCTCACAGAAGTTTGACATAGACTTGGGAGATGAAAGACAGGAGTTGCTTTGTTCTATGAGAATATTAAAAATTCTAAAGCCTTCCAAAGAATGCCAGGGCAGAATTTGCTGCCTCCCACTATCTGCTTCTTAGTATGCAAAAGTTTTGTGACACTTTTCCAGGTCCATCATACTTAACAGAAAGTAAATGACCTCATACGTTTGCCAACAGGGTATTACTGGCCCTCCTGGTCCCCCTGGGGCCGCAGGTAAAGAAGGCCTTCGTGGTCCTCGTGGTGACCAAGGTCCTGTTGGCCGAACTGGAGAAACAGGTGCATCTGGTCCCCCTGGCTTCACTGGTGAGAAGGGTCCTTCTGGAGAGCCTGGTACTGCTGTAAGTGATTTCAAACTCCTTAATACCTTAAATTGAGCAAGAATAAAGTCCCAACTCAAATCCTCAAGGGGCATATATTTGTTGATGAGTATCGCAGGCTCTCAAGTAAAGTTCAGCTGAGCCAGGAAATCTGTCCAGCACGTTTTAAGGTGCTGCGGCTTCAACAGATGCTGAGACAGCCTACAATAGGAACAGCAGCAAATGAGGGAGTTCACTGCTGTATTACAACAGCCCTTAAAGCTGTCTGCTGCGAGCACTTAAGGTTCTAGTGTTAGAAGGGAATCCCATTGGGGCAGAAGCCATGGCTCAGAGGTTACAGTGCTTGCCTGGCATGCACAAGGACGTGGGTTCAAATCCCAGCACCATGTACAACTACGTGTCAGATCAACGAAGCCACATGAAAAACTAAATAAAATTGATTGTCTCTCTCTCTCTCTCTCTCTCTCTCACTGGCTCTCTCTCTTAAAAAGAGAATCCCATTGCCATGGGCATCATACTGTACATTAATCAATCTCAGTAAACTACTCATTTCTTAAACATGCATCCTCCAGTATGATTGCTGCTTTGATAGTGCCTTTATCATATATTTGTTTTAAATTTCAGTAAAGTTTTGCTTTTTAAAAAGTGCCTTTATCAGACCTTAAAGGCCAAAGTCAAAATTTGTTATTCTGCATAGAATCTGTAAAAACTCTATTTGAGCTGGGCACTGTTACACACTCTTGTAATCCCAGAGACTCGGGAGGCTGAGGCAGGAGGCTCATGAGTTCAAAGCCAGTCTCAGCAACTTAGAGAGACATGAGCAACTTGTCAAGAACCTGTCTCAAAATAAAATATAAAAAGGGTTGTATATTTGGCCCAGAGGTTAAACGCCTGGGTTCAATCCTCAGCACCAAAAAATAAACAAACAAACAAAAAACCCTATTACACCCCCCCACACACAATGGCTTCCTTAATATCAACCATACGTTGTTAAATGTTGTACCATTCATCTCAAGGAAGAATCAGGAATAAAACATATATATATGCCAAGATATAAGCTCATTGTCATCACTAGAAAAAAAGATCCAAGGATATGTCCCACCTTTAGGACATAAACCTTTTATTTTCATAATCCTTAAGCTAATCTGTGTTACCATCTAGGGTCTTACTAGTAACACTCAGTATTTTTCCTCTTGTTTAGGGACCTCCTGGTACTCCAGGTCCTCAGGGTCTTCTTGGTGCTCCTGGTATTCTGGGTCTCCCCGGCTCTAGGGGCGAACGTGGTCTGCCAGGTATTGCTGGTGCTTTGGTGAGTGTTTGACACCATTCTGATTCTCATTAACATAATAAAAGATTTTAAAAGCTGCCACTTCAAATGTGACAGATTGATCACTGAATAACTCCACTTAAGATTTTTATTCATGGCATTTTCTTTATACAGATCACATGTCACTTATCTAAGAAGCTTTAATACCACCTTACTTAGACACACACTATAAAGACACAGCTTAACATTATGCAGAATGATTTTTGTTCTTTTACATGCTTAAGAATGATATACGCTCTAATTGCATTTACTCCTCTGCAACATGAAATGCTGGCATCATTTATCCTGCAGGAAGAATGAAATTCTGGAAATTCTGAATCATTCCATTTAACCTTATATGTGACAGCAACCAGGAATCATCTCATCTCCATAAACTATCGAATATCTGAATTTATTTCATTTGGGACATTGGATGCAACTAGGTTGCCCTCATAAAGGGCAAAATTTCATAACTACACAGTACTGACTCTCTGAGTATGTAGATGGCAGGCAAGAACAACACTAGTGATACTTCTTGCCATTTTGTGACCCATTCAGTTTGCCTTCTCTCTTCAAGCTAGAATCTCCTGAGGGTTGTTTGTGGAAAGTGAGATTAACATTTCATCCAATGAATGCAATGTTGCTTTGTCTTCTTGGCCTCTTTAGGGTGAACCAGGTCCTCTGGGCATTGCAGGCCCTCCTGGGGCCCGTGGTCCTCCTGGTGCTGTGGGTAGTCCTGGAGTCAATGGAGCTCCTGGTGAAGCTGGTCGTGATGTGAGTCCTCCACTTGGTTTGTAAAATAAAACTGAGCAGGATTTCATTATGTGTAACTTCATGTGTTGAGCTAAGGGTTTCTTGTTCCAAGTTTCTGATCTAGATAGTCTGTTTCTCCCTATCATCTACATGAAATCACCTCTCAGTAGGAGTAGTTACTTGGGCTGGGGAATGGGTCTTTAATTGTCACACTTGAAATTTGGACCCAAATATTAAAAATACCTCCAAGAAAATCTAGCTTGGCAGGTCCTATTTTTTTCTGAAAGGGGTTCTCCTGAAGGGGTTGAGGGATGAAGGAGCTGGTAGGCCACAGAGACTCACCAAGAGCATTAATTTTTATGATGTCTTCACAGGGGAACCCTGGAAGCGATGGTCCCCCAGGTCGTGATGGTCAACCTGGACACAAGGTCAGTACATGTTTTCATTTTTCTCTAATTTAAAAATGATGAAGATACAGGCTGGATTGATGGTAAGCTTGATTTTGCCTTTGGTAGGGAGAGCGCGGTTACCCTGGCAACATTGGTCCCACTGGGGCTGCAGGTGCACCTGGTCCTCATGGCTCCGTCGGTCCCACTGGCAAACATGGAAACCGTGGTGAACCTGTAAGTCTATATACCAGTCTCTTAACACTGTAGTCGTCAGGACTCCTCTTGAATTCTCCACACTTGGGGAGAGTGAGGGCATGGGGAAAAGGATCTTGGGCTTAGCTGATGAGTTGTTTCTCTTTTCCAATTCACAGGGTCCTGCTGGCTCTGTTGGCCCTGTCGGTGCTTCTGGTCCCCGAGGTCCTAGTGTATGTACATGGTGAAGGTTTTATAAAGATTAACACTTGAGGAGAATCAGTCTAAGCCATCCATTCAGAAGATAGATAATATATATAACATTTTAATGTATACTAAGAATTGATGCAGATGACTCTATCTATTTGAAGACTTTCTGTCTGTTTGCATTGTGTAATCATAGGGATTTAGCACTTTTACAGACAACTCAACTAAAGCAAATTATCAGAAGAATTGAGAGCCCATCTAGACCTTTGCACGTCTCAAGTTACCTTTGTAAACAGATTAAACAATATTTATGGAGAAATGAGTGTCACTTTTTAAAAAGATAAAAGTCCTCTCTGTCCTCCTTTCTTACAGGGCCCACAAGGCATTCGAGGTGACAAGGGAGAGCCTGGTGACAAAGGGCCCAGAGGTCTTCCTGGCTTAAAGGGACACAATGGATTACAGGGTCTTCCGGGTCTCGCTGTAAGTAAAATGTGGCCATCTCACATGTACACTGACCTCAAAGGCCTTGAGCTCAAAAAGGATCTTCTCTAGATTTTTAGTGCTATTGTTATACAACATCATGCCTCCTATCCATTTCCCACTCTCTGACTAATTCCATCTCTGTCGGTG
This sequence comes from Aplodontia rufa, assembly GCA_004027875.1. Taxonomy (NCBI): domain Eukaryota; kingdom Metazoa; phylum Chordata; class Mammalia; order Rodentia; family Aplodontiidae; genus Aplodontia; species Aplodontia rufa. The sequence continues at coordinate 218,831 of PVKS010000029.1, read as the reverse complement.
GTGATGCTGTTTCATCCCAACACAAAAAGGTGAAGGTTAAGGGACATAGAAATATACATATATTAAAATCTCCTGGCAACAATGTCCTTCAACCCCATTTAAAATAAATATAATTAGGGGAATGACTAATATTGCACTGTTGAAATAGCTTTTGGAAAGAAATAATTGAATGTAATAGACATAATGGGAGAAAAGAGCCCCACTTTACATTTTCGATTTTCTCAATCCAGAGTCCGTTGAAACTAAAATTTTCCATCCAATTTAGGAGGAAAAATATGAATCTATTGACACATGTTCTGAAAGTGTGATTTTTTCCCCCCTGTTCTCTCTTTCAAGGGTCAACATGGTGATCAAGGTGCTCCTGGCTCCGTGGGTCCTGCTGGTCCCAGGGTAGGTGAATCCAAGAGACAGGTCACCTCTGAAACAGAGGCTAATGGGAGCGGTGATCCCCAGGCCATGCCTGCCTGGTACTAATTTGCTCATTCACATGAACTTGGTTACCATCTTCTTTAGGGCCCTGCTGGTCCTTCTGGCCCTGTTGGTAAAGATGGTCGCTCTGGACATCCTGGTACCGTTGGACCAGCTGGCGTTCGAGGATCTCAGGGTAGCCAAGGACCTGCTGTAAGTATGATTTGGTGAAATACTAAAAACATAAAAATAGAAATAAAACAACTGACTGAGTGCAGATTTTCTTCAGACTAAACCAAGATAGTTTTGACAACACATTAAAGTAACCCAACTCCAATATATTTTCTAAGATATCTGAAAATTGTCTATATGCAATGATCTTTTTAAGCCCATTCCTGTAAGTTTGCTCAAGAGTTATTTACTTTAATTTGATTCCTTATTGCTTTTGTATGAAGCTCAACTGAAAAGCTGCTGCCATGGATGTGTCTCTCACTGTAAATGCATTCAAAGCCTCTTCTCTCTCCCTTTTACCTTTTCAGGGCCCTCCCGGACCCCCTGGCCCTCCTGGGCCTCCTGGTGTGAGTGGTGGTGGTTATGACTTCGGTTATGAAGGAGACTTCTACAGGGCTGACCAGCCTCGCTCACCACCTTCCCTCAGACCCAAGGATTATGAAGTTGATGCCACCCTAAAGTCCCTCAACAACCAGATTGAGACCCTCCTTACTCCTGAAGGCTCTAGGAAGAACCCAGCTCGCACATGCCGTGACTTGAGACTCAGCCACCCAGAGTGGAGCAGCGGTAGGTCCAAACATCGCAGCCAGACTGACTCTTCTAGCAAGTTAAGCTTGTCACACTCGATTCCTGACATCTAGAATGAAAGCATATGGGGGCAAAACTCACAGTATGTGAACTCATAATCAATTAAAGAAGCATCATTTTCTTCTCCCAGCCAGTGCCCATCCTCAGGCCTCTCTTAACATAGATTTTTTGACCTTTCTATGGTAGTAAATACCCTGATCTGGTTTTGCATGGAGGACTATAAGAAGGAACTGTCTAATCTTAAACATAGACACCTTTGTCTTTCTATTAAATGTGGAGTAGACAATATCATGATACCATAAAATTGTTGTCTGTACGAATCAGTATCTTTGACTAGTTATTAGTGGAATCTACGTTCTGCTCCATGAGAAGGTTAATGATCTGGGTCTTGTGCTCTGTAAAGGTTACTACTGGATTGACCCTAACCAAGGATGCACTATGGATGCTATCAAAGTATACTGTGATTTCTCTACTGGTGAAACCTGCATCCGGGCCCAACCTGAAAACATTCCAGCCAAGAACTGGTACAGGAGCTCCAAGGCCAAGAAGCACATCTGGTTAGGAGAAACTATCAATGGTGGTAGCCAGGTGAGGTGTCCTATAAACACTCCTCATTCTAGTAAATATTATTTTTGTAAGATTGTTTGCAGTTTAGTTATCTATGTTTTAATCCCTTACCAGTTCGGTCCTAGATTGCCCAAATATAAATTGATTGGATTAAACCTTGTGCTTCTGAGTTTTTGTTCAAATTAGACTTAGTTGATAATCATTATAGAATCAGATCAATGTCATTTAGTGTGAAGGTGTGTTGGCCAACAAATAGCCATGCATATGTGTTTTCAGAGTAAAAGCAGTTTTTCTGAATTTTGAATCCAGCCTTTTCACCAGCCTTATTTCATGCCTACTAGAATTCCATAAATTACAGAATTACAGAAAAAAAGAGGTCTGAATCTCTATCTCATTGCTCTGATTCTAACAAAGCTACATGCACTTCAATGCTTATATGAAACAGGTGCCATTATTAAATAACCTCACTTAACCTGATAGATCTTATACCCATCTTATGATTCAAAGACAAATGAACTGAGTTTCCTTAAAAAAAGTCTTCTTCCTAAGACTTGGATATGAGGCCATTACTCCTCCTTTTACCAGACCTCTTTTATTATTATTATTATTATTGTTAGTGTCTGAGTCCTGCACTTAACTGGAATTCTCATCTTATTCTCCATAGTTTGAGTATAATGTAGAAGGAGTGACCTCCAAGGAAATGGCTACTCAGCTTGCCTTCATGCGCCTGCTGGCCAACCATGCTTCTCAGAACATCACCTACCACTGCAAGAACAGCGTTGCATACATGGATGAGGAGACTGGCAACCTGGATAAGGCTGTCCTTCTGCAGGGCTCCAACGATGTTGAATTTGTTGCCGATGGCAACAGCAGGTTCACTTACACTGTTCTTGTAGACGGCTGCTCTGTAAGTAATAGTAAAACATGGGAATAGCATTTGTTTGGGGACGTGGGGTGGAGGGGAAAGTTCTGGTCTAGCTCATTAGATGAACAGATCAATGAAAGATCTAACTTATTCACTGTGTTCATAATTATTTAAATTCAGATGGTTAAATCTAGAGAATTCTTATCACATATTGCCTTCTGAAATATTCTGAAATACTGAAACAATTATTAGGTCCATGCATTAGTTATTTTCCTTTAATATGAGTTCCTAAATGACAGTGTGTGCTAAGAACTTGAATTTTTTGAGGTTTGTAGTTAAATGGTATTTTATAATTTATAGTTCCATTTTATTTTATTTATTAGTATGGACTACATTTAATTTTTTCTTTAGATAACTTTTTCTTCATAAAGGAGAAAATACATAGCATATTCCTTGCAAAATGCTATAATTAGGATAAAATTTAGAGTTTGCTTGTGGCACTAGTACATACCTATCCAACTCCCCCTTCTCAAATATACACCGCCCCAATTCTAAAAGTGATATTGCAGGAATATGCCTCTTGGACTGTGTTTTAAATGCATTAAATCTTAGACTGGGCAGGAACGCTCCCTAAAGACACTGCAATCTCAGAGAAAAGCTTGCTGATCTGGGAAACATATCTTCAGAATGATATGGAAAAGTCAAAAAGTGGTTCTTAGAAAATCTGAGATTAGGATGTTATCTGATGCAGAAATAGTCCTGTTTTATGTATATCTTTTCTTCTCTTTTTTTAAACAGAAAAAGACAAATGAATGGGGAAAGACTATCATTGAATACAAAACAAACAAACCATCTCGTCTGCCCTTCCTTGATATTGCACCTTTGGACATCGGTGGTGCTGACCAAGAATTCGGTTTGGACATTGGCCCAGTTTGTTTCAAATAAATGAACTCAACCTAAATTAAAATCCAAAAAAAGAAATCTGAAAAAAAAAACCTTTCTCTTTGCCATTTCTTCTTCTTCTTTTTTAACTGAAAGCTGAATCCTTCCATTTCTTCTGCACAACTACTTGCTTAAATTGTGGGCAAAAGAGAAGAAGGATTGATCAGAGCATTGTGCAATATGATTTAATTAACTCCCACTCCCTCTCCCTGTCCCCGAAAGATCTGGAGTTTTGTTTTGTTTTGTTTTGTTTTTGGTGTTTTTTTTTCAACACTCTTACACCTGTTGTGGAAAATGTCAACCTTTGTAAGAAAACCAAAATAAAAATTGAAAAATAAAAACCGTGAACATTCGCACCACTTGTGGCTTCTGAATATCTTCCACAGAGGGAAGTTTAAAACCCGAACTTCCAAAGGTTTAAACTACCTCAAAACACTTTCCTGTGAGTGTGATCCACCTCATCAGGTGCTGACCTAGACAGACATGAACTGAGGTACTTGTTTTGTTCATAATACAAAGGTGCTAACTAATAGTATTTCAGATACTTGAAGAATGTTGATGGTGCTAGAAGAATCTAGAAGAAACACTTCTCTGTATTGAGTTGTATCGTGGGTTTTTTTTTTTTTTTTTACTTAGCATCCATATGTTCCATCTTATCCCCAACTAAAGGTATGCAGATCATTTGCCCAAAATTGTCCTCTTCTTTAGATTCAGCATTTGTTCTTTGCCAGTCTCACTTTCATTCTCTTCCATGGTTTCAAAGAAGTCTTGTTTCTTGGACCAGCAGAAAAATTAAATTGTACCTATTTTGTATATGTGAGATGTTTAAATAAATTGTGAAAAATGAAATAAAGCATGTTTGGTTTTCTGAAAGAATATATTGAGTAAAATTCCTTGCTTCGATGCTCTTTGCACTGTAAATATGTATCTCTACCAGCAATTAGACCAAGTGCTTCTTGTTAGATAGAAATTGTGCAAAAAGGGCAGTGCAGCAGGGTGTTAAGGTCAGAGAACAAGGACTGGGAAGTATGAGCTTTAATTCTGGCTCTGCAACTTGTGACTGAGCGACCTGGAGCCTCCAAGCCCTGTGTTTCAGTTTCTTGCCTATAATATGGGAAAAAGTCCTTCTCTCCTTTATTAAAAATGGGCCTTGCTCAAAATATGGAAAGCTGAAGCAGCATGACATTGTTGACCCAAGTATACTATAAGCAAAGTTTGATAAAAAAACTTTTGGTTTATTATCCATTAAGTGCTTTGCAACTGTGGCTGAAAGCCGGTCTATGCACAATTAATATTATTAACTAAAACAGTTTCAAATATTCAGTAAAATGCCATACACTTAAATCTGATGCAACTGAGTACAATGCCTGTTAAGAGGTAATGTGTGTGCTGTCAATCAGCATAGACAGTTGTGGATAATAGTACCATGAACACCTACCTGCCAAATCAAGTTCATTTTCCTCCCCTGCACCTTTCAATGACATCTTTAATACACTTAAACATAGTAATGTGTCAAGTAAAATGTTAAGATTCATTTAGAACTTATTTCCTGTTGCAGAACATAATTGTGATTGTAATATTTTCCTTCTGTTATAAGCCATCTCAAGATTCAATTAGTTTTAAAAGCAAAAGACTGAACATGATGATAATCTAACGTTAACTCTAAAAAGTTAGCAAGGTCTACTCACCAAATGGTAACCTAAAATTATGGTCCTTCCACTGCCAGAATCACAAAACTGGGGTATTGTTGAAATGTAGATGCATGGTCTTTTATCCATCAAAAATCAGATTTCACAAGGAATCAGGATTCGTAAGCACCATTGGAAATTCCAATGTGCACCAATTATGGGAACATCAGATAAGGTTATCTACATAGTCTTTCATAGCTCTATTATTCTGCATCTGACAGTAAGCACCAATACTGTAAAGAAAACCAAACCCCTGGAATCAGAACATTATTAGTCCCTGCAAAGTAGTAATTGAAACAGCAATGCAAATCAACATGATAAAACAAATCTCTGGATTAAATAAAAACTATGTCCTCAGGCTCAAAGTGTAAGAAGAAAACAATATTATTACATCATTTATTGAGTACCAAGTGTAGGCCACATGCCAGTGAAATAATAACAATAATCTTCGATAAAAATAATCTGAATTAGCAGATTTCTAAGCCAACAGTCTCTTAATAATCATTCATCAGTGTGAACAGAAAAAGTTAAATAAATAAGGGTAAAATAAATAAGGGTATTTCTAATAGATGACAATGAAGAAATGTACTTTATGGTGTATCTAATAACAATAGTATAAATAATGAAATAAATTTTTGGTATCCTAATAACATTTATGAGGATGATGAAACAGAAGAAAAACTGCTTAGAATGCAATAGTCCATCTTTAAAATGTGATATCCAAGTGCAGTTGTGACTGTCATAGAAATGTATTAAAACAGGCATTTAGGGGGCTGGAGTGATTGATTGCTCAGCAGTTTCGGTGTTTGCTTCACATGCACAGGGATGCGAGTTCAAACCCCAGCACCATGTATACAACGAAGTGTTGCGGCAATGAAAGCCACATGGAAAACTAAATAAAAAATTGATTCTCTCTTTCTCTCTCTCACTGCCCCTCTATGCATTTAGGTTAGGGGCTGGAGCAGAGTCTCAGCAGTAGAGCACTTGCCTGACATGTGCAGGATCCAGTTTAAACCCCAGCACCACATACACAACTATGTGTCAGAAAAAAACAAAAGCCAGAAAAAAAGTAAAATTTGATGCTCTCAAAAATAAAAAGCATGTTTTTTTAAAAAATATATGAATAGATGTTTTAGTGTGGTAACATTAAGAATGATTTCTAGGCCTAAATTTTCTAAATTTGTAATAATGTGATTGTATTACCTGTATCATTTACAACAAATTATCTCAAAATAGTATGAAATGAAATTAATAGCTAACAAATGAAAACAATGTTGGTGGAGGAATGTTTATCTCCAGGGAAAGAGATAAGGAAGACAAGGGGAGATACACAAAGCTGTAGCAGGCAACAGCATCCTCAGAATTCTCAGTTGAGTTGCAAATCAGAATAAACTAATGTGTGAAAAAAATTTCAAACAACATGGCCTCCAAGGATAGCAGAGGCCACTATTAATTAATTAGAGGGAAATTAACCTCAGTCTCCAGTAGTACAGTGATATTTGGACTGAACCGGCCCCTCTTGCTAGAGACCTCATTTTGCCTTCAATCCATGTGTGTGGCTAAATGCTTCTCCTCTGGTAGAAATGATAGAGTAGTATGGTATTTTCCAAATGAAGTGGCCCACCACAAGTGTTCCCTGGACCCGGTCTCAATAAAAGTGGGCATAGAGCAATGTCCTGAAGTCTTGGCTCTTTCAATATCAGTCTCCTCTTTGAGGCTAATCATTAGGCCCAAGGGATACTTCCCATGACATCTCCTGACCCTTGACTGAGTGAAAGTCAACCACCCCTAACTTGTGTGAGTGGGAGAAGGAAGATGATTGCACAGGACAGAGGGAAGCAGCAGATAGCCAAGTCATGGGGAGGGGATATTAATCAAGTCTGGTAAAAAGGGTCATTTAAAATTCTAAAATCAATACAGCTAATGCACTGGCAAAGAGCAAAGACACCTGAGCAAGTTCGAACACATTTATTATCTTTAATGCCAAAAGGCTTTTTTTTATGCTATTCCACTTAATATCACTGAAAAGGAAGTTCAGAAATTGGATTACAGATAAGAAAAGTTGGAAATGTCATTCTGGGTCAAAACAACAATCCATCTAGATGAACACTTTGACTTTGACAATGGCACCAAGGGAAATTTGGGAGAAACAGTGGTTGGTACTTCTCGTGAAGCCAGCTTCGGAACTCCCATTTAATAACCCGTTGTAAATCTTCTTTGTACATAGATGTATCTAAACCCTTCCAGAGTCCTCTATTTGTTTTGAAATATGTTGGTATTACAGTACCAACAGGAGAGAGCTAATGCTGAGTTGTTAGCTTAGCTTCCTGGTCCTCTGATCATATAGCTAAAATATGTGTCCCAGCCCTGAGTGTGGATCAGCCAGGGATTCAACAACTCTTGTCTTCAGGGAGCACCAGTAAGTGCAGCAAGGGACCTGGTAGACAGCTTCTACTGATGGGCTTATCTCTGCAGTTCAGTGAAACTAGCACATAATTTGTGATCAGGAGCACTGGTTCTACCATTGACTAGACAAAGAAAGGCCCTTGGGAAAATCTCTTATCTGACGGTCAAATTAACGTTCCTGCTCTCAGAGGTCTCCACTAGCATACCCTACTCTACCTGGCTCACAGAACAGCTAGGGGACCAAATGTTGCATCAAGTAAAGTACAGGCAATGTCACTTGTTATCATTAGGTCCCAAATGTCCAGTCACAGGCAATAACTTCTTGATTTATTATCATCGGTCTACCTATTTAGAGAGAAAAGAATCTAGAATTTAAATTTCATTAGCATGACTCTCTGAATTGACAGTCTCTCTATTTTGAGTTGTGCCTCCCTATCAATAAAAATTTGAGCTTATAACTAATTTTGTTTATATATATAAATGTACCATGGTACTGATGTATTACATGCATTATAAAACTTCTACAGAAAATAAATACAAATAGAACAGTCCATGTTTCTGTAGATCATTTTGCACTCCCATCCAACTGCTGCTTTTGACTACCACTCTGAAAAAGGATTCATGATAGGCTTCAGAAGGATCAATCAATGAAATCCTCAAATAGCATGTAAAATTTTATGTGTACATTTTTCTTGGAAGAACATCTATAGCTTTCTTAAAATATTCCCAAGGGAGTCCATGACCCCAAAAGTATTTCTCATTTCATTAAAATTTGGACTTTTCTGAACTGTGGCTTTCATTTCTCATCTGGGGCATCTTAGTTAAAATGTGCTGCTTCTCCTAAGACCTACATAAGAGAACTAACCAGCACCAGAATTAAAGTCTATTTTTAATTCTTCCTCTTCTTTTATGAGCCCTCCGTCCTGGGTCTTAACAGATTTGATAGGTCCCTTAGGACCCAAACTTACACTTCTTTGCAACGTCAAAATGCATCTGCCATTAGAAGTTTGGGGGTTTTCATTCTGTTTTGTTTTGTTTTTTGTACCAGGGATTGAACATTGGGCTCTTAACAATTGAGCCACATCTCCAGCCCTTTTTATATGTTATTTTGAGAGAAGATCTCACTAAGTTGCTTAGGACCTCGCTAAGTTGCTGAGGCTGGCTTGGAACTTGACAGTCACTGGAACTGCAGGTGTGCGCCACCACACCCTGCCCATGGAAGCTCTTTAAAAACAAACTAAATAATGGAGGTCGATTAGTGATCTATTCCTTTTAGACAAAATATAAATTTGTAAGTTATTTAATTCTTAAAAAATAGTGATAGGGTTCATCCTAAAATGAATTGTACTTTTTTAGCACCATAGAAGTTATAAGGAAAATGATTATTTTCCAGGGACCTTAAAATCTCTCCATAGAACCAAGTCTCCTCATCTGGCTGCTCCTAAACAAGCATATTATTCTGAGTTCAAGGTACAAGAATAATTTGGACTAGGATTAGCAATTAGCAAAAGATAATACTTATAACTGCAATTTCACCACATATAAAAAATTCATAAACATAAAATGCATTTTATCACCAAAGTGAACATTTTTTGTTTTTAGTGTAGTATTGTTCTTGGTACCCAGGGCTTAATTACTCCTAAACCGAATGGGAGAAAAAAAGAACAGAGATTACGCGGTGGACATAGTATGTGTTGTCCCAGGAAGGACAGGAACACCTACTCATACCTACTCCGCTGAGCGCACGGATGGCGGCTCCCCTGCAGGTGACACTTCGAGTTCACTGCTCCCCCTGCTGGTTGGACAGTAGAACACCCTGGTCATTTCACTGACAAAAGCAAACAACATGAGAGAATGAAAATTCAGTTAGGAAGAGAGAATAAAGCCATTTTCTGTGCTTGTTTCCTGTCGCAGACAAACATCCTTCTCTCCAGCTTTCCTGATGTTCTGCCTCACGTACTCAGGGTCCTCTTTTTCCGTGCCTTCGCTGATCTGTCTTCAATCTCTCTCTCTCTTGAGCTGGAAATGGAAGTCACAATGAGGCAGGCAAAAATCCCACAGAGGGTGGCTTTTGGGGTGAGTGGAGCTGTCCAACTCTATAAATGTTGCCCCAAGATGAGGCGCTCAACAATTAGGGATTTCAGCAAAGGGAGGGTGAACATATTTCAAAGACTGTTTAGAACAGAGGCAAAAAGATATGGGGGGGAAAAAAAGAAGAACAAGGGCTTAGGACACAGAGCTGTCTTAATTTAAATCCCGCCCACAATTTCCTCACCTGTAAAATGGGGATAATGGTATCATCACTAATAATGGGACTGGAAGGATAAGAGAGGAATGCGCAGCAGCTTCTGAGGCTGGTGGCAAGCAGGCACCATTAGCAAGATCACGATCATTATCCTCACACGCCTGGGTGCTCTCTAAAAGCCTTTCACTTCACCCCCCCCCAAAAAAAAGAGTAATTACCTTTCCACAAGAGTTATCTTCTCCAGCAACAGTGACCTAACCTAACAGCACACCTGCACTTCAATAATTCAGCTACACTTAATTCCTCCTACCACAAAGAGATTCCAGTAGACTGGCAAACCCTCATGATTTTGGTAAGGACTCTGCCACGACCTAATGTAAAGATCTCCAGCTTTTATTGAAATATGAAAATCTTCTCAATGTTTTACAAAAGTAAATTAACAATCCTATCTTCACAGTAAAAAAAAGAAAAGAAAGAAAGAAAGAAAGAAAGAAAGAAAGAAAGAAAGAAAGAAAGAAAGAAATTGCTGACAATAAGAATGGATTGCGTTTAACTGGCCACTGCCATAAGCTATTGGGTGTTTTCAATTTTAGAAAAAAAGTATTCCTGAGGTTAGAAATGGCCCCTTTTCTTACTTGGAACCTGTTCTTCCACACAAATGGAGTATAACTCATACATGTTGAATTTGCCAAATTTTTGACAGTTCATTTGTACAATTTGATTTTCTAAAACTTTGTCTCTGGCAATGAAAATCCTAACTCAAGAGTTATCAGCACAAGAAATAATCATAATTATTAAATTCATGTCCTCAGGGAAATTTCTTGGCCCATATGAGTTTACTCAAGGGCTTTAAACATCGTGAAATCACCTATTATTGTCATTCTTTGAACGTCTATATGAGTAATATTATAAGTGTATCCACTTCAAAGACACATAGAAGAAGCTTTGATTATAGTTATTTCCAACATGGTATTTCTATTGCTGATTATTGATGTACTTTTCCTTATAATACAGAAGTCTGAGATAATTTTTAAAACTTTGTCAATGTAACTAAATTAAAGCTTCCATCTATTACATTGCTCATCATCAAATGATTTGTTCCTAATCAAGGAATAAAAAAATTCCCCAGATATCAACTACAAAATTGCCCACATAACAAATTACTCATAAAGAATATTTACTTTAAGTTAATATTCAGCATGCTATTAAAATATGGTGAACTTTTGGTCAATTTTGAGCTCCACATGTTTTCTTAGACTTTTTTCAACTAAAATATCACAATAAACAGTCAATTGTCTACTATAAATTGTAAAAAGAGCCTTGCTTCTCTGCTCTCAGACTGGGAAGGACTATGTATCAAACACAGTGAAAGTCTACTAAATCCTTTGAATTTTTGAAGAGAGAAAGACAAATCAATGCCAAAAATTATGTGCTTTCTCACCAATACACAAATTAAACTGTGTAATCGTAAGATTTATAGGGTTACTAGATTTCTTCTTATTCTCACTTTTGTGAGGTATCTGCAACATGAGCCTAATTCAGTAGAATAAATGGATTTTTTGTGGGAAAAAATCTGTAGTCTCCAAATCAAACAAGCATGCAGATAGTTTAGTCACCCTATACGATCACTACACCACTCATATTGCAATTTAATTAGTTTCAGATACTGTTTAAAATTCCTCTGATAATTGTAATTTACCATATATCTTAAGAATAACTGCACCCATGCTAACGTGGAGCCACACAGCTCTGAAGCCCTGCTTTCAAATCACTGCCAAAGTTGGAAGTATGGGCAGAGGCACCATTTTCCAGAAAGGCAGCCTACAGCATTTCTCTAAGGTTTTCCAGACCCTCCCCAACATCTACCAAAACACGCTTGCTGAGAGTGGAGCCAAGATCCCTTCATTTTCCATTAGACAGCAGGGTGATTCTCAGGTACTCTCAAAGTGTGGGAGCCACCAGTTAATCATTGTCATCACATTCTTGGATGATTCCATGTCACTCTCCCCAAAATGTTTAGAACCATAGCTCTCAAATTGTGGGCTCTCTAAGCAGCTTTAAAAGAGAACATGTAATGGCTCATTGAACATGTGAGCAATTAATTTGGGAACAGTTGCAGTATTACAAATGTGATTACTTATTGCAAACCCAATTAATCCAGTCAGGAGGAATGTTAATTACAAAGGAATATGGAAATTAGCATGAGTGCATGACTAAATGCCTAACTTCTGGCCTATTATATTATCTGTCTAGTCATTTACTTTAAAAATACTTCCTCAGGAGGTCTTATGTGTATGTGGGCAATAAGGTAACATTAGTCCAAACTCCAGGGCTGATTAAGTAACCTTGGAAATACCACAATTAGGAAAAGCTTACAACTTCAGAGGTAGCTACCCTGGCATTTCAGATATCGTCACTGGAATCTATACCAGAAGGTATGTTAATTAAGCATTAAAGTGTTTAAAATAATTATTCCTTGTTGAAGTAATGGTCTTGAAGATATATGGCTAGCTGATATTTAATACTAACACAATTCGGGCTAAGTCTTTCTCTATTTGCAACATACCGTTCAGTAGCATGATTAACAAGAAAACCGATATATTGTTATCTATCTTCCACCCCCAGAGGCTACTTCCACTTACCAAAAACTGGCTAAGATCAGTTCACAAAATGACTCCAAAAAAAAAAAAATTAGAAAATGGCAGAAGATGGCCAAGAAAATGACATACAAAATGAATTTGTGCCTAATTGATTTAAAAAATGAAATGAAATAATGCTCAAAATAATAACTGAGTTTCTCTTATGAGCAATAGAAGATAAATCTAAATGAATCTAGATATAATAGAAAGCAATTGGGAAGGCATCCAAGCTCCCAAGAAACCATAGCTCCCAAGAAACCATCTCTCCTCGGTGGGAAGAGCCAAGACTCACTAGGTCTGAGCATTCATGACCCTTCCCTCCTGGGCATAATTAAAAGCTACAAGAGCTTTAGCCAAGCTGGGCCACTCAGGTCCTCTCTTGTGAGAATCTAAAACTTGGAGTGGAGAATGGCAGAGAATCATGGGGCCACCGATGTTAAGGCTTGCAAGTGGCTACGCTCCAGAGAGTTCCTGAACTTCTGCAGTTGAGGTCCCAAAGAGCAATGGGATTTTTGCTGTTCTTTGAATAATGAAATAATAGCAATAGTTAGAATATTAATATTCCTTTGACTAACTTTCAGTTGGAAAAGTCAACTTCTTTTAAATAAAACAAATTGTTTTCACTAATACACTTAGTAAACAGGATATGGCAAAAAAGGAGGAAAACTAGAAAGAAGAGCCAAATGTTTTGAATGGTTTAAATAGGCACCCAAAGAAAGAACATGGTTGGAAAGTAATTCTTCGTGGATGTTTGGCATTTTCTTCATTTCTTGCAAGTAGGGGCACTGATGACATTTGTTCTGGACTATCTGTTCAAGGATGTTTGTATAATGATAGTGAGCAACCTTGGAAGACAGAGATAGTGTTTCCCTCCAGAGCAGAGGGCAAGTTAAGTTACTGTCCAGTATAATAAAGATAATGTCTCCCTGCAGGGCAAATGTCAGGCAGGTTCACATGCAGCACATTGTAAAAGATCTGGTTTCTCTGTGCTTGGTGTTACTCAATTGTGACACATCCACTTGGGTCACTCTGCATTGCCCCCATGAGACTTGGGGGCAAGGGAGCCTAAAACAAACATAAAGCTTATGTTCCTTGCATTGCTATAATAAAGTCCTTTGTCTCTGTGACCCAGAAGTCACACGTCTTGTGCCAGCATCTATTAAACTGTGGCAGGGTAACATCTTAGCTTTGAAGTAGAGAATATTTCAGATCCTTCACAGTTCTTGACAAACCTTTCATATCAGAATGAAGCTGCATCCGTCTGTATTCCTGTCTTTCGAGTTGCCTAGCAACTAGCTGGTCACCATTGATCTGCCAATCTGCAGTAATGAATGACCATGCCATGCTATGTAGAAAAGCGTGATTGCACTGTATGTTTCTGGAGATTGTCCGATTCATCTCTATCTCCACCATCTCCCCCAATAACTAAATAGACTTCCGGACCCAAAGATTTTATGTTGAACAACTGTTAAATGAAAGAACTGACTACAAAATGACTCTGCTGGGGTGTGCACAGAGTTAGAGTAGCTAGGATAGCTTTAAATGCGTATTGTACATACCTTTCCTTAGTGTCTTCCTGTTTCTTCAGATTCATTTAACCAGGAATAGCAGAGATCCACTCAAGGAATCTCAGATTACAGGGACACACATAGAGAAATAAAGAGCAGGAAAGATAAACTGCCTGCTGAAACTGGAGCTGCAATGCGGCCAGCTCTCTGTTAAAGGTGGCTTCAGCAATCTCAGCAGTAAGAATTGGTGATGCTTTCCTCTCCAAGTTCTACCTCTAATCTGGTTCATTCAACTTCTGCATGTTTCTTCTTTCAGATCTGCTATTAATTGACAATCTCTTTTTTTTTTCTTTCTTCCTATTCTAATTCTCGTGTGAAAGATTTGGTTTGTAAATCCCCAGACAGCCTATTAACTGGTGACCTTTGAGTGGACATCCTTTCATGGGAGTCTCGTGGTATAAAACGTAGCCCCCTAGGTATCAGAAGCCATGGGTGGGGTCATTTTTGAAGGGGGTGAGGGTATGAAAGGCCATAAATCACATCCCTCTTACAAGATGCCTCACAAAAGTCATAACGTTCTGGAGAAAATGGAAACTTCACTTAACACAAATACTTTGTATTTGATTGTCTGCTGCCCATGTTCCTTTCTCACACTTTTCCTACATCATCTTCTTCCTGAAAAACAGAGATCTTATTTCACAAAGTTTGAGCATTATCTTTAGATAAAGACTAAAATACAAAGAGTTCTTAGACAACAATTTAAAAGAAAAATGCCAGTCAAGATGTGAGGACAATGAAAATACAAAAGGCTGTTCAGATGCAAAAAAAAAAAAAAAAAATAGCTTAACTCCTTTATCCAACGCAGAAAAAGTGTAAAACCTCACTCCATTTATGGTTAGACTTCAAAAAAAACAATGTTGGGCTGGAGCATTGGCTCAGTGCTTGCGGCGCTTACCTGGCATGTGCGAATACGCAAGTTCAAATCCCAGCACCACGTACACAACAAAGTGTCCAAGGAATGAAAGTTACACGAAAAACTAAACAAAATTGATTCACTTTCTCTCTCTCTCTCACTGTCCCCTCTTTCTTTAAAAAATAAAAATAGGAAAAAAAATGTTGCTAGGGTTTAGCCAAAAGATCACTTTCAAATACAGTTCTTTGTGTATAAGTTGGTACAAAATTTTGAGAGAGGAATTTATCAGTACGTATGCAAAGGCTTAAAATATTTGTACTTTGGACGAGGTATTATTCTGCGCCTAGGTATGTATCTTTGGAATTGAATCCTTGATTTTTCAAAAGACTTCCGAACACAGAGAGTCTATGTGAGAAGTACTCCTGAAGGTGTGAGACTAATTTTCCCTTCTCTGCTCACTTCGGAGCAGCATAGCTCAGCCCTCCAGTGCAGCTGTCTGGGGAACCTAAACTTGGAGTGAGAGCTATGGAGCTATGCAGCTCTGAAGAAGAAGCACTCGAATCACAGAAGTCTTCTAAGTTTGGGAAATGCCATGGCTATTTGTAGCACAAAGCTCCCAGAAAGAACTAGAACATTGCAGCTCCCCAAAAGTGCCCAGAGAATTACACTCTTTGAACTGGCTCACAGGACCAAGTGTCAATCTAACCCGCAACAGGTGTCACGGCCAGAAGTCTGCAAAATAACACCAAAAAGTGCTATTTTTAAAAAGCTTGTTTTATTGCCTCTGCTTCCTTTGAAGGCACTTCCTAATTGGTTATTGTGAAGTCACATCTCGCTTCTTCCTATACCTTATCAGCATGGGAGTGATAAAAGTACCTAAAAAAAAAAAAAAGATATTAAAACAGCACCAAGAAAGTGTGCAAAAATACGACTGACCCTCATATCATATCTCAGACACAACAGTTGTCACGGCCTTATTTATAACAAAGCACTGGAAATTAACCAAATGCCTAATAATAGTAGATTGGTTAAAGTAGATTCAGGACATCCATAAGGTGGATTGCAATGTAGCTATTTTAAATGTTCTCAGAGTATACCTAATGAGATGGAAAAAATGAATGCTTGTATGCTAAAATAAACTAGTAGAATACAACAGAGTTGCACCTCATACAAAAGTTAAGCTTTAAAATAAGTGCATAATAGAAAAAAAAACTTTGTATAGGCAACATTATCCTTGAAAATCTCCAGATTGGAGACCAAATACTGTTAACATCAACACAATTTTCCTTTCTGTTTTAGTATAGATGGCTTTTTCTGTAATGAGCATCAATATTCCCAGTTTGAGTTTAGATCATGTTGTAAGACAAACAGATATTTTACCATCGGAATCATACACATTCTGGGAGAGACACACAGAACCTGCACCTGATTGAGGAAACAAATCCTACCCTCATCTCACGCTTATTCTTGAGCATATACTTGTGGGAAAATAAAGGAGGAATTTAAAAAATCTATGCAAATTACTGTCTCTCACACACACACACTTACCAAGCTAAAAATGTGTGGTGATTATCTGTATAAATAAATATGCACAAGTCCAAGTTTGCTTAAAGCATTTTCTTTTATGGAGATATGCATAAAAATCCAGAAAGGATATATGCAAAAATATTTACAGTCCTCACCACTACATGGTGATTTTTTTTCTTTTATCATTTTATATTTTTTATTTAAATGAACATATATTGCTTTCATTATCAAGAAAAAAGTTTATTTTTAAACATCATTCACAAAACATAGATACCTTAAAATTAAGCCTTATTTTGTTACAAATCCTTGCCAATCTATAATTTTAGGTGTGCAATTTCTATATCAAAAGGAAAAGCACATGGTTAAGCAAATTACAGCTAAACAACAACAAATGCATGAGGACATGTCTATGCTGCATGACGTTTATTTTTATTTCTAATTTTTAATATATTTTTATTAAGGAGTTGAGTTGTTGTACAATCATAAATGCATATAAAGTATCAGTATAATATGCCTTTAATCCTAAACCATAGTAACCCCTACATCGCCTACACCGCAGTCTCTTGATTCTTCTATATTAGCCGCATGATGTTGAAATCAATCAACAGGATTCTATTAGGCTACCTTGGTGAGGTGGGGTAATCAGGGGCTTTTGAACAGGACAAGAAAACAACCTTTTTATATTGAACTGGATATTAAAATGCACTTTTCCAGAAAAAGATTTCAGCTAGATATGGTTTATATAAATATACATGCAAAGTCTATAGAAAGCTGCCTTACAAGGTACTTTCTGAGCTTCCAAAAATTCCTACCATTTGGGTGCTTCTCTGAAATACTATTAGAACACATATTTCAGCAATACTTCCTCTCCTTCATTCACAAAAGATGCATAAATGCATTCATGTAATGAAGGAAATTTCTTACTGAAAAACGTATATATCACTCTAGTATGTCTGTTTTAATGATTGAAAAAAATAAATGTCTTATATGAGAAAGATTTAAAAGACAGGTCAGTTAAAATAGCTTTTTGATGATGTAAAATTACTGGTGTCAGATGTGAAACGAGATCAAATTGTAAGAGCAACTTTTAAATTCTCAGCATTAAACTGAATTAATAAATTGAGCAAAGACATGTTCAAGTAGGATTGAAAGGTCCTGCTAAAATCCAGACTATTTAGATCCATTAGCAACACAGCTACAAAAAGAAAATATCTTATCAGAAAGTGGTGTAGGCTGTGGAAAATTAATAGAGTGCTAGACCCAATCTTGGTGTAGAATTACATGGAGGGGATTAGGAAGTGAGGGGAAGGTAATTAAGTAGAAAGAACAGCCGGAAAGGACTGAAAAGCAAAAGATCAGATGGTCCTAAAGTTGAGCCCATCGCCATCTGTTGCCAATCATCAAAATTTATTTGATCTTTTTGCATATTTACTTTGCAAAAGAAAAACCTAAAACCTCATTTTAATGAATGAATAGGTGAGATGCAAGAAGAATGCCTATTATAACAGAGCTCATTAGTGTAGCCAATAAAATCATTCCCATTGCCACGTAACAAATACAATTAATACAATCTAATTGTTCTGACTTTGTCCATATTCCTGACATCAGCTTCATAAAAAGGTTCTTAGGTTTTCCTGGCCTTTTGTGATTTAGTTGAAGGGCTTTGTTTGTGATTTTATTGTTATTGTTTATTGTATGTTTGTCCATACAATTTGCTCTTGTAAAATTTCTGGGTGACTGCATGTATCCATTAGGAAAGTAGGTCAATCACCAACTTAGGCTCCCCCTCTAATCTACACCAGCCACCTGTGATTTCATATCAGTTAAGGGTGTTACCATCTGCCTAGATTTACAAATCAGAAAACTCAGCTCTTTCCTCTCCTTTACCGCTGGCCCTCATGCCCAAACAATTACCCAATTCTAAATGTGTTTACTACTTGTTTGACTCCGTGGATATCTGGGGGACTTCCTCCCTTCCTTCTCAGCTGTACTGCAACTTTTCATGCCAGGCTTACAGGGTCTTGACTCTTTTCTAGTCCCCTTCTAATTCAGCTTCCATTACTCAGAGAAAATACAAATCTGACCTTTTAATCTCCTGTTAAAAGATTTCTGTTTCCACAACAGATAAAGTCAAAAGGCATCTGTGAGGTATGGAAGATCCTTAACCACAGTTGTCTCCTGTCTGTTCACCTCTCGAGATCTTCTTTCCCATCTCACAGTTTATATGCCCTCCAGCAAAGCCAGAGTGAGTAATTTATAAAGCAACTACTAATAAAAAAATTAAGCAATTCTTAATATAATCAACTCGTGACATGCTTCAGGGATGAATATTCTTATTCATTTTTGAAGTCTGTGTATTAAATACATTAGTATTTTAAAATTAGCTGCTTGGCTTTTAGACTGTGAGCCTTGCAGGAATGGGAGAAGAGACCACGCAGCCAGCTGTCACACTGGATCATCTGTGCAAGAGGTCTCCTCCACACAGCTCAGTGAGACAAGCAGCTACATCATTGTATCTCTGAACACATATTAGTATTGCCCACCAGTCAAGCAGTGTGCAGCTGCACATGAGAGCCATATATCTTCCTTTATTAAAAAATGATTGAGACAGTGTCATCCTTTGTCTCGTATCATCTTTCATGTACCTAGCAGCACGCTACACATGCCGGATATTTGAAAGCTTTATCAGAAAAGACTGGCTGCCTCAAATCAAAGATTTTATTTAATTTAGTTCTGAAGTGCTTGAGGAAAATAAATTGAGGTTTTTAATTTTACAATTACATTTGCATTGCAGATGGACTATTTAACAGTTCACATAATCAATAAAATTACTGCTAATGCACAGGATGTATTAATGAGAGACTCTAATATCTGAATAAGTTATTGTTTGCTGAAATTTCACAACATGCTTGTTTGTCTTCTTAAGTTTGTTAATATCAAGAAATGACCATCTTGTGATAAAAGATTAAGTAAGTGAATGTTTGCATAAAGTAATTGGCTCCTTGGACATGTTGTTCATTTCTTTTTAGGGATACATATATAAGCATATGTATCACTAAATGTATAGAAACATTCTATGACACTCTTACCACACTTGCAGAGAATAGGCAGATCCAAATTCATATAAGCCAGTTTAAAATTTTTGTTGATTACTATGCTAAATGCCAGTGAAGAAATATTTGAATGTCCTGAGTATTCTACAAATGGGATAAAATGAACACTGAGCTACTAAAAAGTAAACACTCTGCATTTTTAACTATTCATATTTTAAAGAAAGGATAGATGAAAGATATTTTTATGTTTTGTTGGACAGCACTATAAATGATACACAATAATAGGTGTATATATATGCGTATTATTTTATTCAAATAGTAATCAGATTACATGTCTTATTTTATACCCTAATTTTAAAGAAAATTTAATAAGCAGGTATATTTGCTATTTTTTATTTACAAAAGTTAAAAAATTCATAAATGATTAAGAAGCAAATTGTCACCAAAAACTAGTAGCACAGGTAATCACTACATAACTTTTGGAATAATATTTTTCTGAACAAATAGCTATAGATAGAACTGCATTACTACTTGAACACTATTTTAAACCCAAATTTGGTATGAGGATTTTCTACGTTATTAAATATTTTAAAGAATACATTTAAATGGTAGAATTATTCTATAACATGGAGTATTATTACAACTTTGGGTACAATAAAGTATTTAAAGTCTCAGTTTTATAGCAATTTTTTTATTTTTAAAACAATGAGCACTCCTTTGATTAGTCATGAGGTTAAATGTGTTTTTCAAATGCTCATAAACCTTTTAAGAGACATCTCATTTGTCTTGTAAGTTCTATATGTTACAAATCTTTTTCCAATTTTATCATTTATTTCATATTTTTTCAGAGAAGCTTTCCTTTGTAGTTTCATTAATAAATCTTTTCTTGACATTTTGCTTAACCTAAAGGTTCATTTATATGTTTTAGAAGTATTTGATTTTTTGTTTTTCACGTCTGGAATTTTTTGGTATACGACGTGAGGTGACCAAGTATCCTTGCGCACAAGTATCTCGTCGTAAATTCTTACATATGCATATGAATTTAAATTTGTGCTAGTGGAGTGATGAAACTTGTAACTCAGTTCCTGGGCTTTTGTTCCTTTTGTACCTGTTTAGCTAAATGTGGCAGTGATTTAAGGTCAAGCTTTGTTCCTTGCTCTCCACAAAGCACAGGTATTAAAGACTTACGTTTCAGTTTACATACACACAAATAGATGTTTCTCCACCTCGGATTTACATTCCCTTCTAAATCAAACAAGTTTTCTGTGGTACACACACGCACGCGCACACACACAGCATGAAACTATAATAAATTGTAGCGCAGCAGCAAAAATTAGCTTAATCCCTTTTCATAATAATACTGAACACCAACCACTGAGAACACTTGGACACATTTAATTCTGTGGTCCTTTTTTCATTTTTCTCCTTTGTACACACTGCAAGAGATGTAAACAACCGTCTTTAAATTGTTTCATAATGATGACCATTTTATTTTTCCAGCAGAGTCCTAAGTTGTCTACTTAATAACAAAATTTTTTATTCTTCGAGTAGGTTTTGAAACATTTTTTTAAGGAGGAGCCTCAACCTACAAAATCGTACTCTGAAAGCAGAAAACGGGTTTTTGGTTGTTTTTGTTTTTCTTTTTTCTTTTTCTTTTCTTTTTCTTTCTTTCTTTTTTTTTTTTTTTTTTCTTTCTTTTAATTACTCATTAAGATGGAAATTCTCTGTTTTCACCAGGGGGTGGCAATGTCAACATTCACACAGCTTGGCATTTTCTACAGAACAGCTTCGTGCAAAAAGGAAAACTACCTTAAAATGTCTGACAACCATAACTCCACCAGCTGTTGTTACCCTTGAGTTGTTGTGATTAAAAAAGAAAAAGAGAAACCTGCAGGAATAATCACAAGTGAAAACATTACCCAACAGGAAGCAAAATTACTTTGACTTAATGTGGTGTTGGTGAAAATAAAAGCTGTGTTAAAATATTATTTCTCATGTGTTCAAAAAAAAAAAGCCAGAGTTTTATGTATTTCCAGCTAGCTTGAGATTGAAATTTACATCAAATGTTCTATAGTTGTGTGAATTTTAACTGTTGCTTTAAAAAAATTGTGTTGAATATAATTGTGAGAAAACAGCAAATTTGAATTGTTAGCAAAACATCCAGGACACATAGCTCATCCATTTTATAGTTAAAGGCAGAGGAATGGAGGCTCTGAAATTGTACGTATCTCTGATTTGAAAACAAAAATGAACATAAAATTGTTTTTTTAAGTGCACAGTCTTGTAGACCCAAACATTAGATCATGAGAAACAGCCGTCTGGGATACTTTCACAGGTAGTTTTGGTCTACATTTTGAAACACTCAGTCCCCAAACTAAATACAGTATAAATACAGTTTTTAAAAAAAATTGTGGATCGGGGCTGGAGAGGTGACTCAGTGGTACAGCACTTGTCTGGAATGTGGGAGGTCCCTGATTCAATCCCCATCTCCGCATACACAAATAAACGCAGGAAAAACAAACACCAGATGAAAAAAAATTGACTCTCTCTCTCTCAAAAAAAAAAATTTAAAATTGTATGCTGTTTCTTGTACTGGCAATTTTTTTTTTATTTTTTTAAAGAGTGAAGGACAGTGTGAGAGAGAGAGAAAATCAATTTTTATTGAGTTTTTCACATGGCTTTCATTTAGACGCTTAGTTGTGTACGTGGGTGCTGGGGTTTGAACCCGTGTACTTGCCCATGCCAGGCAAGTGCTGTAACCACCGAGCCACAGCGCCAGCCCTGTACTGGCAATTTAAAATGAACTAAAGGGAAGAAAGAAAAAAAAAAAAGAACTATCACTGGAGAGGAGACTCCTAGAAGAGCAAAAGGTCTAAAGAAGAGGGAATACCGTCAGAAATAAAATTAGAGCTTTATCTTCAAACCAAGAGCTTGCTCCTAGAGAGTCAGCTCCGGGCTTTGCATCCACTCTGGCGTAGCTAGTGCTCTCTTGCTGATCATGAATCCTGGCCCCTTGGCTATCTGCAGTCTGTTAGTTTCAGTTGTTTCTGTTCCATTGATCTAGAGCCCACTGGGTCTGAGAGAGCAGAGCAGAAAGTGAGTTTGACTGAGGATCAGCATTGCTTAGACCCTCTGGCAAACTGGCAGGTGCTCCTTTAGGAAGCTCAGTGGAGTCAAAACTAAAGAGCCTCTAAGGAGAACTACTTAAGCAAAGAAAAATAGCAATGATGAAAGAACTGACCTAGAAACAGAGCCTAGTAGCTGCAAGATTAAGAGCTACTGAAGTGGGGTGGTAGCTACCCTCAACCCAGTCATAGAGATTCCTTTTTTTTTTTTTTTCAGGGCTGAGGACCGAAGTTGGGGCCTTGCGCATGAGAGGCAAGTGCTCTGTCACTGAGCTAAATCCCCAACCCCCAGCCATAGAGATTCTAAAACTCAATGATAAACAGAAATCTAAAAACTGCAGATCTCACCTAACATCAAAGAAAGAGAAAATCTGATTCCACAGTGCCATCCGGTTCTTCTGCTATCTTCCCTCTAACCTAGGGTTTCTAAACTACCGCATCATTACCCTCCTCTGCTTGCCTCTTGTTATCATGCAGTTTTTAAGATATAGATTGCCATGATTAAAGCCAATATTCTAGCAATGAGGAATAAAACAGGGCTTCTATGAGCTAGACCCTTTTTCTCTATCAGTAGAATAAAGTACTCATTTAACTTTTTTTGTATTGACCTAGAGCTTTGAGTAAATATTTGTTAGAGGTCTGTTTAATTGTGCACAGCCCTAAAATAGGCTGCCCACTATCTTCAACATATTCAACAATCTAAGGGGGAATAAAATTTCCTCCATAGATGCTGATGAATGAAATAATGCATGATCAAGTGCCAAAAGGATCGACAGAGATGCCAAGAGCTTTAGTAGTTCAGAGTCGAGAAGGAGCTTCAGCAGACAGGAGGACTTAACAGCTAACATTCATGGAGTGCTTCTTTGGTGCCAGACCTTATTCCATGTGCTCCAGTAGCATGAGCTCATTCAATCCTCACATCAACCCTGTGAGTTAGATGCTATTATTGTCTTCACTTTCCAAGCAAGGAAACTGAGGCTTACAGCCTGTCCAAAAGGACACGGCAAGTAGCTGGAAATATCTGTGTCCTGAACCTAGACAGCCTGACTCCAGAGATTCTCAGAAACACTCTGCTACGCATTCTCCCTGCGCAGCTGTGGCACCATCAGTCTCAGTCATGCCCGAAAAATCAGAGGTGTCTCATTTAGCCTGGTTCATGGTGGCTGCTTTCTGATGCTCAGGGACTGGCACTCCCCAGCTCCCTTTTTATGTGAAACCAGGCAAACTGACCATAATGAAATAGTCTGAGGCTCTGTCACATCTGAGTCCACTGCATTCATGAGGATCCAGCCCACAATAGCAGGTTAGGGCTCTGAAAATGAGCAGCATTAAGTGTTAAAACAGCCCGTGATAGATTCATGAAAAGAGTTGATATTGCCACCAATTTTTTGAGGATAATAACACAGATAATTCAAAACTATGTACCTGTTTTTCACTCAAATAACAAGCAAGACAGAATGCATATTGTTTAAAAGGCACTGCACTGGATGCTGGGAGTATGCACTGCAGAGCTTGGGGAGATGTTTATGGGTCTTTGGAAGTAGGTAGACTTCTTCAGGATTTTTATTGGGAGTTAAATTTTAAATTCAAAGCACACAATGCTATTGTGAGAAAGATGAGTATGGAAAGTTCTACAAAGCAGCAGAAGAAAATAAACCCCAAACCAAAGGGGCTTTCTCCCTTTTCAAATGTTCCCAATTGGTTGAGAACATTTATATTAATTGAAAACCAATAACCCTACACCTATTATGATAATGTCCACAATCCTCAAGAGGAAAGAGCCAAGAAAAATGACAAAGTAAAAAGGATTTCTTCACCAGATATAAAATACGTGGTCCTGTTATGCTGTTCTTGGGGCAAGGGGAACAAAACAACAAAACTCACCAACAAGCATGCAAATAATTCCAATTAGGCTAACGGAAAATGAAGAAGTTACCAAAGAAAAAGTGTTTTAGTGTGCTTTGTTAAATGACTTAAATATTTCTCTAGACAGGGCTGTATTTAAGGAGCCAAACTCTGCCTCAAAGGGAACCAGCTGGCCATGAAATATAATCTCTTTAGCTGGATGGAGGATAAACAAAGTTTAGTCCTTCGTGCAGAACATGCAATGAAGATAGAAAGCACATTATCCTGGGATTCGTCCAGAGCAGGTGTCAGCGGCCTCCGTGAGATAGCTGCCAAGTCTCTATTTATTCCCTCTCTCACCAACTGGAAGAGGGGAGGACACTAGTCTCTTTAGGTCACTCACACACTCATGCCCAGAAGAGGATAAATCTGAGGCAGCTAGGTTACCTCTACAAACAGAAACACAGTGAAAAATTCCTGGGTCCTGTTTGCTGATCCATAGAAAATGCAGAACTAGGACATTGTTCCCAAGAAGCCTTCTGCTCACAGTCCCAGTTATGACCCCCAGGGCTCAGAGTTCTCAGAAATTTCTTTTTACACTGCAAATACCCTTAGGATAGACCGTGCCTTATATTTATTGTTGCAAAAGCTCCAGAGAAGCTGAGAGCCAGATAACACCAAAGCATAGTTATGATTTTGTGTTCCAAAGGGAGAGCCACCGAGGGTCCTGTGTGTTCATCTGTCCTGGGGGTGTGGGTGTGGGCAGAAGAGTCATAGAGATTGGCAAAGAGTACTTGAGCTTAAGGAAGTCAGAAGTTGCTCATATTCTTCTAGTTGTTCAAACTTTCTATTTGTATCTGCGTTAAAACCTCAGAGGAAAGATGCTATAAATCAATTTTGAGGCTAGAATACTATAAACTACAATCATATGTTACATATTTTTATGCCACCGGGTGGGTCAGAAAACAAGAATAAATGAGAAGATATGACTAAAAGCAGTATACTCTCTCCAGACTTACAGGAAAAAATAAACAATATAGTTTGTTTTATTCCTAGTTTGTTGGCAAATAGAATTTTTAAACTATTATTTACCTACTTACCAGAGGCAAGTGGAGTGATGTAACTAAAGTTTTCCAGGTCATCATCATAAAGAAAACCCGAGTCTCAAGTATCTTTGAATCAATTGAGGAAGCAATTACTTTTTCAATTTTATTATATGTGCTTCTTTTCTTTCTTTCTTTTTTCTGCTTTATCCTAAATAAATGCTATTTAGCCTGTATAGAAATGAACAGAAATATTATATAAGATTGATGACAGAAAACTAATTAGAGACTTTGAAACAACTTTATAATTTGATTATTTCTGTAATAAAACAGAAACTCAGCCACCTTCAGACTCTTCAAATGGGAGCTCAAAAACAAAAAGCTTACTGTTTCTTCCATAGCCAACCACATCTATAAGACATTTTGTGTTCTTAGTTCCGAATATCTGTCCAATCACATGCGTTTACTTGGAGAACTACTTCTCTACTCTGCAACTCTCAATCTGTGTTTTGTGTGGCACTTTATCCTTGTCCCTGGCCAGTGACAGCAACACATCACCCAGAGACTGGGACAGGGATCACATGACCGAAGCTGCTTCCCAGGATCTCTGTGGAAACTGCTGAGGAGATACTTTCTGCCTTTTCCACCTGACTTGAACCTGGAGAAGTCAGGCCAAGAGTGAGCCTGAGACTGATGCCAAATCAGGAAACCGCAGACTGGAGCGATGTGGTGAGACAAGGACCTGGTGAAACTGAGTCCTGTATCAAACCTTTCAAAGTTTCTGTCCCATTAGCTAATATATTCTTTTTCTTAAGTTATCTGTAATTACATTTCCTTTCCCACGCAACCAGAGGAATCCTATCTGATATAGAAACCAATCTGATGACCTCTGCTAATCCTGGAATATTCCCTCATTCAGTATATTAAATATTTAACAAAATGCCATACTTCCTTGGCTCTAAAACATATTTTTCACATGTCACCCCTCCCCCAATCTTTGAGGAGTGAGTCAGGACATAACTGGCATTGCCTGCACATACCTGAATAAAGAAAGGCTCGTCCTTCGGCTCTGACCCTAGTATATGCATTGTCATAACCCACTGCTTAGCTGCACATTGACTTAAATTCAAATTCCACATTTTCACTAAAAACACTTTCAAAAGAACCTCATGATGGTGCAGCCCTGAAATGAAATGTCACTGTGATAGCAGAAGCTCCAGATCACCTGGCAGAAGTCAGGCAATGCAATTAAAGGCAACACAAATTGCCAAGTCTTTTTAATAGATCATCACATTTTCAAAGCCAGAAGAGATTGGTAGAAAGGGTACATGCTTATAAAGAATCACAGTCAGGCCCCCAAATAGATATCTGTCAAAAAATCTTTGGCAGACTTTCGAGAGAAGTGATTTAACGTCCAGAAATTCTTAATTCAATTAAAAATTAAAAGAAAGTATGAATTTAATCAAATAGGAGATACAGACAAAATTCCCCATGCACTTCCATGTTTTAGTATCTAAGTATTTATCCTAAGCATGTTGAAGAAGTTAGTCTCCTGTGAAGTGCATTTTACAGGTGGTGCTATTTGGTTATCTATGGATGAGAATGATTCAGGGGAGCTTTTACATCCCAAATGTGAATAAGAGTTAAATCCAGTCCTTATTAAGCTACAGACATACAATGCTATTGCTTTCATAACTTTATTAACATACAGGTACTAAATTTTATTTCTGATTCTAAAATTTCTTTTCTTTTATACCAAACCAGAGAATATGAGAAAGGAAGAAAGGAAGGGAAGGATGGAGAGAAGAAGTAAGATTGTTACCAGGACAGGAAATTTGAAGCCCTGAGATGTCCTGGCAGTCATTTCAATGAGCCAAAATTACAGCCATAAACTCAGGAGGCAAACACTATGTGGGAAGTCCTCATAATTGGAAGTCATTACAATTTGGGGCCTTTGGCGCAGGAAATCTTTGTGGCCTTTGGGGCAGGAAATGTTTGGGGCCTTTACATCTGGAGTATGTCACAGCTACTATGCTAAGGAGTCAAGACAGCCATCCTGAAAGAAAATACTGCCTTTGCTATAGCTGGGTCTTGTATAAGAGGAATGACTTCATCCCCGCAGGGAGTCAAATTGGATTCCATGTAGGAGATTGCTACAGCCCAGCCCGTATGCAGGAGAATTCTGTCATAGAGATGAATGTCCAAATAAGATTCATAAACCCCTTGGCAACACCATGAAAGATTGCCAATAAACTCAGCTCTTCACTACATAAGAAAGAACTTACACCTGAGGAAACAAATTAATAGAAAGGATTTCAAAGAATATTTAATACCATAGAAAAAATAAAGCAGAGAATTTAGCCAAAAAAATAAAGAATTATGAAATAAATGGCAAGGTAAATAACCACCTAACGGTTTTAGAAATTTAAAATATACTCATTATAATACAGGAGTTAATAAATAGGCTGAATAACATATTAAATCTACTGCAGAGAGGCTGGATGAACTGAAAAATATTGCTGGTCAGCTCTCCCAGAACATAAAGCAGAAATAATAAGAAATAAACTATGGAGAAAATTTTAAGAGACATGGCAAATAGATTCAAGAGTCCTAGTATCTGACTTAAAGAAGTTCCATAGAGGAGAAAAAAAGAAATGGCAACGTTGCAGAAATAGAGGCAAAGGATTTCTGAGGACAAAGGGTGATGGGATTCCTTTGTCATAAAGGTTTACCAAGTGCTACCACAAGATAAGTTTAATAAGGAAAAAAATCCAAATCTAAAAAATCAGAGTAAAATTTCCAAACATGAAGAAGGACAGTTTTTTTTTTAAAGAGGGGCAGTATGTGTTTGTGTGTGTGTGTGTGTGTGTGTGTCTGAGAGAGAGAGAGAGAATCAATTTTTATTTAGTCTTTCATATGGTTTTCATTGCTCCAACACTTCGTTATGTGTGTGGTGCTGCGTTGGAACCCACATACACATATGTGCCAGGGAAGTGCTGTAACCTCAAGTCACTGCTCCAGCTCAGAAGGAAAATTTTATAATCCTCTCCTTCTTCCTTTACAAATTATTTTTCTTTCTTCCACTTCTTTCTCTTTGGAGATGGCGCCAAAACCAGAGGCTCAGGAGCAGCAGTAGACTTGGGGTGAAGAGATTGTGGGACCATGGGGCCAGCAATGGAAGCAAAAAAGGGGCAGTGGAAAGGGTGCCATGTAGCCATGGGGCAGAGAAAAGAAGCATTGAAGAGGTGAGGGTGGAGTTAATGGCCAAAGAGATGAAGTACTGGAAGACTGAGAAAAGAAATAAATACAATAATGATAATGTGAACCAGATTTCTCAGTGTTGAAAAACTGGGTTACCCTTATGAAAAAGGCAAAGACCAGAAAGAGCCCTGAGCTGTTAAACAAACACTGCACATGCCAATGTGAATTCATGTTTTTTATATATTCATATGGATATAGCTATAAGTAGACATAAGGATGTATGCGCCTAGATATATGTGCATGTGTGTTTACACACACATATGTATTTTCTAGTATTATCCACTGGGAAGACCATGAAACAGAGGCATTCTAGTAGCTAACAACAAACACAGTGAGTGCTCAAGTATTAGTTTCAAAATTCCATCTTCCACTAAAAGGAACCATGTTGCACACCTGTAATCCCAGTGACTCAGGAGGCTGAGAGAGGAGGATGACTAGTTCAAAGCCAGCCTCAGCAATTTAGTAAAACCCTAAGTAACTTAGACCCTGGTTCAAAATAAAAATTAAAAGGGGTGGGGATGTGACTCCCTGGTACCAATTCCAAGTTGGGAGCAAGCAAAGTGCAAAATAAGTCTGGAATCTCTTGATGTGCCAAAAAGTAAAAAGGAGCTTAGAAATAACTAAGTATGTCAAAAGGTCACAGGAGCCAGCTTTGAAGATACTCCTTCTGACCAAATCAAAGTGTTAAAATGATAGGAATTGGTTACAACCCGGTGAATGAAGTAGCAGTCTCTGCGTTGAGATAGATATATATGCATGCATATAATTTCAGTAGAATTCTGTTGATAAAAGCAGAAAGTAAGATAGAAACAGAAAATTACCATAGGGCAATCATCCCAGTGGTAATTGATTCAGCCTATAGTCATCAACTGCTGCTAAGCTTTCTGCATAGAAGTTTGAGGAGCAACAGTATAACGGTATAACCTAATATCATTTTCCAAAATATTTCACAGTTACAAAGAACAAAATTGTAAAGATCACAAAAGATGGGAAGACTGAGGAAGCTCCAAATTCAAGGAGACCTAAGTCATTTTAAATAGTAACTAAACACATCTGATCCAGTATAGAAAAGAACACACACACACACACACACACACACACACAAACACACTACTGGAACATTTGACAAACTAGATCTATGCATTGGATTATAATGTTACCTAATACCCCTTTCTACTTTGGATTACTGTATTGTCATCATGTAGAAGAGTATCTTTCCTTTAGGAAAATACTCATTCAAACATTTAGGTGTAATAGAGTATCATGTTTGTAATATGCTCTTAAATTATTCAGAAAATAGTAACTAATTAATATTTGAGGAAAAGAATTAAAGATAGGACAGAAATGTGAACAATTGGGGAACTGGAAAAAAGGAGATACATTACTTCTTTGTATACTTAAGGAATACAACTTGGAAAATAAAAATCTATATTGAACTGAATTTGTCCAAAAATTGAAATTAATACGCTTTTATAAATGAAATTCAGAAAATTCACCATTTGTTGACCTTCTTTGAAGCACTAGCTATCAGCAAAATACCACATAGACTAGAAGAATTGGCATGCAAGAAGCAATAGAGACCTGGAAATACTGATCATTTAAAATCTCCCTTTAGTGACAAACTTGAACATTAACCGGAGATGATATAAAAATTGAATTTAGTGAGGTGGTAGGAAGAGAGTTCAGGTGAGTAAGAAAGAAAAGAAAAAAAGACAAAACAAGTCTAGCTCTTACCTTTTGTGGGAAAGAGGAGAAGGAGATAGAGATACTGATTACTGAGAATATGGTATGTATGCTAAAATTGTGAGGGTAATAGAGGAAACAAAGCTTCAAAATGTAATTTTCAAGAAGTTTAAGAAATGACTCAGAAACCTAGGACATGTGTCAAAGATTTACAAACTCTTTGTAAGCATTTTTAAAAGGTTAGAATAAAATTGCTAGATTAGAGAATATTAAGCAGGATTATCCAACACTTGGATATAAGGCAGCACATTTTTTCAGTGTCATTAAGAGTCAAGGGCTGATTTAAGGCAGGGGTCTGCAAAATACCAGAGTATATATTTTTGACATTATAGGTCACAGGTTCTGTCACAAGTACTCAGCTCTGTTGATGTAGCACAAAAACAGTCAAAGGCTGTACATCAAGGGAAAGGCCTGACCAGATCTGCCCTGCAGGCTACAGATCCCAACCCACAATCTACAGGAATGTACTTTGTTGACTCACTGTTTATTATTGATGAAAGATCCCAGATTTAGTGACTTCATATATTAATTTGTATATTTTCTCCCAACGGAGATGTACATAATTCCTTTTGGTAGAAAATGTAACCTCAAAGGTTATGGTGGACCATTAACTAGTTTTGCATTCAAATTTGATTCTAACATTTTATGAAGTGGCATGGATGTATAGTTCCTCAATGTTGTTTTGAGGAAAAAAATTAACATGAGGGGAAAATGAGGAAAACAATTATTTTATGCAACATAAGAAAGAAAATGAGAGAAAGAAATAAGAATCATAATAAATTCAAAATGAGAAGGCATAAATTGCTTTAAATATATCAGTAATGACAATAAATATGAATGAGAAAGATATTCAAAAGAGATTTAAATTAATTGAGCTCTACTTAAAAAAAAAACTGAGTGTTTTTGACACAGACACAGGCAGGCTCTAAAAGAGTGGGGGGGTTCGAGTGGTGGCTCAGTGGTTATGGTGCTTGCCAGGCATGCACAAGGACCTGGGTTCGAACCCCAGCACCACATACACAGCGAAGTGTTGGAACAATGAAAGCTGTATGAAAATCTAAATAAAAGTGATTGGTTCTCTCTTTCTCTCCCTCTCTCACTGTCACTCTCTCTTAAAAAAGAGTAGAAGAAAAACATCAAGAAAATTCTAATAAAAAGAAAGATAAAGGGGGCAGGAGCAGTGGCTCAGCGGTATTGCACTTGCCTGGCAAGGTGAGGACCTGGATTTCAACCCCAGCACCACGTATACAACTAAATATCAGAGCAATGAAAACCAGATGAAAGACTAAATAAAAATTGATTCTCTCTTTCTCACTCTCTCTCAATCTCCCTCTCTATCTTTAAAATAAAACTATTTAAAAAAAGAAAGATGTCAGGTCAGACCAAAAACATGTTTTTTCAAAGCAAAAGTAAATAATAGATTAAGAAAAATATTTCATTCATACATCATGCAATGTTAAGCACTAATTCATATAATATTTATTAAAATAAATGAAGTTCAGAATTCCAAAGAGAAATTGACAAGTTTATAATTATCATAGGAATCTGTCTTAGGCAGCAACAGACCAAACAGATTCAAAATAAGTAAGGAGAATGTTTGAAGAATATAACTTAACATTATTTACACTCTGAGAATGAACATTTTAAATATAATTTGGAAATTTATAATAAATAACCTTGTGTTACGCACAAAGGAAATCTCAACAAATCAAAATACAAAAGAAAACCAAAAAGAACCCATACTCTATTATGTATACCATGGTCATAGAGCAATGAAATCATATAGATACAATTAAGATAGAGCAGAGAAAATGCTTTAAGTAAACCTACGTGAATAATAAACGGAGCAGTTATTTTTGTGAGTCTCAAAACTATTTTTGTATGAAATAGTGAATCTTCCAATTGAAAGCATCTTAAACCTGGGGAAATAAAAGACTTAATGAATTGCCCAGAATTCCAAGATCAAGAAAATTCTGGAACTCTAATGTAATTTTAAAAATTAATTGTTAGGGGCTGGAGTGGAGGCTCAGTGGTTACAGTGCTTGTCTGACATGTGAAAGCATGCGGGTTCACACCCCAGTACCACGTACCCAAGGAAGCCTCAGAGCAATGAAAGCCACATGAAAAACTAAATAAAATTGATTCTCTCTCTCTCTTTCTCTCTCTCTCACTGTCCCCCTCTTTCTCTAAGAAAAAAAAAATTCATTTGTTAGCAAAATACAGTTTGACCTGCACAATTATTTAGCAATGAAACCTGATTTTAACTGACAAGAGGCCATCTAAAGTCTTTAGTTATTCTATACAATGAGAATATACATAACTATGTTTTATATATACATCTGACTAAGAAGTGCTACCCTGAGAGCTCTGGGAGAAATTACACAATAAATTCACATATGGTGCATGAATTTATGTTACAATTCTGAAAACTAAAAAATTTTGAGCTCTGAAATGCACATCAGTCCTCAAATGATTTGTATAAGGGCTTCTAGACTGGCATAGTATTTCTTCTGTATTAACCTGAGAAAAATAGGGTAATGAGGGGAGCTTTTCAGCTCCAATATCTACTTTTCCACTGCCTAAAGTCTCCCAATCAAGCATTTTTTTCTGTGTCAAGACACCAATTTTGTAACTGTTATAATATGCAAACTTAAACTGTTTAGTTTTTTCTATCCTTTCTTTCATGCAGAAAATAATGGAATGCAAATATTTTCCCTCTCCTAGAGGCAGGGTTTGAATATTTAGAAAAAGAACTAATATTTTGGTTGTTAATGATTCAGTCTCTAAGGGTAATGAGCCATTAAGGTTTATTGTAAAAAGAACAGAACTAGATTTGAGGGAAAAGACAGTGCCTCTCAGGGAAATCTGCATAGAAAGGAATGAATTTTCCTCCTCTTCCCCATTCTTGGCTGAAAGGAAGTTAGAAAGAGGTGAATAAATGGAGGGGGATAGTTGAAGGAGCCCCAGGAACTTGTGAGCCCAAAAGGCAGAAAAGGGCTTGCAGCCTAACCAAAGGCTCCTGCCAAGGGCACTATTCAGTGCCTAAGTATTGAATTGCAAGTTCCAGATTCTTCATTTGCATGAAGTCGCTACCCCAGTTGATCCTCTTAGCATTAAGAAAGAACTTAATTAGAACTCAATGCTTTACTTAGTGGTTGGGGATGTGATGTCTCCTAGGTTATAAGATTTTACTGTCTTGTTGGAATAATCCATGGACCAAATCCCCATCCTGATTATGACACTTCAGGATGTCTTTAAACCCAAGCTAAAAGAGATGAGATCCCAGACAGGTAGTGTAGTAGCAATAATGGGGAAATCATTCCTGCATTTTTGCAGGGGCAGGGGTACGGAACTACTCAAGACTGTATTTTGTAAGTGGCCTAAGAGACTGTCCTGCATTTGAACAATTTGCAAATATGATATTTCGTGTTTCTAGCTAGACGACTACCTCTTTACTGACTTGTTATTCAAAGTGTGGGCACTTTTAGTTATTGAACCAATTGGTAAACTTTGAAACAAAGAGTAAAACAAAAAATCATATTAAAAATGATTGGAGCCTATGTACTAGATTTTATGAAAACACAGATTTTGTATAAGCACTCCTAAAATAAACAATAAAACTCAGCAATCTCCGTAATCTTATAGACCATTTCCTTAGTCTCCTTTGCTTATTCCAGTTTTAAGTTCCCTTTACAAATATCACTTGTATACAATCTTTAAACTGTCACAGCTAATTCTGCAATTCTATAAGTCAAGCCAGAGGTTCTTTTCTGAAGGAAATATTCATCATTCATGTGGATTATAATAAAATGTCAAGTCTTTTGATAATTGTCAAAGTATCAATGACAGTGAGTAGGCAGAAATTATTATTTCCTCTTCTGATAGTTAGTAGCTACACTTACGGTTTGCAAAATCTTAAGAATAAAGAAAAAGAAAAAATATTTTGTCAATCATTACTCTTAAAATAATGTTCAACAGAACAAAATTCTTGATAGTCATTGAAAGCAGTATCAGTAAGTATTTTTATATGTGCTATAATTTTGGGGGCTAGAACTACAATCAATAAAAGGATTCTGCCAATTCTCAAGAAAGGTTTCTTAGAGTAATGTGGCTTCAAACTTTGCTAGATATATTAAAGAGGACTGGGTCCCCCAAATTGTCATTCCTTAATTTGTATTATATTCTAAGATAAAAATAGTCAACTTAATGCCAACAGCTAGGGGCATTAAAATAAAAAATAAAGAAAATTCGAATACAGTTACCTACTAAAGAATAATGTGGATGTTGTAGAACTGAAACAGATAATAACCTATAAATCAAAATATTGGTTTTATCTTTAATATATATCATGTATATTGAGGTCCCTTTTATAAAGTACAAAGAAATTTAATCTGCTTTTATAATTTTAAATGATCATATGTTTATGTAAATTTTATAGTGATGATTTATAATTTGGGTAGCTCCCATTACAACTGATTTTATGCCAAGTCATTTGATCAAAATAAAACTCTAAAGTAAATCACCATGAAAGTATCTGATTTTTTAAAACATTACTCACTGATATACCAGAATTATATTGCAGTGTAAAATAGGGATTTTCCTGTGTATTTTTTCAAAGGAAGTTGGAGAACTGTGTTTGCAGCTATTTCAGAAGAACTTGTATCAGAGTAACCCTCTTGTTAAATATGAGCTATAAAAAGCCTGAGACAATACTCTGACAACATCAGAAGGCACCCCCAGTCAGTAAGACTTAAGTAGTAGTCTGGAGAAAAGAAACAATCAATGAGGTGAACTTCTACCCTATTTTCCTTAAGAGAATCTGCAGATTTGCAGCAGAGAGAAACAAAGGCTAACCAGAAAGATTAACCTGGCTTACAACACTGTCACTGATTCAGAGACCCCTAGGGTTTGGTGTTGAGGGCATCACTGGGGTTGAAATCTGAAGAAAAGGAAATGGATGGAAGTAAGCCTGAAATTCCGCATTCAATTTCCTTCTAAAGAGGTTGCTGCCTCCAAAACTGCACACACATTATCAAGACTCCAGAAACCTAGCAGAAACTAGCAGTGTGTCAAAGAGCTGGAGAAAGATTTTAGCAGTGTGGTAGTGCTGAGGACACAGAGATTACAGTATAGGGCTCAAAAAATTGGAGGGGGCCCAGGAAAAACCCCCATGATTCCACTTGAAACCATAGACAGGCTATTCCATGGAAATAAGTGTTTCTCGGGAATGAAGGCAAATTAGAACTAGACTGATTCCATCAGTATATAGAATCCCATGTTGGTAGTATCCAGCTGATTTGCCATTATCTCCATCTGCTTTCCAAAATGAAGTTAAATTATCTTGAAGGAAGACATCATTATCCAAGGTCCCCCCATTATTTTTCAATGGTGTTCAATGATGGTTCAATGATGCCAAGGACATCTAATGTTTCATTGAATGTTGCTAGGCAAGACAAGAAAGACCAGGGAAAAAATTGGGGAATAAAGAGAGAACTAAAAACTATAGAGTCAGTAGTGAATTTGAAATAACAATATCTAATATATTCATAAAAATTGAGAAAAGAATGAGAAAAAAATAAAGAAAATTTGAATACAGTTAGTTACCTACTAAAGAATAATACGGATGTTGTAGAACTTAAACAGATAATAACTGAAATAAGAATCTAATACTGGGTCTAAAAGCAAATAGGCAAGTAACAAAAACATATGTCTACACACAAAAAAATACTCGTATACAAATATCATAGCAGTATTATTTAAAATACCTAAAAGCTAGAAACACTCCAAATGTCCATCAACAGGTGAATGGATGAACACAATGATAGTTTATGCACATAATAATATACCTTGATCAAGAAAGAGTAACAAACTAATTATATATTCAATATCACAGATGAACCTCAAAAATATGCTTGGCACGGTGGCACAGTTCTGTAATCTCAGCTACTTTGGAGGCTAAAGCAGGAGGAAAGCAAGTTTGAGGCCAGCCTGGGAAACTTTGAAACACCCTGTCCCAAAATAAAAATGACAAACAAAAAAGAAAGGGCTGAAGGGGTAGCTCAGTGGTAGAGTGCTTTTCTAGAGTGCCCAAGGCTCTGCGTTCAGTACCCATCACATACACACACACACACACACACACACACACACACACGCAGGCATGCACACATATATGTATTTATATTTACATTTACATGTACATAAATATGTATGTGCTAAGTAAAAGAAAAGAGACACAAATAGCTATATAATGTATCATTCCATTTTTATGAAGTTACACATAGAAATCAGATCAAAGGTTATTTGGGGCTGAGGGTTGGAATGAAGATAGACAACAAGTAGGCAGGAAAGAAAACTTTGTGGGGTGATGGAAATGTTCTAAAACAGTATTGTGGTGATATTGCACAGAGACATAAATTTGCTAAAATTTATCAAATTGTGCTTTTTTTAATGATGGGTTAATTTGTTCTATATAAAATTATAACTTATATCTATCTCTATATATGTATTTTTTAATCTCCTAAATCATATATGTGCTAGAGAAATCCAAATAATGATTTAACTATAAAATAATAATTTAACTATAATTTGAGTTACCGCACAAGAAACAGAGCTGGAACTTTGAGTCTAACCAAGTTTATAACCTTCTGAAGCAAAAAGATCAGAAGTTTTGGAAGACTATAGCAAAATACACAAAATAGCAGTGCTATATCTAGGATACAATCCAGAGATACTGAGCATTTTCTTTAAAGTACTGAGCATAATTTTTTAGAAAAAAGAAAAATGTTCCCTATTCTCAGGGGGAGGAGGGCAGTGTTTAAAAAAGAAAACGGTTGGACTAGAAAGCAACAATTTTAAAGTAACTATTATAACTATGCCCAGTAAGGCAAGGAAAAATATGCCAGTAATAAATAAAATGATAGGAAATGTAGCAAAGGTATGAAAACTATGAAAAAGAAATAAATTCTAAAATTTCAAAATCTCATTTGATAATCTTAGTAACAAAAGATAGAGGTGACAGAGGAGTCAGTGAACAAGACAATAAAACAACAGAAACAGCCAAATCTGAAGAACAGACCAAAACAGAAAAAAGAAAAAGAAAATGAACCTCAGAGAAACCTGGGTCAATATTACAAGATCTAAAGTTTGTGCAATTAGAGTCATGAAAAACTTTTTAAGAAACAGCACAAAATTTGCAAATTTTGACGAAAGGCATAAGTATACAGACTTGTGAGCTTGGCGACTCCTGAACATGATAAACTCAAAAAAGCTACATGCAGGCATATTATGATTTAACTGCTAAAAACCAAAAGAGAAGAGAAAAGGCATAAATGTAGATAGAAAAAAAGGAAAAATATAATTATACATGAAAACAGTGGATCCAATTATCACAGGTCTCTCATTTCAAACTGTGGAGGCCAGAATTCCATGAAACTGTGTCTATAAAAAGCTGAAATGAAAAGTGTCAACCCAGAATTCCACAAGCAGTCAACATATTCTACAAGAAGAAAAGTGAAATAACAAGATTTTCAGATAAAAGAAACCAAGAAAATTTGTTATCTTATAGATCTGCTGAAATCCTAAATGAATTTTTTTTACAAAAGGAACTAATTCTAGATAAAAATTCAGAACCTACAAAGGAGTGAAGACACTTGGAAATGTGCATATTTGGGTAAATACAAAATAATGTTTTATCACAGTCTCTTTTATACCCATCAAGTGTTTAGGTAAACAATTATAAAGTTCCTTGTTGATTTATAGTGCATGAAAATGTAACACATTTGATAATTATCATATGGATCACAGGTAGAGGAATACTAATCTTATATGATAATCAGGTTTTTACAGTCTATGTGATCTAGTACATTATTAACTCTAAATTAAGAGTAAAAGGTGTCTTTATATAATTACCCAGAGTAACCAGTTTGCCTGGAATTATACTCTTTTAAAAAGATAGACCTTGACTTTATTCACCTTTCTTCCTGAATCATTTACCACTCTGTATAATACAAAGTAAAATCTACTCCTTGTACTGGCATGATTCACAGCTGGGTATGATTATACTCTAAGAACAGTGTTTGGCAAACCAAAAAGGCATAATACATGCAGCTATTATTATTAGTGTCCTTAATGATGTCTTTGGAACACAGTAATATCATAGGTCATGTTTTCTAAATCATCAGAGGATAATCAATTCATATAAGAACACATGTTTGTTTTTGAGTGTGCCCAGACTTGGATCTGAGTTTCACAATGGATGCAGTTTAACTTAACTTCTCTGTTGTTTTAGAATTAAGCAACTTTTATTTACCTATATGATCAGCTCTGTGTCTTCTCAATTTATTTGTGTTAAGAGAGATGATGCTGGGCTACAGTGGTGGCTCAGTGGTTATGGCATTTGCCTGGCATGTGCAAGGATGCGAGTTCAAACCCTAGCACCATGTACACAGTGAAGTGTTGGAGCAACAAAAGTCACATGAAAAATTAAATAAAATTGATCTTCTCTTTCTCACTGTCCCTCTCTCTTTAAAAAGAGAGAGAGAGCGCGAGATGATGATGATGATGATGATGCTAAACTTCAGTATATAGGGCTGCTGAAAATATTAAAGAACAGTCATATTAATGGATTAACAGAGCTTTTGGCATGAAGAAAGGGCTCAATTTATATAGGTTGTACTTATTGGGAAGTTTTGAGATTGATGATACTCTATACAAACTCTTTAAAACTTTGTAATTCATGGCTAATCAAACACATATTAATTCTGTGCTGATTAGAACTTCTGTTCTCCAAACTTGATAGATCGCTATGTTATATAACTCCACTGTGTCACAAAAGCTATTTTCAAAGCATTTGTTTTGTGTCCACCAAATAAAAACCTTGAGTAATTCTAATATCTCATCACAAGAAGTAAGAGCAACACCTTTGAAAAACACTTAGATCTTGATGTCTTTTGGGAATTCAGAATGCTTTGAATTTAAGAAAGTTATGTATAACTTGTGTAATAATCCCAGAGGACTCTAGCAGTAGCTTTTAACCTAATATGTTAATAATTCTTCAATCATACCTATGAATAATCACACAAAGTGGGGTAAAGACTTCAAATTGTCATAGATCAGTACCAGTCAGATTTTGCCACTAAATAAGTTTGCTATGATATGCACCTATTTATTTATTTATTTTGCAGATTTTCAATTTTAAAATTTCAAGTAAGGGATGATAGATCTGTAATAGCAAATATAAATTATAGTTGCTCTGAGGCAGGCATATTTGAAATACTTTACAAATCAATACATTAATCCACAAAAGCCTATCAAATTTTCCCATTTTATAAGTAAGAAAACAGGGGCAAAAAAGGGGTTAAAGAGCTCACCCAAAATTACATACTTAGTAAGTCATACAGTGATAATTTTTGTTCTATGGCATAAGCACCTTGCTTTGCTGCCTCTCTGAAATCTAATTTAGGCCCTAATTATCTATAATGCACCACATTTAAAGGTCATCCTAAATAACAATTTCTAGGATATCAGTCAGCTTCCGGCCAAAGAGACCATTAGAACTGTAGAAAGATTTCTCTGCTCTGTGTGCACTCTTGCACTGTGAACAGAAATAGAAAACCTTACTCAAAGTACCAATATGTACTATATCCACCAATATGTACCAATAACCACATTTGTTTTTCTCCACCATGCTGGCAGTGATGGAAATAGCAGGGGGTGAGAAATTGGTGGAGGAGGTGAGCAGGATGGAAAATAACATGTGAAAAGCGACAGAGTCCCCAGTGGATCGCCTTTTCTCCTTCCCATGTGTTCACTTTCTCCCTTGGGAGAACAGGGTAGCAAGTTGTCTGGGCTTGACTAGAAGTCACATTGCATCAAGTCTCCTGGACCTCCTCTTGAGGAGTTACATAAAAGTCACATTAGAATGCTGGTTATCAATTTAGAACATTTCTCACCTATGATTCACTCAATTTATTAAATACAACTTGAAAAGCTTTACCGGAATTTTCTGTATCTCAAATTCAACTACAAACTTCTAATGGTTTCTTTTGAGGTCTTTGTATAACTGCAGCAAATCATGACCTCTTCTTGATCAAATGATTAACTTTTCCAAATTAGTTTTCTTTGTAAGTATATAGTAATCATATTCTGTCCAAACACCTTCTGTGTAGGTAATTGACTTTGTATTAGTATGGGCGTTACATTTAAAAATGGTTTTTAATGAGATATGTTCACTGTCAAAGAAACAAGATATTCATTGGGTCCCTTCCCATCCCAGATGTAGTCAAATCTAAGCTGTGTCTAGAAGGTTGAAAATCATTTTAATTGTATTTCTATGTTTCTATTGGAAAACAATCTACCTTATTTTTACACTTTGTTTTCCTATTCTGATTTCTTGCCCTGGGTCCCCAAGTAATCACAGCTTTGTCTTTTACATTTGAAAAACAAGTTTTGTGAGATTAGATTTGATCCTCCTCAGTGGTAGCTCACAATAATATCATAGTTATGGTATCCAGAGCAAAGAAGTCTAAGAATAAAAGGGTGTAAGAAGTAACTTAATTCTAAAACAATGGAGAAGCTAGGTTAAACTGTATCCATCTGAAAAACAAATGAGGATATAACAATAAGTGAGCTACCTCCATATCCCAGTCTTAGACACCATCAAGTATTTAATTTTTGGAAAAACGAAACACAAGTAGCTTAAGATCAAATGGAAAAAAGCAGAAAAGGACAAAACTACATAGATGAAACTTTCAAATAACTCAGTAGTCCCTATTATCTCTCTCCCCAAGGGCAGAAGGACCATTATTGCCGCGGTGGGAGAGTGAAATATTCTCCTCCTTGCAGAATTGAACCAATCTCCCTCTCGTATGGGTGATCACAGCAAGGGTAAGTACACTAAGCGAATCAGGGAAAGAGACTGCCTGCGGGGATGTCTGCAGACAAGGCGGGAAAGAGCTCTTTTCTGAGTTTTACCAGGCCAATCACATTAAGGTAAGAGGAACTTTCAATCAACTAGGAAGAATAGATTATTATCCCAGAAGTCCTCTTTTTCACCTGGTTACAATTAAACATGATAAGTTAAGGAGGAAAACTAGCATTTGAACACCACAATGGGCGAAACACCTAGGTAACCCTTTATGTGTTCCCATTTGATGTTACCATAAATTCTGTGATTTCTTCATATTCTTTTCTAATACCAATGAGACCAAAGCAGAGAAGGCTCTGTGAGACAATCATGAGGGTAACTTGTCCACCCTCACGCTACTGGTAAGTTGTAAGATAGGATTCAAACAGCAGTTATGTGACTTAGAAGCCTGTGCTCCTCCCACTGCATGTAGAAAGCAACTGCCTTCAAATCAGGTTCCTTTTTGCTTCTTTAAAACTTAAACATGGGGCTGGAGCAGTGGCTTGCCGGTTACAGTGCTTGCCTGGTATGCACGGGTACGTGAGTTCAAACCCCAGCACCACTTACACAACAAAGTCTCAGAGCAACAAAAGCCACATGAAAAACCAAATAAAAACTGGTTCTCTCTCTCTCTCTCTCTCTCTCTGTCTCTGTCTCTCTCTCTCTCACTGTCCCTCTCTCTTTAAAAAAAATTAAAATAAAACATAAACATGCTCTTCTCCCTTATCTGAATCAGGCATTTTCCAAATAGAACATTCCTGCTTTCCCTAAAACAGAGGCACCTCTTCATTCAACCATGTTTTCTTGAACATATTTAAGAAATGCCATCTACAGCTGGGCATGGTGCACACACTTGAAATCCCAGTGGCTCGGGAAGCTGAGGTAGGAGGATCATAAGTTCCAGGCCAGCCTCAGAAACTTAGCAAGGCCCTAAGTGACTTAGTGAGACCCTGTCTCAAAATTAAAAATAAAAAAGGAGTAGGGGATGTGGCTCAGTGGTTAAGCATGCCTGAGATGAATCTGCAGTACCAAAAAACAAACAAACAACAAACCCCCACAAAACAACCATTTGCAAGCATACTTTAGATTGGGAACCAGCATAGTCTGGACAAAACCATAACTCCCTTTTTAAAATGTGCTTTGTGAAATGGAGGGAATGGAAATTGTTTTTCTTGGTTGTACCAATGACTCCTGACAATGTGTACCCAAGTGTCAGTCATGACCAAGAAAGCCTAGAATATAGGCTTCTCCATGGATTCTGCTCCATGAGGGTCCGGGGATGCACCTGGGGATAGAGAATATGGAAAAGGATGATGACTGATCTTCAAGTCCTTTCCTCTGTTTTCTTCATTGGTCTTTGTCATGCACTAGTCTTTACTGAATGTGCAAGGGAAAATTTAAATTAGCATGAGGTAAGATATTTGAAACAGCACACGAATATCATTTTCCTAGCAGTTTAGAAGTCAACCAGACATCAATCACAGCAGAGTTTAATTTCACCTCCACATTAGTTCTACCATAGCTTGCACAATTTGGGATTCCTCCTTTGCTGCTACTAAGGCACACAGGGATCTGGAATCCACGGAGAATTACATAAACAGTATTTATGGATATTTCATTTGACCCATAAACAGGCATGATAAAGTAGTCTTATCATCTAATACTCCCCCAGGACCTTCATATCTGATGTCTCCCCCAGTCTGCAACTGGACAATCCTTTAACAGTGAAAAAGAGCCAATTTTTTAATATACTCACTATTACTAATCTTAAACTCTACCTCCTATGAACACTTGGGACTTCTATTGCTGCCTATACACTCATTTTATTTTTATTTATTATTTATTTATTTTTGGAACTGGGGATTGAACTCACCAGTGCTTAACCACTGAGCAACATCCCCAGCCCTTTTTATTTACTTTTTAATTTTAAGATAGATTCTTGTTAAGTTAAAGAGGGCCTTGCTAAGTTTCTGAGGCTGAATATGAACTTGGAATCCTCCTACCTCAGCCTCCTGAGCCACTGGGATTATAGGCGTGTGCCACCTCACCTGGGGTTGCCTGTATACACATTTTAAACATTATCCTTGTAAATGTAGTTTGGACTTTATTTCATAAGGGATACTTGGCTGGAACAAAAGTTAAAAGTAAAATTTTCCTGTATTCAATATTGGAAGGATTATAGTTTTCCCCAAGCTGGGGCTATGACAGAAGATATACTTTAAATGGTTAAGCTCAGCACACAGTTAATAAGAGATATAAACACAAGAAGTAAAGCTCTCAGGCCAGTATAATTGACAGTGTCTTGAGATGCATTAACAGTTGAAGAATGTTTATTTAACCACTTTCCTCTGTTCTGATTTCACGTTCATCAAGTAAGCATCAGGTTATAATTTGACATCTTATGGTCAATGATCGACACAGTTATCGTAGATTGGTCATAGGCTATGGTTCTGTAATAAGTGGGACAATTACATTTTCCATTAAAATTAATAAATTGGCACTTGATTTTAGATATCAACTTTGTGATATCAACTTTGTGGATCTGTTACTGAGAATTCACATCCTTTCTTCTGAGTTGACAAAAACTTCAGGGTTTCAAGCCTGGACAAGCTCAGGGCAAGAACATTTGCTGGGATAAATTAACCAAAGCAAAGCCCCCTCACCAGCCTCTGTGAGGTGTCTTGAAAGCCAAATGGTGGCCTGGCCCTGACAACACACCGCTCAGTCAGGGGCCCATCTTCACATTTCCATTGCTTCTGAGCAACAGTGTTAACCATCACACTCTGTTAATTGTTGGCATCCTAATCGGCCTTCTGTGCAGGAATTTACCACACACAGAACATATTCTTCACATTTAATTGGGAGAAAAATTCACTTTTGTTATTTTCTCAGCCCACCTTATGTCAATTGTCATTTTTAGCGAGAAAAACTAAAGTTGAGAAAGTCACTAATCATCCCCCTCCCTTGCTACCAAGCACATCAAACTAATGTGTAAAAGGGAACACTTTAAAAATATTTCAGCCTTATAGTCTTTGTGCAATTCACTATACATGTTGAATTTTGCCAGTTTTGATAA
This sequence comes from Aplodontia rufa, assembly GCA_004027875.1. Classification (NCBI taxonomy): domain Eukaryota; kingdom Metazoa; phylum Chordata; class Mammalia; order Rodentia; family Aplodontiidae; genus Aplodontia; species Aplodontia rufa. The sequence continues at coordinate 174,255 of PVKS010000029.1, read as the reverse complement.
GTAAATAAGATTTTTCTGTGCAACTTTTCTCCATCTTGAACATCTGAAAACAGACAGTTTTGCAAGTTCATCAAGGCAGGATACTGTAAATATACTTCATTCATGTTTACTCATGTCATCTGGAGGATTGTTCGCTTTTCCTGCTGTTTCTAGGGGAAAGTGAGAGCTCTACTTTGCAGGACTAACACAAACAATAGTAATATAATTTCTTGACAACCAGAATGAGGAGGCACTTCTTTTTCAGTTTCCAGATGTGTTTTGAATTAAATCAACCAATATTTATTGATGCCCTAATATGCATGCTCAACCCACAGGAATCCCTAAGTTTATATTCATGAAAATGTTACATTTGAAGCAAGTTTTATGTGTTTTTTTGAAATTGTGTTGTGACAGTGACAAGTAGGGTCATTTTTTTCTCATATTGCTTGCATAAAAAGCTAAGGTATTTATTTTTCTGTCAAAGATTAAATTTCATCAATAAGCCTCAGTTCTAACTATATGATGAGTGAAGTAGAATTGAAACTTAACCCAAACACATCAACCGCAAAAGTCCTTTCTAGTCCTATTGGTCACTAACAGCCTTTGAAATCAATTAAGCAAGGGATTGCTGTTGCCAGGTATACCTTGCAGTCCTGTACAAAGAAAGAATGCTTCTTTTGGTAGAAACTATAAGGAATATCCTGTATAAGCCACCCTATTCAAATACATCAATAAATGCATGGTGAAAGAAAAGGAAAAAAGTTACAGAAATAATTAATGACATTATTAACAAAAATACATGGTATGTTATTTCCTCTTAAGATATGCTTATCGTGTCTGTAATGTTAGGGACATTGTATCTTCTGAATGGGTGGGAAGACTGAGGAACCACAAATTCTTCAGTATCCTGGGAATGTGCCTATTCATTTTCAGAATGGCTTTGAGAAAAGAATAAGAGTGATCTGTGATGAGAAGATAAAATTTTGTCAGGTTTACTGAACAGACCGTGCCAAGAGTTAATGTTCTCTTTCCCATGACTGACCGTAAAGCCCCTATGAGAACTAAAAATGCAATGTGGCTGATTTGGAACAATACTGAAAGTCTCACAGATTGAATTTAGATGGTTTAGATATATGTTCCTAGGTTTAGTTGTTTCTTTCTTTCTTTGATGTAGCATTTTTAATCTCCTTTCATTGGCCTCATCCCAATTTCTACTAGCATAAAGTCTCTCCGTAACAGAGTGAACTTTCTTCTCTAGGCTGGTGACTTAATACATACTTCTTAATCATGCCCTGACTCCCTTTTAGGGAATAATTACCCCTGTTTATGCATAATCCTGGAGGAAGAATAATTGAAGGTGTCTGCCTTGCCAGATTCCCATCTCTAAGCACAGTGAGAGGGTGAGCAGCTGACCCAACCTCAGCCAATGAGTGCTTCTGTTCTGAGCAAGCGAAGCAAGAGCAAACTGAGTGGTTGACGTGCACAGCAGTGTCCACGTAACTGCAGAACCTGACAAGAGTACTCCAGTCACGCTATGGCCCCAGTATTCCTACCTCTCTGCTCTTCAGAGCTCCCTGGAGTCTTCCCCAGCCCGAAGCCTGGCCCCCTATCTGACCTCCCAATGATTTCGAGAGCACCTGAAACTCTTTGAAACAAGCCCCATTTTTGCTTAATTATCAATGAGCTTCTGTTGCTTGCAACTAATATTTCTGACTAACATCGTGTATGTCAGTCATTGCTAATATATTTTCCATTGGATTACCTGTTCTGTTTTTTACTCTTTCCACCAGAACAAGTTCCCTTCTTGTTCATTAAGTGATTTAAAAAAAAAAAAAACATTAAGACTAAACTATGAATCATATTCTCAGATAATATTCAAAGAGAATATAATATGCATTCAAACAAGGAGCCCTAAGAGCAGTTACAGAGCACTCTAACAAAACAATAGAACAGCATCCGTCATTTTAGGATGTCATCCCGAGGAGCTAATGGAACACAGGAAATAATTCCCAAGAATGTGCCAAAGAAAGTAATTTCCCATAAGAACCTAAGGAAATATACTGCTATAATGATGACTGCAATAACTGATATACTATTCATATGCCTTCATTTATCATGAGCTTTATAGAGTTATTTCCATCCTGAACAGAAAATTTTTTTCTGTTTCTTCCATGAGATAGCTGCAATACTTAATGTTCCAGGATTAACTAAAAGGAATCATGTTGGATTCAGAGTGACTATTTGCATAAGTGTAGCAGGTAGAAGTTTAAGGATTGTGCTGAGAGGTCTGTAATTCATATTAGAGGAGAAGCCAGGAACATTGCTGCAAAAAAGTGAATCACACGTCTCTTGCAGTCTGTGCATTCTTTAACGTGTTTATAGAACTCTCCCCTAATGAGGACTGAGGTAGATGGCTCCTGGCAGAGATTTTCATCTTTGGAGTTTAAAGTTAAGTCTAGGAAGAGGTTTCCTGTTCTGGAAACCCTGTCCTGGGTTTTAAGTTATAAATATCAAAGAACAAAACTTTTATCTGCCATGTTTTTATTCCTTTCCATATGTTAGCAAATTAGTAGCTTTCTCCTGGTGTGACTAATACGAACTATTTATAGCAACACTTGGGCCTATTATTTTAATCTATGGACAAAAAGATACATATATATATATATATATATATATAGATGTTAATAGTAACTGCTTGAGTATGTGCACACACACACAGTGGACAAGAACTGACTCCTTGGGTACGAAGAGCTGCCTAAGATGAAAATCAGAGTAGTATAAAGGAATTTTTCATAACTACCTAAGTATTGTAGCACCAAATAAATCACAAGGAAACATGAGTGAGATATTTTACTAGTTTCTTTCCCCTGAGATCAGAATTATTTAGAAGTATATGATACATGTGATCCATTAAAGAAAATTAGGTTAATAAATCAGTGTCTTCTCCCAGGATATGAAGGCCAAGAAAATGCTTGAAAATTTTTTGAGGAAGGCAAATTTGCCTTCAAAATATTTTACCATGGCCCACAAAACTGTTACTTGGCCTCTGCCCACTTGGCTGGAAGTATTTATTCTCATTATCCACCTCACCTCATTCACCGAACTCTACCACATCGTTGGAGAGAACCAGCACAGCTGTCATGAACCCTGAGGGAACGTCTGTTCTCAGTTCTTTGCTGCTGTCTTCAGAATCCAGGAGTATAAGGAAGGTTGTAGGCTGAGGATTTCATTACTGCTCAATGCTCAAAAGAAGAAAAGGGATGCCAGGATGCAGTAATGGCCAGATTAACACTTCTGTAACTCACCAGTGACCAAACAGAAACTAGAGTTGGGGTTGTTGCTTTTCTCTTTCCTTCCTTCTCTTTGCTTCAATTGTCTTCAGTTCTCTTTTCTCCCTGCCCCTCCTTCTATTTTCTCTCCTTCTTCTTCTCCTCCTTCTTTCTGCCCCTACTCTCTTCCCATCTCATCCATCTTTTTCTCCCTTTCTCCATTTTTTCTTCCTTCTTTTCTTTCTTAAACTGAATCAAGAAAAATGTAATGCCTCATATCCATATATAAACAAAGTAGATTGCATTTATTTAAGATGAAATTTTGAAATATTGGAAAAGCAGAACAGTAAATTAACTAGAGTGATCTTCAATATAAAACATAGCTTCAAATGACCTTAAACTAAGCAAACAGTGATTTAGCTAGAAGGAAAGAATCTGATGTTGTTTATTATACTTTTAATATGAAAAGGATTTCTGGTCACATAATTATCTTTTCATCCACATTTTCAGAAAAAAAAGGTAATTCCACAATTCCTCTTTTCTTTTTTTTTTGTACTGGGAATTGAACCCAGGAGCCCAGGAGCAATTAACCACTGAGCCACATTCCACATGCCCAGTCCTTTTTATTTTGAGATAGGGTCTAAGTTGCTCAGAGCCACACATAGTTGCTGAGGCTAGGTACAAACTTCCCACCCTCCTGCCTTAGCCTCCTGAATTGCTGGGATTACAGGCATGTGCTACCACATCCAGCTTACATTCACTTATTAATTTGAAAACAGGGAAGGAAAGTACTGAGCAATGTCTCCCTTAGTTCACTTTAGAACTTTCCTAAATTCCCTTCTAAATATTTTCTCTGGGTTCATAAATGATTCTTGATCGAGTGCATCGAAACAGGTGGTATATTCCCAGCCACTTCTGAAAGCCAAGTAACGTACCCAGGAGCTGCTAGGAAGAGCAGCCACACTATTTTCATTTAGATTGCATTATTAATTGAAGTGGCTGGAAGAGGGTGTGGCTGATAAAAATGGAGTGGATGGCAACTCCCACTCAAGAGACTCCATTTCAGTATCACAGAATTTGAGTTTCCAAAATGACCCCTTCATGTAAAATTTCCTCCCTTTTTCTATTATTGTCCCTAGCACAGTGTAAATTATTTATCCTAGCACACATGAAACAACACATCAAACACTGGTAATGCCACACTCATAATGAATAATCTTTAAATCCTATTTCCCACTTACTACATCCAAGAGGCTACCACTTTCTGTGGTTTCTACCTTAAAGTAGTTTCCGAATCTGTCCAGGGACCTTCCTCTCATCAGATAACTCCAGCCTGCTATAGGGAAAGAATTGCACTTTAGTATAAAGAAGTATGTTTTACTTAGATTATACTCCTCCAGGTACCTGATTCTTGGCCTTCATTGACCTTGAGCTATTTTACAACTCTGCAATATATAAACGATAGCAACGCTCATTATCTATCAATGATTCAATTCTATCTGGTGGAAATTCACTTAAATTTCTTCCCATATGCCCCCAGAAGGCCAATTTTACCTTCATTTGCACATATATATAAATATTTTTGATTTGTAATTTTAAAAAGTTCTCTCTTAAACTTACACATTTCACCCCTTTCCTCTAAAGATAAATAAAATCTTTAATATGTTTTTATATTAATATGAAAATTATTATTTTACTTTTTTGGGGGAAGGGGAGGGATGGAAACCAGGTCCTTGCCATGCTATATCCATGGTGGGCTCCACCACTGAGCTGTACTCCCGCTCATGACTTTACCTGAATTCTATTTTAACATAGTCAACAGTGTCACAGTGTCATTTCTAACATTAAAGGTCATTAGTGATGTGGCCCCTTTGGCCATCCTACTCCCCAAGTAAACTTTGATACAAAAACAGCCTAAATCATGGTTCTGAGTAGACCACAAGAGTTTTTGTTTCTTTTTCCTGGTTCTTGGCCAAGACTATTCAAATGTCCATTCAAATGTCTTGTCTAACTCCACAGCTGGATGGAGGAGCAAGGAGTTCATCAGACCACTGGGACAGTCTTAACTTCATAGTTATGAAAGCATCTCACTACCGCCAAGGGATGGTGAAAAGCCAGATTTCCAAGTACTGCTGTCTCATTTGGAAATCTGGTTTTGTGATTTAGTCCTTCAGTGATGTCCCTCAGGATATTAAGGGGATCAGTTTCTATTGGATGAGAACTGATGAGAAATTTGGTTTTTTAGCCTTTTTTCATTTATTTGTCTTTTTGAAAATCTGTGAGTACAATTCAATCAAGAAAATATTTTATCTTCACTGAAAGTAAAGCATCTCTTTTAAGATCGGCCCCAGTGATGTTTTCTGGTACCACATTTGCAGCTACAGGAGGTTGTCGGACAAAAACAAAGTTGTCAGTAGGTCTGTGCATCTTTAATTCTGAAAAATCTCTACCTCTATTTATATGAGTTTGACATTTAAACACATACGGAGTCCATAAATAAATTATAAAGGCCCTCACATCTAAAGAACTGCAGTCTAATTTGTTCATAGAAAAAAACAAGTATTTATATAAATAGCATTCACAAACTTCCCAGGAAATAAAGAATTGAACATCTAAAACTAGGCTTCAAAATTCTTTTTTTTTTTTTACATTTTTTATTAGATGAATATGGAGTTACAATTGAGGGGGAAACATTGTCAAACAATCAAGAACACATGTATATATACTTAGTTATCCAAGGCTAATTGGGCTTCAAAATTCTTATGGAAATCTTAAGGTTAGAGCAAGTTTGGATGAAAACACAAATTCACATCATGGAGGTGACTTTTTTTTTTAACAGATTAGGCTTGTTTAATAATTTTTTGGCTTGAAAATAGCTATCTGACTCTTCCCTAGGTTTATCAGCGTGGTTGAACTGGCTTCCCACTGCCGTAGGAACAGTACCACACTGCCGTAGGAACAGTACCACATACTTTTCAGCTTAACACAACAAACATTTATTAACTCATAGTTTCTGTTGATTATCAAAGCTAAGTTTATTAGGCCCACTACAATAAGGAGATCACCACCTTGAGAGATGCTAGTACTGTATCGAAATGGGAAGGTAGGAGGAGAATGTTTACAAGGTTTGTAAATCTGGACTTACATGGTTGAGGCAGGTTTGTAAGACAGGAAACTGAGCAGGGGGACAGTCCAGGCATGATAGTTGAGGACTGGGAAATATAAGAAAGGCCAGTTTCTTGTTATGATTCTGGATAGTAATTTTTTTAACAAGATAACTATTTGCTAGGTGAGCAATAAATTATCTACATAAGAGAGCTGTTTGACCAGATGAACCAGCTATAATCAATAAATTGCTTTTCAGGAATTCTCTGAAGTAAACAGTAAAGATATTTATTGGTTTAGAGCTTTAGATTCCTGGACAAGAATTTCTTACAACAAATAGTGAAATCAAATTGATACAGGGTTTTAAAAATGAAAAAAATATATATATTGGAGATCTTAGTTCTTGGTTCTAACCATTACACTATGTGAATACAATGCTCTAAGTTCTTAAATTGTTGTAGTGTACTAATAATTTCTACATTGTTGTTTGTCAGCCAAGATCCTTATTTAACTCTGAAACCTTGGACAATTCTTTGTTTTTAGGAGAAAAGACATACAAATTTATTAATGTGCTAAAGGGGGAAATGACAGTATGAGGCAAATTTATATCTATGTGATTGTTCATCTGCTTAACATTATTTAGAAACTTTTTATAACTCTTTCTGTAGGAGAGGGGAAAGATGTAGAATTTTTTATTAGCTCTTTTTTAGGTATACAGGACATAATTATAAATGCATGGAGTTTAATCTGTTCTAATTCAGTCTCCAATTTTCCCCCTTGCTCTCCCTTGCTCCCACCCCATTTTTTGTATACATGACAATAGAATGTACATTGACACAATTATAAAAGCTTGGAGTGTACCTTGTTTTAACCCAGTTCGAAGTATTTCCCCTTCCCCTCACTTTCTTCAACATCCTGCTCTCTTTAGATATACCTGACAATAGGATAAACACTGATATTTTTATAAAAGCATGCAGGACGATCTATTCTAATTCAGTCTCTAGTATTTCCCCTCTCTCTCCATTCTCATCCCTCTGCTTTACTGCTTTCTGTTATTTAGTAATAGTTTTTTTAAATTTAGTGACTTATTGAAATACATGTTGATGAGATTCACTATGATATGTTCATATGTGAACATGAGAAATTTAAGTCTGATTCATTCCATGCACTTTCCCTATCTCAATCCTCCTTCCACCATTTTGGGAAAGATAGGGAATTTTGAGGGCACTAAAATACTGGAAAGTATGAAGATGAATGCAATATCATGAAAAAATGTTTTTGTTTTCAAGTAAAGGAGAATAGTTTTAGATTAAAGTAAAAAGTATGATTTTCTTCTAGAATATAAGGATTGTACAATACAAACCTTAAATATAGCAATAATAGGTATTCAACAAAAAGTTTGCCTCAACAGCAGATGAGTTTTAAAAGATTGCAATGTATTCAAATTTTGACAAAGTTCACTCCACTTTGATGAGTTTATTTACAAAATAATTTTTTAAAATAGGGCAGGATGCTTATGAATTCTTTCCCATTGTTAAATTAATGCAAAGTTTGGTTTTCTATATATTAAGATGACAGCTAATCAAGAAAAGCTAACTATTTGGTCTTCTCTTATCAAGTGATATGTGTTAGTAAGTTTTGCCTTGCTGTTACACAAATGCCTGACAAGAACAAAATAGTGAAGTAAAGATATATATTGGTTCATGGATTCAAAAGCCTCAGTCCATAGTTGGCCAACTCCATCACTCTGGGTCTGAGGTGAGCGAGAACATCAAGATGTAAGAGGATAATGGAGAAAAGCTTCTCAGCTTATGGCAGCACGGAAGCAGAAAGACAAGAGAGATAGGAAGGGGCCAGGGACAGATATAATTCCCAAGGCCAATCCCTATCTGCCTGCAGTTACTACAAAGTGGTCCATTCAAATTAATAATCCATTAAATAGATTAGTCCACTAACAAGATTACAACCCTCCTGATAACACACATTTCATAAAAGCTCCATCTCTGAAACTTGTCACATTGGGGACCATGATTTCAACACATGAGCTTCCAGGGGGGCATTCCAGATCCAAAACATAACAGCATAGTAAAAGGATTTTGTTTCACATTTATATGATCTGCCTACATGGCAGAAATTCCATATCCCATCAAAATAGTTTTCTATGTTTTATGCTGACTTTGTCAAACCTTTGATTATCAAGGAACAAAATATTAAAGTTTCTTATTTCTGAAAGAACTAAGACTTCTTTCTTTTGTGTCACCTTCTTGTTATTTAAAATACTGTCTTTAATATGTACCAAATTCACTGTTTCTCGGGCACACCAGATCCTGTCTTAATAAGTAACCTGCTGAACTGTGATAACTCTTTTCATTTCACTTTCCAATATTCATATACCAGATTCAGAAAATTAAAACTTTAGTTTGACACAATTGTACAAATTAATCAAAAGACTGATTAAATTGAAGGGTAAATTTCTTTTTCAGGACTGAGGATCGAACTCAGGGCCTTGCGCATGCTAGGCAAGTGCTCTGCCGCTGAGCTCAATCCCCAACCCCTGAAGGATAAATTTTATGGATAAAATACTATTCATCTGTTCTTTTCTGAGGGCATACTCGTTACAGACTGCTCCCATTTTCCATAAGATACTTTATCCCAGAAAGACGCTGAATTTCAATTAAAAATTATGTTTTGTACCCCAATAGAGAACTTTCCTGTCTTCAATCTGATATTGTTGGATACCCAGAAAATTTACCCAGAAAATTAACTATAATCATCAGTCTCACTGAGAAAATTTGTATTATATTCTGATGCTTAAGAGATTCAGGGTTAAGATTTTTACCTTCAAAAAAAAATCTCAGAATTTCAAAGAAAGGACTGCATTAGGTACTTTTAATTATTTACATTTCAAAGAATAAGTTCATAACAGCTTTGCAACATGAAGATAACATTGCTGGTACTACTGTCCGATGTAGTGGAAAACTAAAGAGGAGTCCAAAGACTTCTCTTAAAACAAAAGAAGACGACTTCATGCAAGTAGCCTCATGACTCAAGACACAGCAGAGTAAGAAGTAAATACACAAATTGAATGAATTGATGAGTGACATTTAATTATAGGTTTTTGGACAGCAATAGTGTTGACATTCACTTATTGTTTACTTTCTAAAGAAGGCTTTTTCACTGGGGATTGAACCCAGGGTCTCACAGATGAGTAGTCTACCTCTGAGTTTGGGCTACAACCCTTTTCTTTTTCTTTCTTTCTTTCATTCTTTCTTTTTTTCTTTCTTTTTTTTTTTTGGAGATAGGGTCTTACTAAGATGCACAGACTAGCCCTGGAATTCTCCTCCTCCAGTCTCCTAAGTAGCTGGGATTACAGGTGTGGACTACCCTGCCTGGCTATTTCTAACTCTAACCCTCAGCACCAAATGAAACATTTTTAAATAACTTCAAACTTTCAATATCCCTTTAGAATTTAGAACAAAATATCTTTATTGAGTCTCCACAACTTTCAATGAAATACAGTTACTTATGTTGGGTATAAAAGAAGCTGCCTTCCTTCTCACCAGGCATCAACTTCTTATTTAAAGAATTATATAATGAACTTCTTAATTCCCACACAATCAATAAAAATGGGAAAAATAAAAAAAATTCAAAGAGATATCAGCAGAAGAAAGGAACCAGGGGATGGGAGGAGGGACAGGAGAGTGCTTGGTGGGATGGCCAAAATTTATTTTTATATTGTATGCATGTATGAATACGTAACAACAAATCCCATCATTATGTACAACTTTAATGTGCAATAAAAATGTAAAAAACAGGAATTATTTGATTAACTCTGATAAAGAATTTACCATCTTCAATTTCGACAGTCGTATAAGGTCATACCTGGAGTCATACTTGAGAATAGATACAGAAAGTCCATCATTACAGAGCAATGTAACCAATCTTATTCAAGGAAACAGACCTGCTCGTGGTGAAAGCCTCACCGGTGGTATGTAACATCACTTGCTTGCCAACCAGGAATCTGTGTATTTGGAGACTTCAGGTAGCAAGAAATTTACCAGAATCTATAAGTAATGAAAGTAAAATCTTGAAGATTTGATTTTATTGGCCTTTGTTTCCTGTTTTGGATGAAGGAAAAATAATAGGGTCATTTAAATTATCAAATCCAGTATTCCTTAATAAAATTATGCTGAAGAATTTAATTCTTTGGCCTCAATAGTTGATCAATACTGAATTCTCAGAGAAGCATATATTAATTAATACGTCTTACTGAACTATGTAAACAATCAGGCCAAAACATAATGAAATTGGTTGTATGTGTGTGTATGAGAGAGAGAGAGAGAGAGAGGGGAAGAAATCAAGAATAATCTCAAGGTTTTTATCAAAACAAGTGATTGTTAATCAAAAGCATTTAAAAGTTAGAAATAGGTGAAAAGGTAGGTTGACAAAAGATGGGTTCTTTCATGCCATACTGGTGTTTCGTTTTTTAACAGACTCAATGAAAAGTTCATTTAATTATCTAAGGGAATGTATCTGCACTTGACTGTATTCTGTTAAACATCAGTCTCTAAAACATATATGTTTACTTGAGATACAGACTTGCGGAGGGCAGATTTAAGAGCAACTGCTCATGAATTTACCAGTGACAATGAAGTTTGAAGTTGAAGATCATCTAAATGTCAAAAACTATATGTTACTCATGTAGCCATAAAAACAGCCTTGAGTGATAGATGTTATTATCTTCATTTTACAAGTAAGAAAGTTGAAGTTCAACAGGTAAAATGATGTGCCACATTATTTAGCTAGTAAATGGTAGAGCCAGATGTCAAATCCCAAATGTTCTTCAAAACCTACGCTCTTTTTACTACATTATTCTACCCCCGTAGTAAAAACTTTTCTCTAACGACCACAAAGTTATACCTGCCACTCCTGCACACTGAAAATGATATCTAAATGTCACAAAGGAATTTGCTAGTTAGAAAGGCAGAATTTCATGATGAGAATTGTAAGTATATGTTCTGTGTGCATAGAGTAAAAAGATCTATGAGTCATCTCTTGCAACCCACTAAGTGTTTAGTTGAAGATTGTTCTTTATCATCTAGCTGGATGGCAATTAGAAGTGTGAGAGACAAACTATCCCTTAGGAAAAAGTGGCGACAGAATAAATCATTTAAAGTGCTTTACAGATGCTACCTAATACATTTCCACAGATCTCTGTGAGCTACACAGCCCTACACAAAAAGCAATCCTAATTTGTTTACAGACGTTCAAAGGTGACACAGTGTAAAGTAGAAGCCAAGATGAAGCTAACAGCATTAGACTTACCTGGGGCCTGGGGCAGTTTGGGCCATTTCAGCAGTGACATCTCTAAGTTAATTAACCTCCATTGTTTTCCTTAACCTGCTTAATGAAAATGTCAGAACCATTTGGGCCATGAAGCTGTGAGACTAGGCAGGTCATTTAAAATTTTCTTTTCCGCTTCCTTCAAATTGCCCCACTCTGATCTGATCAATGGTTAACATCCTTCACCTTAGAAACAATGGGAGATATTCATATTCACCTTCCCTAAGGGACATGGTGGCTTTTAAAAAGCAATGAACTGTAAATTTCCAGCTAATCTAAACCAACTGTTCCACAGGAGGGAGAATTTGTCTTAGCCTTTGAGGAAGACTCTGAGCAAAGTAATTATCACACTACCATTCCTTTCTCCCCAGTTTTTAAGAACTCATTGATGGAAAATGTGGATTTCACCTGGAAACAGTGTGCAAGCTGAAAATGGAGATGTGCTTTTTAAATTTCTTTCCTGGAGGAAAAGGTATAAAAGATGCTAGGGAAAGTCAGAATTTCAGACAAGAACATTTCATATAGGTTGTCATATTTTTGCATTTTAACTTCTAAGTATACTTTAATGTAGACAAGAATAAAATGAAGAATATTGTGATAATCTCTCCTAAACGTGTTTCTACTTGCATCTTTCCTATGTCAGGTAATGCTCACTAAAGCTAACAGTTTCTCAATCCAGAAATAGAACTCACCCTTGATTCTCTTCCCCCTTATCTCCCATATGCAATCCATCAATAAGTTCTACTTCTAAAATTTGTCCTAATCCGTCCACTTTTCTCTCATCTTCTCTGCTTCCATCTTTGCTTAAGTCATTAAAACAAACTGAAACGAGGAGTTTTCAAAAATACAGATATTTGGTAAACCCTACAACTGATACAGAACAAAACTAGAAAAGGGGTGGGGTTGGTGGGGGGACAGAACATACTTGGAATAGAAGAGGATTCCAGAAATTTTCAAGCATTTGCAATCTAAAGAGAAATAGGGCAATTGTGAATATAGGGTGAATTCAGGATGAGTTCCTTATATTAAAAACTGTTATATCATGGAGGAAGCTTTTATTTATGCAACTTCAAAATAATTGTTGAGATTTTTTCCAAGGTGAAAATATCCAAATTAAAAAAAAAAAAAGACAACACTAAAACTAGAAAATAATTGAAAAATTCTCTAAAATTTCTTATGTTTATTCATTTATATTGGTTTTTAAATAGTTGAGTGAAAACAAATTGAGTATTTGGTTTTTGTTTTGTTTGGAGCATACTTGACTTGATCCTTTGATCTAAAGGCAGATGGATGTCTAAATTCATTGTAATAAAAATAAGCTTTTCCCATTTTCTCTCATTTAGACAAATAAATATTCAGTTTTGAAAATATTTTTCTACCATAATCATAAAAATTCTAAGATGAAAATGTTTTCTAATATTCTTCAATAAACGATGTTTAATCTGAAATTAAGAATTATTTACTAAATTCAAGGCATATCCATGTATTCAAAGAAGATACATAATCACGACTTTCATACAGATATAAAATGAATATGTGTCATACCTTTTTCTTAACCCATTAGTTAATAAGGGAACCAGTAAGCTGTTACAACTGGTTCAAAGGAAAATTTCAAATACCGCACATGTATGGGTCAGCAGGAATGGTGAAATAAACTTTTTTAATAGACACAAAATTTCAAATCTGTTCAATATCCACAGGGCAGTTATCAGCTGAATCCCAAAGGAGATACAATTTGCATTTCTATGGACAAGAATCACTTGCATTATTAGAAGTTTGGAATAACTTGACAAAAATGTTACGAAATTGAAAGACAACAAAAGGTACAGAGACACCATACAATCTGATCATCTGGACAATGCCCAGTTTTCAACTGAAGTCAACCATAATACCGTCATCCATTTTCAAGTCTTTCACAAGTTTTCTCAACAAATACTACAAAAAGGACTAAATCCCTGTGCCCCAATCCATAAAATATGGAGAGAAGAGAATGAGAAAAAGGGTATGACTGAATAGATTTTATTATCTATTTTTTAATAAACAGATCTATTTTGAATATATCCCAAAAGACAGAACTAATAATTTCTCAATACATACAATACGCAAAAGTGAGGCAGCAATCTGTTCTGACTGGATAGGGGCCTATGCTGAATGTGCACTTAAGCACAGAAAGGGAAACATGCTATGAGCAATCAGAAGAGGAAACCATTTATACCCCATAAGGAGCTGTAGACACAAATTAATGAAAGAGGCAAACCAACAAATCCATAAAAGAAAGGTTTCAAATAAGAGAATAAATAGAATACGAGATGTGAGGAAAGTACTTCAAGCTAAGGGAGTTGTAGAGAAAAGCCTCAGATATGTAATCTTCCTGGCTTATGGCTTCTCGTAATTGGATAAAATGAGAGTTAAGAGGAAAAGGGAGATTTAGCTCAATTCACTGACACTCTTAAACATACAGAGAGGCTGGGAATCATTTTTGTTTTCATAGACCACAAAGCCATAGGTAAAATGACAGTGACAGATCAAATATGCCTTAGACATAAGAATTCCAGCAGCAATTGGAAAAAAGAGAGAAATTGAAAAGTGAGAAATTATAAACAAGGAGGGCTGTAGATTCCCGTCTTGGTCAGATTGGAGCCTAAAACCAGAGTATGCTGGGGAGAAATAGTGAGTTTGGGGGAAGGCAGAGTGAAGAGGACATAGTGATCGAGTCCAGCGTATGTATGTATGTATTTATTTATTTATTTATTTTGAGTACAGGGTTTTAGATGATGCACTCACAGCACTTTAAAACTTGAGCATGTACTCCTGCAAATTTTGCTTTTATTTATAAATTTATAAATTATATATTGATATACTAATACATTAATATAATGCATAGTTTGAAATAGTCATACATGCTCACATTTTTGCTCTCAAAGAGTAGATAATTTCTTTATGTTTTAGAAGCTTAATTTCTAAATATCTTGTTAATTTTGATGCTCTCATATCAGTAGTAACTCTCATCTCAAAGCCCAGTGTATTCACAGCATGATTAATTCTTCACAATGAATGGCTGTGCATAATTATTTCAAATATTCTTGATAATTTCTATTTTCTAACATCTTACAATTTAAGTGGTCATCATGTATGTCATATGTATTATAAACACACACAAACTTTTTTTAATCTAGTAATAGAACTGGTAAAGAGCTTGTATTGATAGAAGATTCCATTCTGTGTTCTCTTGTCTAGTGTTTCTCTGATTAGAATCATCTTCAATTCAGTTATCTTAGAGGAATTTTTAAAGTTACGTTCCATTTTGTGAGTTGAAGCAGAAGTAGATAATATAATCTGTTAATCTATGGGTTTATGGATCCAATTTTCTGAAGTAAATAAGCATGGTATTGTCAAACTCCCCACAAATATGAATTCCCTTTCTCCCCTAGGATTTCTCTCCCACTGAAGTTTACATGGCTCTACATAAAGATGAATTCAGGGTACCAGGGTAGTTCTTACATGACATTCTAAAGGCATACTTTAATTAGCAACTAACTATATAGAATTCTTCGTACTTTATTTTGACTCTCCAATGTCCTTTACTGAACACCCTTCCTTTGAGAACCTATATTTTAGTCAAGGCAGAGGAGGAAGAAGATGAGTAAAAGATTAGCAGAAATGACTTAATGGATAGCAGTCTCAGTGAACTAAACAGTAAACCTGACAGGAAGAGAAGATTTTCAAGGAAAGTAAAACTTGTTTCCCGATAGGATACACTGAATCTAAGGTGCTAAGAGGTAGTGGAGGACGCTGTATCTGAGGTATGCCAGCAAAGCCTGGAGTACAGGAGAGAAGTCTAGGCCACATGCTTGGATCAGGTGTGATATGTGACACTGATGTAAACTTGTAATTTAGGTTTCCTAAGAAGAGGAACAAGCAAGCAAGTAAAACCTGAAAAGTGCTTTCATATGAGGGGTTTAAAAAACCAAGAGGGGGGCTGGAGCGGTGGCTCAGCAGTTACGGCGCTTGTCTGGCAGGCAGGAGGACCTTGAGTTTGAACCCCAGCACCACGTACACAACAAAGTGTCAGAGCAATGAAAGTCACATGAAAAACTAAATTGGTTCTCTCCGGGGGGGGGACAAAAAACAAACAAACAAAGATAAGAGGAAGCTTTTCGGAAATGCATAGGAAAAGTAAGAGAGAGGAAACCCAAAAGGATGCAGAATGATGAGAATCAAAACGTTTTAAGAAAGCAATTATTTTAACAATGTCAAGAAAAATAAAGACTTTGGATTTGGTATTTTAGAATGCAGATGACATTTCAAAGAATAGTTTAAGAAATAGGAATAGAAATCATTTTCTGGTTGTTTAAAGCAGCAATAACCAGTCAAGAGGTGGGAGCAGTGACTATAGACTGTTCCTTCTAGAAGTTTGCTGTTTAAGGGAGATAAGACATCAAGCAGTGTATTAAGGAGAGCGCTTTAAAACAGGAAGCATTTGGCAAACACAAAAAGGGATAAACTGGAGGTAGAAATAAGGAAGGAGAACATAGGAGATCAGGTTCTCAAATGATATATAATCATGGGCAAAGACAGAAAGTGACAGCTTTGGGAAAGGAAAACAGAAATTTTTCTTTGAGTCTGAGGGATGGGTTAAAATATGATAGTTTGTTTCAAAGTAGCACACAGTCAAAAGAGTTCCTGTAACATAGTTTTCTTCTCCACCATCCACATCCACAATCTCATTTCTTTTAGACTATCAACAGGTGAAATAACTTGTTAAGCAGTACTGAACATTATGGATAGCTTAGGGTTAGACAAATAAGTATGGAACTGAGCCACTAAGTAGTTTTCAGCAGGAAATGATACTTCAGATTTGAGTTTAAGAAAGCTTTCTCTTACCAGAAGAACAGCAGAAGGAGAGTAGTACTGGATTTTTGAGCCAGACCTCAAGAAGACTGAGTTAAAGAACTGCAGACAAGAAAGCATACGTTAACCACAGCATTAGAAAGGACATAGCAAGGGGGCAGTGTATTTGAGAGTCATTTTAAGGAGAACAAGGATGGTGCAAACACTTTCTGGGACAACTTGGTTGATGGTAAAATGGTGAGGCACACAGGTTAAAGGAGATGAAAGGAAGGATGGTAATGAGTTTGTATTGGAAATGATCGGTATTAAATTCCTGAGGGATAGAGAGATCCAGCAGACAGATAGCTCTACAATATGGGGTTAAAGAAATAAATATGGAGTGAACAATTGAATGTGTGTGGGTGTGCACATGCATCTGTGAGTATAGAAGGTAACTGATCCCATGGGCATGATGGGGACAATAAATGATGGAAAGAGATCCTAAGATTGCTTAGGAACAGCCAGAAATGAGCTAACAATAGGCCCCTGGTTAATACCATTATTTAAAGGAGGGACCAAGAAAGGATCTAAAGAGGAAGGAAGATAACTTGATGGATGAATACCAAATAAGGCAGATTGGTCGGCAATGTGAGAAGCTACAAAATGATTCAGGAAGGTAAGGAATGTAAGTGTCCTTTACATTTAACAGAGGTCTTTCTGCACAATCTTGGTGAAGAAAAATGAAGTGTGCTGAGGAGAGAATGGAAATTGAGCTAGTGAAAGCTGCAAGTGAACACCACTCTTTCAAGGTGATCAAAGGAGAAGAGGTGGAGAGGTAAACACACAGGAACATAGAACCCATGGATGTTTTTCATTAAAAAGAAATTTATCAGTGGAAGGCAAATATCCAGGAGAGAGGGAGAGTTTAAAGTGGGCACAGAGAGAAGGTGATTTACTCGGGGATAACTGATGGAGGCACAGCATTCCCAAAAAAGGAGGGCAGGAAGATTCAGAGCAGAGGTAGAGGGATTAGTTTTAACTAGAGGAAAAGGAAAAAAGAGGTTCACAAGCTATTTACAATATTTCAGAAAGCCTTCTGGAAATTGCAATTAAATAAAATGTCAAGTTTCTTTACTTTTGGCAGGCATTAAATCAACCCTGTGGGCTAACACTGGTTATTGAAGTCTGATCAGAAATTCTAATTTGCTGTTGATGACATCATAGAAATGGCTAGGAAGTGATTGGCAGACCATATATTGTTAGCAGAGTTATTTATCTGGTTTTTACAATATCTGATTTAATTCTGCCAGCATGTGATCAAACTCAGATCAGAAGAATGACAGCCAAAATTAAGCGACCATTTTCAGGGAACAGTGCCTAAGTGTTTGTACACTTATTTAACTTTATTGCTTATTAGCATTACATCCATGACAGTGATGTATGTGATTTCATTTAAGTGACAAAAATCTTTCAAGATATGAAGCCCATGGCTGAAAATATAATAAAAAGAGTCCTTGGATGAAGAGAATGAGAATGACTAGACAAGATCTCTACAGTCCCTTCATATCTAACATTCTATAATTTTGAAAGGGGCCTAAAAGCACAAGTTCAGGAGTTGCTAAATGGGAAAGTTGTAAAGAATGCCTGACAACACCTCCAACTAACCACTCATTCTAAGCAAGGCAAGAACCACAAGCAATGTAAATAATCATTGCCATCTGAAAGGCGTCATAAAAAAGACCAGGTATATATGTATAAACACACACAAGTTCCGGATAACAAATGATTTACAAAGGAAAAAGAGTGCTCCTTTGTTGATAGGAGCAGGGAAGACTGTCATATGCACAGTATCTTTTTCCTTTTCATATCCTAGTCAACCTTTGTGCAAATACAAATGAGAATGCAGCTTTGTTCACACTGACACCTACTCTAAGTTAGGCTACTTCTGTACCTTCCTCTCTCTGCTTTGGCGCACTCGATATCCACTGGAACAGGGCAATTAGGACATCAAAAGAAAAAAAGTTTTCAAAAGAAACGCACCAAGACAGTGTTACGGCAGGTCTTAAGTTGGGTGCTAGGACTACCAGCAACCTCAACACCTGGCCAACACCTGGGAGCAACCAGACTGGACAGACAGGTCGAGGAGAGCCTCACACTGAGCCCCCACGACGCAGGGCGGGTTCAGGGAGCAGAAAGTTCAGAAAAGGGTGTGATAGGGAAGGAGTGAGTGCGACGATGTGTACTTTTCTCCCGGAACTGTAGCTGTATTGCCCTAACTTCGACTCAGGTAGCGGCCATCCACCAGGAGACTGCCCCAGGGCCTGCATCCGGGCCTAGCTGGAGTCCCAGGTCCCTGCGCCCCGCAGCCCCCATGTCTCTGCAGCCGCCGCCGCCGCCCGCCGCCCGCGACCCGGTGACCCCGGAGGGCCGGCTGGGGCCCGTGACCCCGGAGCACCCGGCATCCGGACCCCCCTCGCAGGCGCAGCCGCTATTAAGGCAGGAGGCTAAAGAGGAGGAGGAAGGGGTGGAGACAGGCGTCCAGGGCGCCTGGGGAACCGGCACGGCGGAGCAGAGGCGGCGGGGTTGGGGGGAGGCCGCCGACGCGGCCGCGGCCGAGGAGGGGCAGGAGGAGGCCGAGGGCGCCGCGGCCGCGGGGTCAGGCTCCCCGGCGGGAGGCGCGGGTGGCGGCCGCGGGGGCTGGCGGCGGCTCCTAGCCTGGCTGCGGCGGCGGCCGCCCCAGTGCTGCCCCTGCGCGGCGCCCCTTCCCCGCTCTGCCGCGCACTGTTGTCATGGAGGAACCAAGATGGCGGCTCTGGCCTACAACCTGGGCAAGCGGGAGATCAACCACTACTTCAGCGTGAGGAGCGCCAAGGTGCTGGCGCTGGTGGCCGTGCTGCTGCTCGCGGCCTGCCACCTCGCCTCCCGCCGCTACCGAGGTGAGCGGCCCTCCCCCCGGCCCGGGCCGGCGGGGGGAGGCGGCGACGCGGCTGCGGAGGCCGCCCCCTCGCCCGACACCCGCCCACGCTCGCGCGGCCTCCCGCCGGCCCGGCCCGCGGGGGAGGCGGTGCCCCCACGTGCCCCAGGTGTTCCCAGCGGCGGGCCGGCGACCCAGGACGGCCGCGCGGACCCCCGTGCGGGCCGCCGGGTCGAGGGCGCGTGGCTCCGGGTGCCCGAGCCGCCCGCGCAGGGGCCAGGGGCGCGAGCCCCCGCTTGGCCGGAGCGCGCGGGGCTCTGACTCCTGCGCGAGCTGGACTCGGCGTGGCGCCGGGCCAGACGCCCATTCAGGAGGTCGCACTCGCGGCCCGAGGGGCCGCCCCTGCTGCCGCAGGCCGAGGCCGCCCTGCACCGGGCACCTCCTCCAGGAGTGGGGTCGCTGATCTGCGTCTTAGGGGTCGGGCTCTTTGGCCTTTGTTTAATCCGGCCTCTGCCCTGAGATAGCCCGGCCCAACTGTTGGACAGCGGCAAGGGCTGCCCCGTTTTCCTTTGCCAAAAGGGCCACCCCTGGCCAAAGATGCCTGTGGCCGAATGGAGGAGGTGCCACCCAACCTTTGTGACTCACACGACTTTAAAGGGTTTGGGTTGCAGATTTTTGTGGGGCAGAGTTTTGAAAAGTTAGGAGTTGACAGTAGTAGAGGTGGGCAGTGAAAGCAAAATTCTAAGCAGTTCGAAAGCACGGTTTCAGTTTAAGTTCTGAAATTGGTGTAAAGGAAATATGCCCTTATTTCAGAATGAATTATCTTTCAGTAATCAAGGATATTTACTTGTCCTTGCTGATTGATTTTTTTCCCCTTTCTTTGTAAAAATGCCACTAGGAAAGAAGCTGACAGGTGGAGAAAAATTAGTAATGATAGGCTCTTTTGTTTTGGGCTCCTATTACTGTCAAAACCATTACCTGGACAGTTCTTGGTGACTGTGAGATTAATTAGTCAAGATCCAGCGTGTAGGACAGGTGCATATTAACGCTGTGCCCCTTTAACTTCACACCCACTTTGGCAAAATATCCAGTAAAGGAGCCCTGGAATCTGAGCTGTCTTCTAGTCCCCGGAGATCTTTTGGTGCCTAGGGCATTTTGACTAACTTTGCCACTTTTGTTGTTTACTCCAACTCTTGAGTATTAAAAGTTGTATACTTTAGTACCATATGGAAGGACAGCTCATAATATAAATATACTAAGGTGACCTGAAAAGATGGATTCTTTCTATCCTCTTGGCCTCTCTCCTCCAGCTCGCTACAGATTCGCAGCCATATGACCTGGCAGGGCTTTGGTTCATCTGGAGCCATGATGATAGAAACCCAACACTTTCCTAGGCAAATGTAGCTAGCAGTGTTGGTGCACTGTTTTGTGACAATTCAGGGGAAATATCTCTGTTATTTACTATTAATCATTGTATGCTAGTTTGGTATGAGATGAAGCAGTAATCTAACTTAATTTTGTATATGTAATGTTAGAGATAGTTATAACTGTAATACTGTTGTCCTTAAGGTAAACATCTAGTCCTCCTTCCTTTTTTGACTGTTCTTTTTATCTTTTGATAAACTTGAAATACTAATTTTTATATTTAGATTATGTATCTCATCAAGATCTGTCATCAGCAGGGAGACTAGAATGTCAGATGGGACCTTATGAGTCAGCATAGCAATCTGGGATTATTGGTAAAGCCTCCTCCAGAAGCGAGTCATCAGTTTCCCTAGGTAATTCAGCGCCTTGAGTGTGAAGCAGTACACCTGGTGTGTGTGCTTGCCCAAACTGAATGTCAAGAACTTGAGCCAGAGACTGTTAGGAAAAAGTAAACATCTTACCAGGAATTTTTGAGCCATCTTCAAGCTTTGGCAGTGTCAAACTATGTTAGGGCCTTGTATGTGAATGAAAGGGAGGAGTGGAGCTGGTGTTAGGATCTATGAGTGTGTTCTGTCAAGGTGTAGTGAGCACAGTGTGAATCCACATTTTGTATCTTTTGCTTTACAAACTATGGAAAGTAAGAGCTACACAGTACAGAAAGTAAAGTTTGGTAAACACTGTATACTAACTTTGAGCACTTAAGTGCCAGGCACTGTTGTACTAAAGTTTTACGTGTTTTAACTGATTTTGCCTGTACAACCTTTCTATGAGTAGATACAGTTACCACATTTCATCCCTTCTTGTTTAGCAGGATGAGTCTTTAAGACTTTGCATGTCAAAAGTTAATTAATTACTTTTTCTTACTATGACAAAATAGTAACATCACTTATAATCAACCATCTTAGAAAATTACAGTATCACTTGTATTTTAAAGATGGAGACTGAATAAATTGCCTAAGGGTACAAAACTAGTCAGGGACTGAGCTAGGATTTAGGGCCCTGTTGTTCTGCCTCATGCCATTATCTTATAGTGTACCTTTCTCATAGCTTCTTAGTGGGGACACGTGGAAGACAAAGTGAGAAAGTATTTTCTAGGGGACTGTGGGTTTAACAGTTTAGAACTACTGGTTTAGCATTACAGTGCAAACCAAGAGTTTCCCTGTTCTTTGCTCAGCCAAAAGGTAATTTTATAAAAGTTGTACATGTAAAACTTCAAAATAGGACCCAAGCATACTTTTGCTGCCTTATGTTTTCCCCTTATTCTCCTAAATTCCAAGCTCATAGTCTAAGTGTGCTTTTCCCTTCTAGGTGATTTTCTCTGCTTTCAATGATCTCTTCCCTTGAAAGGAAGTATAGGTTTTACCTTGAAGGGCTGGTTCAAATGTCTCCACCACAGAAGTAGAAATTAGGAATTCAGTTCTACCACAATTTGCACCTATTTATCTTGTTGTCGTGTAATAATTTGTATTCGCCTCTTCCACACAAACTGAGTTTCCAAGGGTGTTTTCATCTTTTAATCATCAGGCCCTAACACACAGTAGAAACTCCATAAATAATTATTGGATAAATAATTTTCGAAGTCTTTATTTCCTTCCATTATTCTTCCTGCATTTGGTTCTTTTGTGGTTTTTATTGAATTTCATGTTCTAATCTCAATTTTAGAAAGTAGAGGTTTTTTAATAATAATCCTTCTATATATAATGCTAGAATATTTAGAAAATTACTCCTAACCATATTTTTTTCTCAATTTTATCCATCTCTTACATTCCTGAATCATAAAGTATCTATAATAGTATGATTACAAATTTTTTAAAAAATGGTTTCTGTGACAGGAGACCAGTTTTTGTGACATTAAGGTTGATTCCAAGCTGGATAAATTTTAATTTCTTAAATTGATGAAGTTTACTTCATGTCTTAATTTTGTTAAAATTTAATTCCTTTCTATCACTACACATATTAAATGCCAGTGTTAGTTATTATTGCATGTTTTAGAGAAAAGAAAGTTGAAGTTTTAGGCATTAAAAGGAAAAAGGAAGCAATTCTAGGTCCCTCAGTCCTTTATTTCTTTGACTGCTAGAAAGATGCTGATTTATATGACATGACTTGTAATGAGTCATTCCAAGCTTTTCTAAAGAAAAAGTTAAATGTTTTTCAGCACAGAATAAAATATAACTTGCTGAATTTTCGACAAACAAAATATTTTATGGACCCTGTTGTAAACTTTCTGGTGTGGTATTGTCATAGTTGGAAACACACACCTTTAGTAAGATGATTCAGTGCAAAGGCACAGAGTCCAGAGGTAGTCTTTTCAAAGGAAAATGAAAATTGTGAATTATTTAGGAACTTGGATATTTCTCTGGTTGTTACATTTTGGTTTTCAGAATATTTTGTTGTTTGTTTGCTTGCTTGTTTTGTTTGCTCTTAAATATCTATTACAGAAAATTCATGCATAAAAATCTGAAGTTGTAGATTGACAAACCAAAATACTTATACTTAGAAAAAAGGGGAAAATAGCCACTCATCTTAGTAGTAGAAATAACCAAAGTAGATGGCTCTGTCCCTTTAGTTCCTTTTTAAAATTATATTGCTGGCCTGATTTATCTGAGCACTTGGCAACTGTCATTTCATGGTGGTGGTATTAAAAGAACTATTATAATTATACTAGACAATTGAAAACAGTGACTGGGGTTTTTGTTTTGTTTTAGTACATCTGAAAAGAATATTATGTGCCAGCAGATACTTATATATATGTATACAATAAAAAATGTGGTTACATTATTTTGGCATCTAGATTTACTCTTAGAGATTTGATCTGAAAAATTTCCTTTCTAATCAAAGAGAATTTGTTTTAGAGTAAATAATTTTACGGTGTTTTCTAGATCAGGTTTATTTTAAATCAGACTATAATAGTACTTGATTACCATAGTACTTAATACTACTATTATTTTTATTTTGCTGACTAATACAAAACCATTCTTGCCTTTTAACTTGTTTAGTTTCCAATTCTTTTACTTTCCTAACAATTCTTTATGTTGGATTATCTCTATTAAAGTAACTGGTGTTATTTCTGTCCTCTGATTGGTCCCTAGCTGATATGACAAGATACTGTTAATATTAATTTCAGATAAAAGGCTTGTAAAAAAAAAAAGACCTTTGCATTATGAAACATATTAAGAAGAATGATCTTTAACTAGCATTTAGTAGCAAAATAAGATTTTCTTCCCTTGAAAGATCAGTGGACTCTACAATACTGTGTCTGTAGTGCCTTTTGGTTAGTTACCACTTAAATCTGTTTTTCTATGGGATTTTCCTAATATGGGTTAGAGTTGTAGTTTTCCACTTGCTGAACTCTTGAGAAATCAGATGTCTTTAGTAGTACTGAATGAAAAGAAGAACTTTGCATTTTAAACACATTTTGTGATTGTTATTTAAAGATGTTGTTATGGTACTTCCATCTCCATAAAATGATATTAATAATCTTTGTAAATGTATAACAAATAACATAATCCTAGACACAGCATTGATCAAAAAGTTTTTATCTGTAGGCTTTTATTAAAAAAAAATCTGATAATAGAGAAAAAAGGAAAGAAAAAGAAGGAAAATGCCTCACATTTAATACCTACTTTTTGCAACTCTTACTTGTTTTAAAAATAGCTTGATTTAATACATGTGTCCAAAGAAGTAGAAAAGCTCTAATTATTCAGTTATCATCCTGATTTTAAACATTAACTAGATTTTAAATAGAATTTTACTATGTGGCCATTATAAAAATGATGCAGGAGTGCTGTTTTTAGAAAAATAACTTAATTGTGTGTTCCTACAGTCCTTTCTTTACTTATCTTTGGTTATTTATTTAGCTTAATGTTGTATGTTTTAGAACTAGAATTAGTTTTTAATAATTGGAAGTATTAAGAACTAATTATTTATACTTAGCTTAGAGATAGCTTATTAAACGTCTTTGAAATAAAAAGGAACCTGTTCAGACTACATATATAACTGCAGAACTTTAATCAAGTTCCCACATTCTTTATACAGCTTTCCATCAACAACAGAACGTAATAGTCCCCTTCCTGCTTTATTTGGAATTTAGGACAATGAACCAATAATACCTTCAGTGCATACCAGTCTTGCATTTGTATTACCTTTTATCTGTATTTTGGCCAGGTGAATGAATAACAGGATTGAGAAAAGAGATGTTGTGTTCTGCTTTAAATATCTTTGAGTCTTCCTGTCTCTATCCTGAATGGGTCAAAACTTTTTTGTTGTGCATTGTTGATCTTACTAGACCCTTTGCCTGAACTGAAGTAATTATAAGACAAATTTAGCTTGCTTTTATCTGTTAATAAGAAACTAGAGAGTAAATTAAATTTACTTTTAATTATGACCTCACAGTTAATCTGAACATCTCATTTTTTCTTCATCCATTTGACATATCTGAGCTTTTAGTGTGGTTTAGTGCGCCATACCCACTTTTCACTTTGGTCGTGTGGATTTGGCAAACATATGGTAAAATGGCCCAAGAATATAGAGTGACTCTGTCCCAGTTCATTCAGGGCAGAGGGGTTTCCTAGCTATCGACCTTTCTGTTTAAAACCAGTTTTCTAGATATGCTAATGAACATTATACATTATCATATTTGAATAGGAAGTCTTTTCCAAAGTCTTCTCTTTTATCCCTTAAACTTTTATCTCTTGACTGGAAATAGGGGTGATTAAAAAAGATATAAAGGCTAGCTTGAGGTTAGGATGATGTCCCTGGAAAGAAAGCCTGAAGTAGAAGGCTTTGCCAACGCAGTGAACATAGTATTTAGGAGTTAAGATTCTCTTACAGGGCAAAGTATAAACCATACTTGCTCTTAAATGTTAATGTGTCAATATTTTCCGTGCTTTTCACCAATTGTTTATATGTACCTGGAAAGTATAGGTAAGCATGGAAAACTGTACTGTCTGTACATAGAAAACTGTACTATCTTTGAGATTCAAAGAGTTTAAATGGGATCAAGAGAACCAATATTTAAAAAATTAATTAGTGTTTATAACACATTTTACTGTTATAGGCAATGATTCATGTGAATACCTTCTCTCAAGTGGCAGATTTCTTGGAGAAAAAGTTTGGCAACCTCATAGTTGTATGATGCATAAGTATAAAATTAGGTAAGATTTCTTTATTTTGTTGGCCTTATTTCTTTATATGGGTATTTGTTTGGGACGAGGGGTATTGGGGATTGAACTCTGGGCCTCATGTATGCAAGGTGAGCATTCTACCAGTGAGGTGTGTCCCCAGCACTTTTTCTTATTTTTTTCTGAGACAGGGTTTCACTAAGTTGCGCAACTTGGCTTCAGACTTGCAGTCCTCCTACCTCAACCTCCATAGTGGCTAGAATTACAGACCTATATCACCTCCTCCTTACGTGGGTCTTAATATCTAATGGAAGGATGGTGGTTATAAGCAGAGTATAGTGTTTTTCTTCTGTATGTGATGTCAAGAATTCCTGATTGAGGGTAGACTCTATTCCAGATGAAGGTTTCTGCACTAAAGCTTCAGCGCAAGTGCTTTAGCCAAGCTGCTTTATCTCAGGTAAGAGGTAATCAAGCCTGAGTCTTAATGCTTGAGCAGAGGACCATTGCTCTTTAATTTGGATATCTACCTCATGGAGTTGTTCTGAGATAATGGATATAAGGCACTTACTACAGTTAGCGTACCTTTTAAATACTTAACGAATAGGACTGTTATTGAGAACTGGTGCATGGATTGGTAAGTTGATCGTGGCCACAGACTTCTAAAACAGCATGACTGATGTGTTACAGCCCTGTGCAGCTTTCATCTTCAACAATGTACTTTGAATGCTAGTGTGTTGATTTTATTTATTTTAATTAATTTTTTTAAATTTCAGTGAAGCAAAGAACTGCCTTGTAGATAAACATATCGCGTTTATTGGAGATTCCAGAATCCGTCAATTGTTTTATTCTTTTGTCAAAATAATTAACCCTCATTTCAAAGAAGAAGGAAATAAGGTAAAAGAGGTTCATTCCCTTCTCTCAGGTGTTGTTTTAGAAGTTAACCAATTGACTAATTATCGGAGAAATGTGTCTCTCCATAGGAATAGTAGAAACTATAAATGTTTTAGTTTGATTTTGATAAAATTGAGGGGGACACTGGGGTGATTTGCTGTAATGGGGAACATAAGAAAAAGAAGTCGAGCATAAGGTATTGGCAAGCCTTTTATTACTTAAACATTAGCTATCAGGAATAATAAATTCTTTTCATGGAAAATTTTTTTTAAATTTCTTAGAAGATAGTAAATATCCCTTATCTTCCCATTACTGTCTCACCATATCCTGTTTAGTTTCTCTTTTTTAAATATACTTTTAGCATGTACAATTTTAGATCTTGCTTCCTCCCACCACTTATCATA
Organism: Aplodontia rufa; assembly: GCA_004027875.1. NCBI lineage: Eukaryota > Metazoa > Chordata > Mammalia > Rodentia > Aplodontiidae > Aplodontia > Aplodontia rufa. Next base: position 146,975 of record PVKS010000029.1, on the reverse strand, counting down.
ATTCCATATTATTATATAATCAATTGAAGTATGTTCTTAATGACCACATATTATTGAGTGGATATAATGCGATTTTATATAATCTTTTTTTTTTAGTTTTCAATTTTTTCAGTAAAAAAAAGACATTACTACTTCTTTGTGTGAAAATTTTGCCTTTTAAATTTTTTCCTTAGGATAGAATTTCTACAATGCAAATATTGTTAATATAAAAATTTAAATATTATTAATTATGTTGTTAAATTGCTTCAGTTTATATCCTAATTAGCATTGTATGTTGGCACCTAATTTTTGGCAACCTCTTAGGCACTGGGTGATCAGACCATCAATTCCATCAATTAAACAGCAATGTAATTTCTGCTATTTTGATGGAAAAATTCTCATTTTAAAAGTATATTTTTAGCTGGGGATGTAGCTCAGTGGTAGAGCATGTGTAAGGACCTCAGTTCAATTCCCAGTCCTGGCAAAATAAAAATAAAAATATATCTTTCTTCGGAAACTAATGAGGATTAATATCTTTCCACATATAATTAATTTTTTTGTTCACTTATATCATATTTATATACTTTTAAGTGATTCAGCTTCTTTTCTCTGGCTTTAAACAGCATAATGTTAGACATGGGGAATGGCAAGGGGCAAAAAGTGGAATACAAGAAAATTCAGAACTGTAAGAGGAATAGCTCATGAATTTACGATGAAAATGTGCCTCTCCACATCAGCTTGCCCTAGAGTAAGGAGCTGAAAAGTGAAGGGCTTCACAGTCGAGTAGCTATGCAAATGGGGAGGATGATAGAAGGTCTTACATCCTTAGGAACTTAGATGAACAATGGAAAACAGTAGTCAGCATTTCATCTTACAAATGTATTTTCCATTATTATTCATACACAGAAATATACAGAAGAATTAGAGCAGTTTAAAGACATTATCACAATTTAAAAACAGCAGTAAACTTTTAGGAAATAAATTTCTGATTTCATGGTCTAATAATTCTGGGTTTAGAATCATGTGACTTTCTAAAAATTAGCTTAATGGATTTAACAGTAGTTGAAAAAGCTGTAATAGCCTAGCCTATAGCTAAAAGTAGATAAAATATGGCACATTGTTTCTGAAACCTAATAACAATACTTAAGTTTCTACTTTTTATTTTCTAGGGTTGCCCAGTTATCCCAAAATTAATAAACAAGATACATTTTAATCTATATGCATTTGAAAAAGAAATGAGTAACAATAGTGTGTCTCAGTCTTAAAGAGACAGTTATCAAGAAAATATTTCAAACTGCTCGTTGCATTTGCCAAATTATGTTACAAATTCTTTTGTCTTTATACACCTCAAGGTCAGAGATTTTCTTATCATAATTGTTTTGTTTTTAAAATATATTTGTTGTTCCTAGCACATAGTATGGTAGGTTGTAAAAGTACATCAATTTTTTTTAAGACTTAGTATGAGTTTATTTGAGTGGAATTTTGTGTATTGCAGATAAATTCTTTGTTTTAATTTGTTTTCTTTTTTGTGTCAAGGTAAAATTTTTTAAAAAGCACTTCACGATGGATATTTTTCCAATTATGTTTTATTTAAGACTAGTTCTATGAGAAGCTCTGGTCAAGTGAATTTGAGTAGAGCTGGATCTCATATCTCCCTCTTATACAGTTTTAATTTAGGTTAGGATATTAAAAACTTGAAATGTCTTGCAGTAAAGAAACCCCTTTTGTGTTGCTTCCTGCCATAGCACAGGCTAGATACTCTAGGGGCCCCTTCTATTTCAAACCAACTAGATCCTAAATTTTAAAAAATATTGTGGATATATTTCTAAACTTGGAGAAAATGGGAGATGCTCCTCAAAAAAGAAACTTAAGTATGAGGCAAAACCAAGAGGAAAGCAATTACGGTAGGCAAGTAGTAGAAGATCAAGTTGCCCTGAAGGTAGATGCTAATAGCTATTATTCCCCTTATATGGAAAACCAAGCTTTGAGCCAGCATATTTATCAATAGCAATATTGGAAGCTAGAGGCCACTAGAATAATACCTTTAAAGTTCTGAGGGAAAGTATGTCAGTCAGCTTTCTGGCACTATAATGAATATCTGAGATAATCAACTTATAAAAGTTGGAAGATTCCAGTCCCTCACTGATTGGCCCCATTTGCTTTACACTTGTGAGACAGCTCATCATGGTAAAAATGTGTGGTGGAACAAAACTGCTCACCTCATGGCTGGCAAGTGAAAGAGAGAGAGAGGCAAAATGGGGCCTCATGATCCATGAAAGGTCAAGGACATATTCCCAGTAACTTAAAAGACTTACTACTAGGACCCACCTCTTAAGTTTCCACCAGTTTCCAATAGTGCCAAACTGGGGGCCATACCTTTAACATGTGAGCCTTTAGGAAATATTTTAAATCCAAGCTATAGCAATGAGTTTCAACTAAGAATTGTATTGAGGTGGAGTGGTGGTTCAGCGGTTGCAGTGCTTACCTGGTATGCGAAAGTACGTGGGTTCAAACCCCAGCACCACAATGAAGTTTTGGAGCACCAAAAGTCATATGCAAAACTAAATAAAGAATTGAGTCTCTCTTTCTCTCTCTCACTGTCCCTCTCTCTTAAAAAAAAAAAAAGAATTGTATACCTAGAATAAAATTCTTTATTGTTCTTGAAATATCAGGCATTTTTAGATATCGAAAAACTGAGGATTTACTACCAAAGAGATTATCTGAAGGACAGATATATATAAGAAGGGAAATATTTAAAAAATCTGAAATATAAAAATCTGTGATTGTAGAACATAGTAAGCACTGTAAATCTAAACAGTGTCTGTATAAAATACTATTGTCCTTCTGCACTTAGTAAAAAGACAACTAGACAGAGCAATGAAACCCATATGAAAAACTAAATAAAATTGATTCTCTCGCAAAAAAAAAAAAAAGACAACTAAAGAACTGTCCAATATGCTTACAGCATTTGGAAAATAAAGGGAAATGAACACAATTTAGTGCTGTAGCATGCTCTATACTAAGATATCAGTTTTCTTTAAAACTTAAGGTAAAAACATGCAGAGAACTTCAAGGGTAAAGACTAAAAGTATAGAATGAGGTAATGTAAATTCCAAGCCAGAAGAAGAAGGAAAAAAAACACTAAACAAAAACTAACCTAGTGTCAAACATGTATTTATACATATGCTCACACATATATATTCATATAAAACATAAGCATATAGTACATGCACACTTCTTTATATGTAGAAAGCTATTTCTGCATATATGTATTTTAACAAACTAGGGAGGATAGTAATAAAAAAAAAATGGTAGAAACATAATCAAAATAAATGCAAGGAGTTAAATTTTTAAGCTAAACAAAGATTTTTCAGATTGCTTTTGAAAAAAATAAAAATTAAAAACTTCTTCCTACTGCTTACCTAGCTAAGCTCGTGCTACAAATCCATAATCCCAACAGCTCGGGAGGCAGAAGTAGGAGGATCACAAGTTCAAAACCAGCCTCAGCATCTTAGCAGGACCCTGTCTCAAAAAATTTTAAAAATAGAAAGGGCTGGGGATGTGGCTTAGTGGTTCACTCCCTGGTAGCCAACATAAAGAAATAAATATAAATAAAAACAAACAAAAGGATACAGAAGTGTTTTAATTAAAAACGAATAAATATTCAACAAATACTAAACAAAGGTAAGGCATCATCAAAACAAGACAAATATTTTTTTTAAAGAAAGAGTGTCAATACTCTAAAGTTGAAATATGTGTTTTTTATTTATTTTTTTAAAGAGAGCGGGACAGTGAGACAAACAGAATCAACTTTTATTTAGTTTTTCACGTGACTTTTGTTGTTCTGACACTTCATTGTGTACGTGGTGCTGGGGGTTCGAACCCACGTACTGGTACATGCCAGGCAAATGTAATCACTGAGCCACCACTCCAGCCCCAAGAATGTGATTTTTCAAAGAACACAAAAAACATATTTTGACCACATATTGTACCATTAAACATGTCTCAGTGGTATCAGATAATTAGTATTCTTTCTCTTTTAGGTAATTTTATAGTCATACTTAACCTCGTAGAAATTCTAGAAACCTACGGAGAGAGAGAGAGAATCAAATTTTTAATTTAGTTTTTCATCTGTTTTTCGTTACTTCATTGAGTACGTGGTGCTGGGGTTCGAACCCACATCTTCACACATACCAGACAAGCGCTGTAACCACTGAGCCATTGCTCCAGCCCCAGTAATGTTTTTAGTATGAAGTGTTGGACATATTTTCATTAACATCTGGAAAAAGACAATGATGTTTATTATTGCTGCTTCTATTCTGCATTGAATTAGAAGACCTAACTGAAGAAAGATAAAGATGTAAAACCTTGTCAGGTGTGGTGGTGCAAGCCTATAATTCTAGCAGCCCAGGAGGCTAAGGCAGGTGGATTAGAAGTTCAAAGCCAGCTTCAGCCACTTAGCAAGACCCTGTCACAAAATAAAAAGGGCTGGGAATGTGGCTGAGTGGTTAAGCGCTGCTGGGTTCAATCCCTGATACCAAAAGAAAAGAAAAAAAGGTGTAACCTTTGGAAAGAAGAAAACTCAGTAGTCCATGTGATATAGTTGTCTACAAAGAAAAACCCAAAGGATATATGGAAAATTTACTAGAAATAATAAAGGCTTTAATAAGGCATCTGATTATAAGATGAAGATATAAACATTAGTTGTAACGCTTCAATAAAGCTGTCAAAATTGATTACATATTTGTATGTTAACAATATGGAATTATGATGTCTGCAGTATATTTTCATATAGTTCAGGAAAAGAATAATTGTGTAGAGAGAGAGAGAGAGAAATGAAACTGGTATAGGAAATATTAGCAGTTGGCAAAGGGTTTTTGGTGTTCATTTAACTGTTTGCTGTAACTTTAAAAGTTTTCAAAATAAAAAATTGGAAAGGCAACAACACTGAACAATGTGTTGTTTACGGATGAATGATAAGACAGTACAACAAACAAAGTGCAACATGAAATTCAAGATAGTGTGTTTTTTTTTTTAGAGAGAAGGACAGAGAGAGAGAGAATCAATTTTTATTGAGTTTTTTCACATGGCTTTCGTTGCTCTGTGTACATGGGTACTGGGGTTTGAACCTGTGTATTTGAGCATGCTGGGCAAGCGCCGCAACCACTGAGCTACCGCTCCAGTCCCTGTTTGTTTGTTTGTTTTTGGTGAAGCCAGGAATTAAGGTGGAGAGAGGACCGCATGAGCAAATCAGTATGTTGGTGGTGCTCTGATTTCTGCCATGGATTCATGAGTGTTTGCATTTTACTGCATTTCATGACTTTCATGTATGTGGGATATATATACACACACACACACACACACACATGTATGTGAGATATATATACACACATGTATGTAGGGTATATATACACATACATATATATGTATATACATATGCATGTATGTATATATGTATGCATGTATGTGTATATATATGTGTATCTTAGATGTTATGTTAAAGTAATAAAGGAAAAGGAGAAAAAAACTGAGTTGAATTAATTAAATTATGCAGAAGAAGGACAAATGATGACATATTTCTCACTCAGGGATTCCTGCTATTGGAATTTTTACTATTTTCTGGTGTACTTTGGAACTAGCTCCCTCAATCATTGCAGAGATTGAGGAGGCTGAGTTTCCAGAGTATACTAGAAGGTGATGAAAGTTCCAATGCAGGAATCTCTGAATGACTGTGGAGGAAAGCCTCTTGTCAGCCCATCTAGAATATGCATGCAGCAGTAGGTGAGCAATTACCTTCTGTTTTGGGAAATTCAGTCTGGAAATGACCCACACTGCATACGACCAAATTGCATTAGCTAGAACCAATCATGGCCATTTCAAACTGGCAGGGTCTCAGGAAATGTAGGGAAGCAATCTGCCTCTGCTATAGATACCAAAACTAGGACTCCATTAGGATCACAGCAAGCTTGGCAGAAAGATAATTTATATAGGTATATTCATGAATCTACTTGTCTTTAGCTCAAATTTTATTTTTGATCCATATCTTAGATGTTGAAAATTATATATAAGGAACTAGGGTCATTTGTTTGTTTGTTTGTTTGTTTTTGATTCTGGGAATTGAACCTAGGGCCTTTCACATGGCAAGCATGCACTACACTGCTGAGCTATACCTCCAGCCCCCTACTTTTTGGTATGCTGTGTAGGTTCTTTATTTTTTTTTCCTTTCAAGTTGAATGTATAGATAATTGAGAATTGGTGTACAAAAAAATTAACAAAGGCAGCTGAAGGGAGATTTTTACCTTAGTTTAATCTATGTAATAAATTTGACATTTATTTTGTCTCTTTTTTAAATGGCAGCATGAAAACATTCCTTTTGAAGACAAGGTTGCATCAGTTAAAGTGGTAAGTTTGTGTACTCGTAAGCTAAGTGTATAATGTTGAAGCCATATTCATTGGTCAATTAGATCAACCAATTCTTTGCACATACCAAATAGATTTCAGTATATTCTCAAGAACTAAAGCAGGAAGTAAGATAGTGAAATAAATGTTTATGTAAGTTGTTTTAAGTAATAAACATTAATTATTTATCTCTCAAATTTTTATGTGGGAGAAAATAATCTTTTATGGTAATCTGAAATGAGTATGTGAACAGGACTAATGTCAGTAAAAGGATATATGTAAATGTCCTTGACCATATGTATATGCATAGTTACCTCCATGCATATACAGGTGGGGTAAGGATAGCAGAAAACAAAACAAAACAAACAAACAAAAAAAAGAGAAATAGGAATGAATGTACAGGGGCAAAGTATTAAAAGTAGTTTTCCTTCTTGAAGAAGTGATATTTTAGTTTAGGTCTCAAGGATAAGTAGGATTGGCCAAGCTCACAGGAAGAAGTCCATGAACTTTAAAAACAGTATCGCAATAGTAGCAGTATGAGCAAAACTCTAGAAACAGAGGAGTGCATGGAGCACTCGAGTAGCTGAAAGAGAACCAAAAGGGTACTTAGACAATTAGTCAGCTTATGGTCAATGTAAAACAATACCCGAGAAAAACTGCTACTTTATAAGAAAAGAATATATAGGCTCAGGTTTCAGAGGCTTCAGTCAATTGTCAGCTGGAGATCAAACCTCTAATATCTGTCCAACCAGAGACATTTCAGATCCAAACTATAACAGACAGCAAGGAAAAGGAAGCAGGAGAAAAGATAAAAGGGACAGATGGAGGCCACATTCTCTACCTTCGTAGCAGTTTTAAGGATTTTTGGATTTTATTCTGAGGGCAGTTGAAAGTCTCTGAATATTTAAACAGGAATGTGGGAAGATCAGATTTAAATTTCTTCAAGATCACTCTGGCTTAAGTTTAGCAGTTAGAAGAGGGCAAAAGTGAGATCCCTTTTGCCAAGATGAGATGGGAGATGAAGACATTTTAGACAAGTGCTTTACTTTTAAGTATTCTGTAAAGAGAATGTTGTTAGTATTTATTTTAAATGGTGGAAATAGTATTGTTTTTACATTTTCTCTACTTCTAACATTTTTCTTTTAGGATTTTCTGTGGCATCCAGAAGTTAATGGTTCTATGAAACAGTGTATCAAAGTGTGGACTGAGGTCTGTATTTGAAAATATAGGCTTTTTATGAGCAAACAAATTTTGAAAACACATGGGCAACCATTGTTTTCCTTCCCTCTACTCATCTGCCTCACTGTTCTTCCTTCCCCCCACCTTCTTGAGAACAACTCAGCTGTACAGGACTGATGCTAGCACTTCACCAAGAAGCACAAGTATAGATCCTGTATTTCTGCCCTGTTACCACCATTCCAGCCCCAAGGCAGCTGATGCTTTTATCAGACTTTCCAGATAGAAATTTTTCTGTTACTGAGATAGCTCAGCTAATTCAAACCCAAGTAATCTTTTCTGCACAACACATGTTCTCTTGAGCATTTTTCCACACTGTCCTTCAAATTCATTTCCAGGAACTTAAGAAATTTTTTTTGGTTTTGTATAGACTTTCTTTCCTTTTAAGTATTGATGACCCAGCAAATACAATTAGTATGTTTTAGCTCATAGTATTTGCAGATAAATTAGATGTAAAGGCAATGCTTTTAAACTCAGAAAAATTCTTAAGTTCTCATAAATCCACTTTATAATCTCTACATTAGTCTCCATAAAGCTCCTTCTCAGTCTGTAAACCTGTATTTTTTCCTAGAGACCTTTGCATTTGGGATGGATAAGACATTATTTGATTTTGTTTACTTGTTTGCAACAGGTTTTCCTTTTGGTTTGGTTTTGTTTGTTTGGATTTGTTTTTGTTTTTGTTTTTGTTTGTATTTGCCCCTTCACAGTAAATATTTAGCACTGAACCACATCTTATAGTAAGTAGGCTTTGTAGGATCATGTGGGAACCTAACTACCATTTATAATTTTGATTTTTTGCAAAAATCTCTTCAAGTTTCCAAAATACAAACCCATAGAGAACAGGCGAGATAGGGTGTACCCTATTCAAAGAATCTTTGGCAGTTTTAGTGTGGCTCCAGCTAACGTACAAAGTGTTTATTTGTGTTTGGTTTTGGTATTCTCTTTACTTACTTCAGTATGGGAAGAACGCAGAAGCAATGAAGTAGGCAGATACAAGATTATGAATGATACTCCAAGACCTATTTGGGGAGATTTATTTTATCTACCTATCCTTCTATTATTGTTATTTATTCTAAAAGGTATTCTTCCTAAAAGTGACATTGGGTTGGTCCTATTTTGAAGGTAGTAGAGAACTACTAAAAGTCTAAAACAGGAGATTGATGAGATATAGTGGAGAAATGGGAGGAACTTGGGCTAAGTCATGAAGAAAATGGCAATCTAGATTAAATACTTTACATAAATGGAAGTTATTAATAAATCAGAACTACTAAGGTGGATTTGGGGAGTCTTGGTTCAGACTAAGATGATACTTGAAATTGTTTGAATGGAATGCATTTAATTGAGAATTTAGAAATTAATGAGGAAAGTTTGTGGGGAATGGAATTATCAAAAAGATTCTGAGAAGTGGCAGTAGAAGGGATAGAAAGAAAAGTAAGAAAAGAACAACTGTGATATCACATACAGCGGATAGTCAGTAGTGTCACCTTAGACACTAGGTAGAAATAGAATGAAGCTCCAGAATTTGGCAATCTGGAGTTTGTTAGTGGGCTCTGATGGCAGTTTAAATGGGTGGTGAAGTCCAAATTCCAAACATGATAAATTGAGGTATAATCAGTAAATTGAAGTGATGACTGAGAGAGAAAGAAGTTGACATGCTAAGGACAGAATCCTCTTTCAGGTAATCTGAGTGAGGCACATGATGCAGAATACTCTGAAAGCAGACAGTGTTGAGGGAAACCTTTTTGAGGGTAAACACGATTGAACACTTTTAAGTTGAGGGAAGGAAGGAGAGTAGAGGAGGAAGACAAAACTGATATTGTGAAAGTTAGAGGAGATAATTCATGAAACATAGCTCTAGAAATGAAAAAAGGAGGGAACTAAACAAAGTAAGAGATGAGATGTTGAGCATAGGGACACACTTATTTACTCTCTTGTCGGACCAGGTAATTGAGGTGAATATACAGATGAAGTTGTAAGAATGGATGGGGGGAAGGCAAGAAGAGCACATGTATTAGATGAGTTCTGCTCTTGTCCAAAGTTTGAAAATTAGACTTTATGCTGAGGAGTAGGAGGGCAGGCAGAACCCGTAAGAGGAATTTAAAGCTTGCTGTTACTTCCATGAAGAATGAGAAAGGGAGCTACCTACGGATGTGGACAAACTTTTTTTTTTCTTCATTAATGAAAAAATAATGAAATTTCATTAATGAAAAAAACATTAATTGAATTCTCTACTGGTGTAAAATGAAGTAAGCTGACTGGAAATAGACCTGTCTCTGAAAGGAAATGGGTTCATTTTGTTATTATTTTTCTCTATTTTCTTTGAGTGCTATACTGAGCATGTATTACCTTAATAAGGGAAGTTAGCAGCTGCCATTTTAATTTTTCATATGGGTCAATTTTTTTCTTATTAAATTTCATGCTTATTCTCAGTTGTTTCTTGGGTACATTATTGTAATATTGGTTCTTTCATGTAGTTGAAAATGCATAAACTCAAAAGTTGGAAAAATGAAGTTCTAACTGTTCGTGTTAGGCCATAGCAATAACCCTATTAATTGTTCTGAGTCTATATCCTTGTTTTATAAGATGTGTTTTATACTTCCTGACTACTTGATAGAGTGGTAAGAATGTGTATTAAAATGAGATAATTTAAGGGAAAATAGTAAGCTACTAAGTACTATATAGTTATGATGTATATATATTACTATGTGTATATCTATATACTATTTACTAATGATATAGCATAACTATACATTATAAATAATACAATTTATAGTCAATAAGCATTCTAGAGATTTCTCTTTTATTTTTGCATACAACCTTTAAATAATTGTCAGTTTATTTTGTTAAATACATTTTAGATTCAGTTTTCTCAAAAGATTGTATTTCCTTACAGCATCAGTCTTGTATTTTATTTAACATTTATACTGTGTACCTTGTAGGCTTCCATGAATACCTCTTAAATGGCTAACATAAAACCCTAGGACTTTACTCTAAGCAATTTACTCAGAGTTCAGAATAATACTAGGTCATGTTAGATTTCAGTATTCTTGTTTTTTGCAAGAACACTAAAGAATTAACCATATAAGTGTCATGCCATTCTATATAACCATGCAGCCATGTGTGGTTTTAGACATCTAATAAATATATTGTTATGAGAAGAATTCAGAAAGTTATTCTAGAAACTTAAAATGCATTTAGAAGGAAGAAGAACTTAAATTTTAAGAAAAAAATTAAAATTAAAAAAAATTAAATGATTTTACTTGTATTCAGTTTCTGTACTGGATATTTCTTCCTTTAGGATTCTGTTGCAAAGCCCCATGTGGTTGTAGCAGGAGCTGCCACAGTAAGTTCTTACCTGTATTCTCCATAATTATTTTGTTTCACACTTACGTCATGCTAAGAAAAAGTTAATTTTTTATATATTTTTATTATATTTACATTTCATTTCTTATCTCCGTTATAACAAATCAGATTGGTTCATTTTAATAGATCTGAGTAAAAAGTAAACTTGGTGTTAACTCTCAGTATTATTTTATATCTATAATTTTATTCCTCTTAAATGTTGAAAGTCTAATTTTATAACAGCTTTTGGTAACTGTTTTCATATATTTCATGAAATAATTTGACCAAATTTTATTCTAATATTAAATAAAAATAGGAATTATCTTAAAATAATGATCTTTGTTATAGTAGGTAAATCATATACTTTAATCTTTCTATGACAAATACTGAATCGATGCTAATTTTTACTTTTCAGTGGTCCATCAAGATTCACAATGGTAGTAATGAAGCGCTTTCTCAGTATAAAATGAACATTACCTCCATAGCTCCACTTTTAGAAAAATTGGCAAAGACTAGTGATGTTTATTGGGTCTTACAAGGTAAGGAATGAGTAATGAAAAAATGTCATTTTGTATATATTTTAAAGGTTGGGTTTTTTTATCTCCTGCTTCAAGAAGCAAAATTACTGCTTTTGAGAATAAATTTTGAAATAAGGTTTGCAAGATTAGAATTAACCTGAGTTATTTGCTTTCTTTTTTAATTTTAGGAACCAATTAATAAGTATAATAAGTAAAACATAAATAAATTTAAAAAATCCTATAAATAGGAACCTCAGCAGGCAGAATGGCTGCAGAATGTAAGAGATAAATTCAAAACACAAATAAGTTTGTTTGCCTCTGATTTTAAAATTTTTTACAAAATGTATTTATTTACAAAGAAAAATATTTAATAAGTGTTTTATAATAGAATCATAGGAAATAAATATACTTTCAAATTGACAGTATATTTAAATTCACACCATCTAGTTTATACTTGGTAATGAAATTCTTCAAGAGAAAGTAGATGTTAGGTCAACTCATTTCAGGAATTTATTGAATATTCATTATTTAGTGCTTAACAAAATTGAGATGCCTTGAATATTTTAACCACTCAAGTTGTTTGTCAGAAACTCTTACGATTATTTTTCAAGTTGAATGTCAAGGTGAAAAGAGCAGAAAAGATAGTGATGATCTGTTCCACAGTTCTTATTTTATTCATAGACTCATTGTTAGCTTTTTTCTTCCTAAAATGAGAAAAAATTAATTAAATTATTAATAATAAGTGACAAGAAAACAGGCAGATGTCAGTCCTCAATTACTTCTGAATTGTATGAACAATGTTTAGGTGACCGGAGAAAAACAATTAGCGGCTATTCTTTATTAGGCAATCTTCCATAATGCAGTTTTAACTTTTTATTATCAGTATCAAAAGTTTTAAACTCTTAAAGATATACTAGAACACAGAAATGTTTCCCCAAAGCTGCATACGTAGGAAGGAATAAACATTCTTTTAATTTGAGGGAACTATTGATTGACTCATAAATTAAATATCAAATACTAAATTTATTGCAAGCCTTGGCCGGCTTTATGTAAAAATAATTATTTGGTACCTGTTATCAAGAACAAAATATAACATATGGAACAACTAACTTGCATGATCACAATTTCTACCAGTAAGGATTTTAAAAATTTGTTTTAAAAAATGTGTTTCATGTACAGATCCAGTTTATGAAGATCTATTAAGTGAAAATAGGAAAATGATCACTAATGAGAAGATAGATGCCTACAATGAAGCCGCAGTCAGTATTTTGAATAGTAGCACCAGAAATTCTAAGTCAAATGTTAAGATGTTCAGTGTTTCCAAGTTAATTGCTCAAGAAACTATCATGGAATCTTTGGATGGCTTACATCTTCCTGAATCAAGCAGAGAAACTGTAAGAATTCTTATATTTTTCAGTAGATGGATACTGTAACATTAATTGGTGATAGCTCTAAGCCTCATAACATGATAATAAGTGGTTTATTTTATTGCAGTCTCAATCACTTATAGTTATTCTAGCAAAGGTACATCTGGAAATATGCTTCAGTTCATCTAGCTGAACACATAGGAAGTAAGAATTTTAGTATACTCTAACAGAAAAAGAAATTATAGAAGGAAGGAAATGGAACTTCATTTATTGAGTGCTAATCACTGTTAATATCTTCTTTTATAAGAAATAATGTAATTTCTTAGTACACTCATGTTTGAAAACTACTGTTATATGTTCTCATTGTAAACCTTAAGCTTACAAAATTAAGCTTCAGTGAAGAGCACATTTTTTAATCTATAAAATTTTAATTTTTCATAGCTCTATACCTTAAGCATTTTTCACAGTACAGAGTAGATAATAAACAAATCCAAGCTGACAAATTATTTAAAGTTGTGTTTTTGTGTTTGTTTTTTCTTATACACCAGTGGTGCTTATTTATGAGGGTTGTATAAGCCCTTTGGATATCTGGCAAAAAGCAGTGTTGTTTTCTCCTACAGAAAAATGCATGTTTGCAAATACATATAATTCACCATACTTTCAGGGACTTTATGGTCTCCTTCAAAGATATTTTAAGAAATTTGCTATGGAATTTATGGGATAAGATCTACAAGAATATCAGGCATAGAACTTCATGAAGTCTTAGGGCTAACAGGATAAGAGTTTTCTGAACACTTGATTGAATATTTGGTTAGGCTTAAATAATATAATCATATAAAAGTTCCACATATGCCAGAACTATAAAGTTTTCATAAAACTAGAGTTTGAAACTTCAAATTGAATCTTGACAGCTTCCCTAGAATAATTTTTATCATAATCAAACCATTTTGAAGACTCCACATTTTATTGTACATTAGAAATGTTAAAACTATAAACTAAAAGGCTAAGAATTAATCATTTTGCAATAGCAGATATTTTGCATACTTTCTTTTCACCTCACAAGACTGGGATGCTTGTATATTGGTATCTTCTGTTTTGAAAGTCTGCTAATTATAATTCTTTGGTGTTTGACATTATCAGTGTTTTTTTAACCAAAGGTCTAGATCTGTTGGCAGTCATGAGATCCATTTTTTTTTTAATGGAAGGATTGTACCATATCAGAATGTATTTGAAGTAGTAAAGAATAGGTATTGTTTCCTATGAATGTTTCCTGGGTCACATTGTAAAGTGAATTTCTTCTCATGTATCGTAGCCTTAGAAGTTTGAAACATCCCAAGTTACTTTTTGCAGACTGGTAGAATACCATTATTTGCATGAGTGTTTGGGAAATGCTTTCAAAAAGTATGAACCATTTTGGTTTCAGTGTTGAAAACTCAGCAATAGTCACAAGAAAAAAAAACAAATGTGAACTACATCCCTGACAAGATAATAACCAAATAATTTGATTTGTTCACAGAGTGCAATGATTCTTATGAATGTGTACTGCAATAAGATTTTGAAGCCTGTAGATGGTTCCTGTTGTCAACCCCAGCCTCCTCTTACTCTCATACAGAAACTAGCTGCTTGTTTCTTTACCTTATCTATTATTGGATATTTAATTTTTTATATAATTCATCGTAATACTCATCGGAAGAATAAACCATGTACAGATTTGGAAAGTGGAGAGGAAAAGAAAAATATTATCAATACCCCTGCATCTCCATTAGAAATACTTTTACAGTCTTTTTGCAAACTCGGCCTGATTATGGCTTACTTCTACATGTGTGACCGTGCAAATCTTTTTATGAAGGAAAATAAATTTTACACACATTCATCCTTCTTTATTCCAATTATCTACATCTTGGTTTTGGGAATATTTTACAATGAAAACACTAAAGAGGTAAGAATCATTTTCTTTTTAGTTTATATAACTCTTCTTTTCTCATTACAAAAGTTAGATTAAAGAAATAATATCATTTATTGTGCCAGAATGTGCAAACACATAACAGATGAGGATGAAGTAATTGTGTAGTTCTACTTAACATATCCTTTTTTAAAAAATTAATTTATTTTGGTACATTAAAATTATACATAATAGTGAAATTCATTGTGACATATTTATATATGCACATAACATAATTTGATCAGTTTCTTCACTACCTGCACTTTTCCCTTCTTCCTTTCTTCTCCCACTTAGTGGATTCTTAACTTACTTTTTTGAAGTAGTTTTGGAAGAAGCTCTAAGGATCAAGTGAAGATTGTTGAAAAGTTGGAAAAGTATAACCTGTGAATAAAAAAAAATATGATTTAATATTCTTGTTCCTGCTTGGGGATGGAGAAAGTGGAAGCACTCCTGATTTTATAATGGTCTTTAAGCCCTAGATACTATTTATTTTCTTTTATAAAGTTAAAAAAATGTATTAACAAATGCCTATGTGCATATATATATTTTATGTATATACACACACACAAATTAGAACTTATATAATGATGCAGCCACTACTCCCAGTATTCTACATTTTCTACTTTAGAATTGCTGTTATTCCTCAGAATATTTGTGTAATTTCTTTTCAAAGCATGAGTTACTTGAATTAATTCTGTTGCAAAAAATAACTCTCAAACGAGGATGATTAATCAACTCTTCATCTCCAATGAGAGTATATGGGAAAATAAATTATAATAATAGACCTTTTCCTGTCAATAAAATGTAAGAGAACTATAAGATCTTTTTTTAACTCTGAAATTCTGAAATTTTTCTAAGGAAAATTATTGAATGCCATTTTTAGATTTATAAATACATGTGTCATAGTTTAAATGTCATCTAATATAAGACCATAAGGATCAACTTAAATATTCAGAATCTCTTTATAGTTGTTTTTCAAATTCAAAATAGTTTGTTATATCTTTTAAAATGACAATTTAAAAAATTGTCACACATTGATTCTTTTGACAAAAGCATTAGCTTTATATACTGCAAGAAATTTTTTAACATACTTAATATATATTGTCCAAATAATTACTTCTGATGGATTTTAAAATAGATTTTGGTGCCTTTATGCAGACTAAAGTATTGAATAGAGAACAAACAGATGAATGGAAAGGTTGGATGCAACTTGTGATTTTGATTTATCACATTTCTGGAGCAAGTACAGTAAGTATTTAAATTCAAGTTCAGAAAATATAAGGATACAATTTTTTTCCTGTTTTTTATATTTTGTACAGTTTAGAGACTTATTTCTCAGTCTTTTTGTCTTATTCTCCTAACTCTTGAGAAACTATAATTTTAAAAGCAAAATGAATTTTCTTAAAAAAAAAAGCAATACTTGATTTGTATTTACTTGGCCTTAATAGAATAGAAACAGATGATATCTCAGGGTATTATTTGATGTCATCTTGTTGAACAGCTAATATAAGGTTTTCAAGAAACTTTGTATATGATAAACTATTTAGAATAGGCAGGTTGCTATTTGAGTGTATCAAATTAGATTATTGCATTTAACCCTTCACTGTATTTTAGGAAGTTTAACCAATTATTTTTACCTTTTTAAAGTTTAAGAAGCTTAGAACTCTCTTGCCTCGTAGTTTAGAGAATCTAGATACAGATAGACTACCATTGTAGACTATGTAGGTTGTGCCATACTTCCTAAGCATTTCCTCCTTCGTGCTGTGGAGGACCATTATGTACCTAGACGAAATCCTTTTGTTGTTCTTAGTTGTCTTAAAAGATTTAGTATTTTTATAATCTGTGGCTATGTTGAACATGGTGGGGTTAGACAAAGATGCATTCATTTTGAGTTGTAACATTGTAGCTAAATTATAGGTAAAATATGCTTTTGCAGGTGAGCCTAACAACCACTTCTCATACAGCTTTTATAGTGAAGATCCAAACTGACTGTAATAAAATATGTTTTTAAAATTTAAGAAACCCAATTTGGAAACAACTAAACTGTTTTATTGCTCTCTTTGCCTATATAAAGCACATATTTGTAAACAGTATTTGAATCAATGATAAATTGGGAGTGCCCTGAACAGAGTATTTTGAAATTTTAATAACAGTTATTAAGACGATAATATTATTACTGGTATATTTTCAGATGGCTTTAATTTTTTTTTTTTTAAGAAAGAGGGGACAGTGAGAGAGAGAAAGAGAGAAGTAATTTTTATTTACTTTTTCATGTGACCTTCATTCCTCAGACATTTCATTGTGTATGTTGTGCTGGGATTTCAACTCAATCACTTGTGCATGCCAGGCAAGCACCATAACCTCTGAGCCACCACTCCAGCCCCAGATGGCTTTAAAATTTTGAAAACAATTTAGATTTCATTTTCTCTATTGTTTCCAGAAACTATTGGTGATTTTTGTGGATGTTTTGTTTGAAGGGTAGAAGGCAAAGGAATGAAATGTAATTTTTATTGAAATTTTATGACTATGATATGTATATTTGTGGCAGCAGTAAAAAGTCTGTGTTTACTGCACCTGAAAGGGAGCTAGTGAATTTAACTGTGGTTGAGCCAGACAAGAGATCCAAGACAAAGAAATATGGAGATGGTAAGCCTTAGTTTATAAGTACAGCTCAGAATTAATAGGATAAATCTAAGAAGGGATGAATTCTGAGTCCCAGAAATATCTCTGACATATGAATAAAGATAGTGTTGATTTGGGGGGAAAAGTGTTTTGTCTGAAAATGCCATTTAGAGACATAATTAATTGCTGACATATTAAAGGGTGATGCTACTATTTAAAAAAATTAGGTGGAAAGAATTAATGGCAGATTAAGTTTCTCAATTCAGTGATTCCAGAAAGGATTTAAATCATCAAAGGATGAGGCAATTTAGATTCTCTTTTAATCATTTACCAACATAACATTCTAATACATCTTCTTAGACTACATCCCAATACATTCTAACATACAATTAAAAAAAACCACAACCTTATTCTAAAAGGACATACATACTTATCATTAACAGATCACTTGTAATGATTAATTAATATATCTTGGATGTATTATGTAAGATTCTGTGGTTAAAAATTACCTTGTCTCTACATGAGCAAAACATTGCTCATGTAGATATTTTGGGGACTTGATTCTTGGGTAGTTGAGACATTAACCTCATTAAAAACTTTTTTAACTGCCTTGATTATTTTCATTACTTAGTCTTAATGTTTTGAGTAAAATATGTCAAATTTAGTTGTACCATGTTTTTATGCTAAAAGAAAAAGCTATTTAAAAATTCCAGAGAATTATTAAAATAACCTTGATTGTCTGGCAGATGGTAATTGTTAATATAAACATCCTTTTAAAATGTAGTGTGTAGTACATGTCTGTATTCCAGTAACTTAGATGACCAAGTCAGAAGGATCACAAATTCAAGTCAGCCTCAACAATGTAGTGAAACCCGGTGTCAAAACAAAAAGAAAAAGGGTTTGGGGGCATAGGTCAGTGGTAGAGTGCCCCTGGGTTTAATCTGTAGCATCACACACACAGACACAGACATATTTGTATATAAATATATACATATATTTATATGTATATGATTTGTATCAAATGAATAATGTGAATCTAATCTGGAGACAGTAGCAGGTTTTGTGTATACAGTAGATGATTTTGTGCTCCATTGTGCTTTTGGGGTTTTTGTTGTTGTTGTTCTTCTGCTGCTGCTTCTTCCCTTGAGAGTTTCATGAGGAGACCTGAATGAAAGGTTGTGAGGAAAACTTTGGAGCACTAGTGAAAGAATAGAACCCGAGGGTTAGCCTAACTATTAAATCTAACAAAGTTGGATTCTAAATAGACATTTTAATACTAAAATTTTGCTCCAAGTAATATTTAACTCATGAGAGACAAAACGAAAAAAGTGTTTGGATTAAATAGGTATGACTACTAAATGCAAATTATCTTGATTCAAGGGTCCTAAATAACAAAAAATTAAACCATAAAGGATATTATTAAAATAATCAGAAATTTAAATATGGATTATGTAGTAGATAATATTATATTCATATAGATTTCTTGGATATGATAATGTGATCAGGTAAGAAACTATCCATTCTACTATCCAGGAGATAACATGGTGAAATATTTAGGAGTGCTGCGGCTTGTTCTGTAACATACTTTCAAATTTTTCATCATGGTCTATAGATGTTCATTGTACTGGTCTTACAACTTTTCTGTTAGTTGAATGTATCTTAAAATAAAAAAAATAGGAAACATATTACATGAAATTCATAATAGACACCAACAGTGGTAGGAATTTAGAAAGTGTTGTGATTAGTATTTAATTCAGTTTGAATTAGTTATGTTTCCTGTTTAAGCATAGTAACCAAGGTTAGCCCAGCTTTGCAGTCTTAGCCCCAGTGTTGAAGGGGCTTGAAAGCGTCTTTTAGAGTGGTTGAAGTAATGGGAAATGGTTAGCATAGGTTTGACATTTGTTTTCAAGTACTTGTAGAACCATCAGGTAAGAAAGTGATTTAACCCAGGCATATGGCTCCAGAGCTGGACTGTCCCTCTGGTAGCTCTATCATATTGAGCACTGAAGTGCAAGTACTCAAAATTGAGATGTGCCATACATGTGAGATATGTTACAGATTAAGTATGATTAATTTAATAAATTCATGCAAAGTTCAAAAACTTGGTATAAAAAAGAATGTAAAGTATTTCCTTACATATTGAAATGATAATATTTTGAATATATTTAGTTCTGCAGATTAGAAAATTCAAACAAAGTCAAAGTCATACAGCCAAAAAGTGACAGAACTAGACTTTTGTATCTGATTCCAAAGCCTGTTATTATAATCCCTGCTATAATGCCTAACTTTTCAGAATAATCTTTTTGTTGGTCCAGTACTAAACGGAAATGAAGTTTCATTATCTTTGTTAAATGAGTTTGTTATTATAATTCAAAATGTAGTTTATTCCATCCTGTATATTATCTGTCAACAGTTTCTGCCTGTATACATGCATATTCGGGTTCTGGTTGCTGCATATCTGTTTCAGACGGGGTATGGACATTTCTCATACTTTTGGATCAAAGGAGACTTTGGAATTCATAGAGTATGCCAGGTTGGAATGCATTCATTTCTCTTTTTTTAAATTCAACATGTTTTTGTGACTGTCGGGAAAATGTAAGCATGGTCACTTTAAGACCACGAATAATTAGAATTTGTGAAATAGCACTTCAAAGTTGCATTTCTGTGTTCTATATTTAGTAATTTGAGATAAATAATTTTTTATGGATAGAAGGAAATATAATTTAAATGAATATATAATAAAAGCATTGATACACAAGGACAACATTGTTGATTCACTTTAGTTTTGTAGAGATGTACACAGTTATCTGGAATTATTACATTGTTTTTTTCTCTCTGAGAAGATTACTATTTATTAATTTTCTACCTCATGCTAAGTAATTTCTAACCATTATTTTATTTATCCTCTATTGCTACCCTGAATTATCTTCATATTTATAAATGAGGAAACAGAGGTGCAGAAAGATAATTTCACAAGGTCACATAGTAAGTGGGATGGCACTAATCAAGTTGTGTTCTTGGAGTAACTTCAAACAGGTATCTGAAAGGACTGTTACAAAGGCCCCAATGACAATTTTAAATTTGAGTAATAGTACTCAATACTTACAATGCTCATTTTTCATCCCAGGTAGGGTAAGTCAACATCACACAAGAGGCAACATGGGCACCCTTTCCTGGAGGTTATCTGATCTCTGCTTATAAGCTGTAACCCCAGGAAGGGGGGATTGCAATTATTTTCCTGTATTTAACAAGATGGTATTTGTAGCTAGAAAGCTCAGGGTAGTACTTTGCTGGGATTTTGTAAATATAATGATGCATTAACTTTACAATGATTTTTTTTTAAATGTAACTTGAGGGATTTGTAAAATGTATCATTATTTGAGTCTTAAATATTAATACTCTGTCAGAGGAAATCGGTCTTTGATTTTCACATACACCTGGAATGAAACCATTTTCTTCTCCTTTTTAATAGGTCTTATTTCGTCTCAATTTCCTGGTAGTGGTGTTATGTATAGTAATGGATCGGCCTTATCAATTTTATTACTTTGTTCCCTTGGTCACTGTATGGTTCATGGTCATATATGTTACTTTAGCACTGTGGCCACAGATAATCCAAAAGAGAGCAAATGGTAAATATACTTTCTTATTAATGTTAATTTCTTTCAGTTTACTAAATTTCTTTTTAGTCACTGAAGTCTATTATTTTTATTAAGAGAAGTAGACAGATTATAGTTCTGGCATTTTAAATTTTTTTTTTTTTTTTTTTTTTTTTTTTTTAAGAGAGAGGGACAGTGAGAGAGAGAAAGAGAGAAACAACTTTATTGAGTTTTTCACATGGCCTTTGTTGCTCCAACACTTTGTTGTGTACGTGGTGCTGGGGTTTGAACCCGGGTCCTTGTGCTTGCCAGGCAAGCGCCGAAACCGCTGAGCCACCGCTCCAGCCCCCTGGCATTTTAAATTTTTAAAAAATTGTCTCTAAAATATAAGTCACCTACTATAGAACATAATTTAATATAACATTGCAGAGTACGAATTTCCACTTATGTGTGTGTTCCCTTTTTAAATTTAAATTTTTCAAAATTATTGCACATGCTAACTATTACTGCAGTTTTTATACTGCCTTGTATAAAGCCAGAGTAGAAATAGCTGGAATAGAAAGGAGAAAGCTAAACACAGCTTCAGGCCCCTACATCATGCTTCAATATTAGCAGCTCTTAAATTTCTTAAATATATTGAGTTTTTAAGTAAACATTCATTTGCAAAAAGGTTTCTTTGGTCAAAGAAAGTTCAAAAGCATTAACATACTTTATCTTCTGGACAATTTATGCAGTTATTATATTATCAACCTATTTTATATATACGTAGCCCACGTACTCAAAGAGTTATCGTTTTCAAATTTCCCATAGCCTATTACGGTCTATGGAATATGAATCGTGTTCAAAGGCCATAGTCATTTATCTTAGTGCTTTTTTCTCTCAAGATTTTAATATGAAATCTTTCCTTTTTTGGAAAAAGAAAGCATTTTTTATTTTAAAAATGTGTCTGTCAACCAATTATTACATATAACAACTATTTTTCCATTGGTTTCCATCATAATAATGAATAATTTTTCAGAAGAGAGATCCAGCCCCTATTAAAGTCCATCAGTATCTTAGGGCAGGGTCTATAGTCTAAAGTCTAAGTTCCCTTTGTGTACAGACCTAGTATATTAATCAACTAAATATATACCTAAACTTTGAACACATCATTTAAAATATGCATGTTAAAATATGTCTTAGGATTAGATTCTAGTCCATTAGGGCTGTTAAGCTCTCTCCTTGGAACTTTAATGTTTAAACAATATTACTTGTTATATTCAACATGAATTTTCACAGTCCATTGATCTTATCATTCCATATTTTGTTGTAGCTTTTAGTAATGAATAGGTAAAACTGAACCCACATGTATATATTTATAGTACACGAATGGCAGGAATATAGAGCATGAGTTCTATGTTGTGGCCTCATTTATCACAAGAATCCTCCACCTTTTTTTCCTTTTATTTTACCTATAATTTATACTATCTAGATATATTTTACATATCCCCGTAAGCAGCCTTAAATTATTTTAAGAACTACTTAGGGTTTAAAAATGTTAAATTGAGAATATTTAATATGTTTCTAATATAAATTTCTATTTCTTAATAAATCAAATATTTTCTCTCTTAGGAAATTGTTTCTGGCATTTTGGTTTGTTGTTGAAACTAGCCTTTTTGCTGTTATGCATATGGTTTTTGGCGTATTCTCAGGTTTGTATAGTCTTTTCAGTTTATATTTTGTAATTTAAAGTTCAAGTCTATTAAAGTATGTGAGAAGAGTCAGGTTTTTTTAGCTTCATTTTTTAATGACTGTAATAAAAGTGTCACTTTGTAGTTGACTGTTCAGTATAGTTCTTTTGAGACCTATCTACTTTTGTTACCACTGTTTTTGTTGTAAGAGCAATTTAAAGCTCTTCCTCTGGCAATTGTTCAAAATCCATTTTACTTGACTTTGATCAATCAAACATTTATTGAATGCCTCTTATAAGACACTACTCTAAGTGGAAATCAAAATTCTCTTGACAGAATTTGTAACTTAGTTTGTGCATTATTCATTGCATCAAACTGTTACTCAATTTTTCTGTAACTAGAGTAAAATTTTGGCAGTTAGTAAAAACCAACTTAGGTGCAAAGAGGTTTATATACGTGTAATGTTTAATTTAATAAAGTTTTTGGTCATCTTTGTACCTCTGACCTCAAATTCCCCTATTCTGATGGCTGAGATTTTCTGTTATTTTAGCAGGGCAACAATCTGCTAACTGCTGACTTAAACTATCAGGCAGGCATGACATTTGGGCAGCATGATATTTATAATAAAATATTTTAATTTGAATGACTATAGTTTTGACATAGTCTACACTTTACTCTCATCTCCAACACTGTTTTATGCTTGGCTGTGTCCGGTGTAAATGCCCTGTGTATATGTGTAATTCTGCAAATGTTTTGGAGGGAGATTTTTTGTGGTGAGGGAGAGGATTTTATACTAATTTTCATACTTGAAAGTATTTAAAACATTTCTGCATGACATGGGGGATTTTTTATAGGAGATAAAATAATAAGGAAACAACAGGCATATGTATAAATAGGTAACAGGAACAACTACTTGATATTTATTCATTAAAATTCCCAGCACCCTATGAGTACATCTAAAGCAGAGAAGAAAAAGCTGAACAAAGGGTATAAAAAGTTTTCCCCAGCTTTAGGTCAGTGTAGCCCACTGTCTTTTTAAAAATGAATGTTCAGTAAATACTTGTTTATGGATCACATAAGATAAAAATTTTTAATTAGAAGTAAGTTAAAGTTATTATGTCATGGATATGCTCCATATATTTATTGATCCGTAAGATACATATATCTATACTTAATGTATATATGTGTGTGTGTGTGTGTGTGTGTGTGTGTGTGTCTAAACATACACACACACACACACACACACACACACACATATATATATATTCCAAAGAATTTCAGATTGCAACTCTTTTTAAGAATCATCCTTAGGGGGGCTGGAGTGGTGGCTCGGCGGTTACGGTGCTTGTCCAGCATGTGCAAATACAGGGGTTCAAACTCTAGCACCCACATACACAGAGCAAGTGTCAGAGCAAGGAAGTCCATGTAAAAAGCTCAATAAAAATTGTTTTTCTCTCTCTCTCTCTCTCTCTCTCTCTCCTTCTCTCTTTAAAAAAAAAAAGAAAAGAAAAGAATCATCCTTAGGGCTGGAGTGGTGGCTCTCGGTGGTTTCAGCACTCGCCCAAGCATGCGCGAGCACACGAGTTCAAACCCCAGCACCACGTACACAGAGAAGTCTTAGAGCAAAGAAAACCACATGAAAAACTAAATAAAAAATTGTTTCTTTCTCTCTTCACTGCCCGTCTCTCTTCAAAAAAAAAAAAATCCTTAATTTTCTCAGCCATAGATTTTAATACAACCTGTTTTATATGCTATGTGCATTTCTTAATTCTGTGCTTAAGTGGAGGCTAGTGCATTTTGTTAAAAGTAATAAAGTTCTTCTGACCTAAGGATTCAGCATTACCTAAAATATAATATTATTTTCATATATTTCCTTGGTTCTTAATAACTTTTTAATAATCATATGCTGTGTCAATAGGGATAAGAACAGAGTTTTCCATAATAGAATTTGTCATCATTCCTTAGACTGGAAATTGGTGGTTTTCTTCTCTTTTTTGAAAGACTTCATTAATATGCAGGAATGTACCCAAGACTTCTGCCTCTTCGTTCCCAGATTTTCGAGATTGCTAACAGGGTATCATTCACTAACTTGACCAGAGTAAAATTGTAAACTGTTTCAAAGGCTAGTAATGGCATTTGAGTAAAGTGACTAATTCAGAGGACTCTTTTAATTCCAGTAGTTAATTATGGATTGTTAAGGATAATTACAGGAAGAAAAACTAGTTTAACCCTTAACAATCATTCTTTGTAATAGTGGTACCATATTAGTTGCAGTATTTTATATTTTTCTTTTGGTTTAGTAAATATTAATTATTTTGTATACTAGATTAAGATTTTTGAATAGAATAATTTTCTAGTCACTGGTTTGCTTTTTAATTTTCCAGTATCAGTAGCTTTCATGTGAAATTCGAATCAGTTGAAAAGTTTTAAGTCATCTTTATTGGCCATTAGCAAATTTAATTTAAGATGAATTTCAAATGAAGTCATATTTTCACATGAAATGAGTAGATTTAAAAATTGTGAATGACCCTTATTAATCCTAATTTCAGAAAAGCAATTTTTATGATAGACTTTTATAAAACAAATATTGACATATATCATCTTAATTTAAGTGTTGTTTTTTTTTTTTTTTATTCCTTTCTCAGGGTGCATTTGAGAAGATCTTTTCTCTTTGGCCATTGTCCAAGTGTTTTGAACTGAAAGGGAATGTATATGAATGGTGGTTCAGATGGCGGTTAGATCGTTACGTATGTATTTACTTCATGATATTTTGCTTTTTCAAATCATACTGTCAGAAAATAATTTGGAGATTTTCTATCTAGTTTCAGAATAAAGACACATATTGATGTAGTAAGTCAAAATGGTCCACTTCCACTTCATGCATATATGTGTTTATCAGCAGGAAAATGTAAAAATGTTGTCTATAAAGGGGCCTTTGAGTTATAATTTTAACATATAGGTGATTCATATATATATGAATATATGCTTCAACCATTCAAAATAATATTTGCTGTGCTTCAGTTCAGGTCCTAAATGTTGGTGTTATGAAGTATATATTAGAGAAAGAAGATGTACCACTGGACTTCTAAGCCTTAGTAATGTAGTTTAAAATCCAGTATTACTCTTTATAGGGTGATGCTAGACTACATGATATGGATTTTGTGGTGTAAGCATGCAAAGAAGAACAGCAGTGAGTTGGATTATTCCATGTACTTAATCTTGAAAAATGGTTCAGATTCAATTGGCTGAGAAAATGTAGAACATCTGGCATACCACTAGAAAATAATAGACACTAAATAAATATTGTTTCAATCCTCTTTTCTTTCCATCTTTGCCTCATTTCTATTTTTCTTTCAATGAATGTTTTCTTAGAGTCTACCCTGTAACATTCCTGGTTTCCTACACCTATGCATCTTCCAATGTACTTCATTACATTTCTATATTGCATATGAATAAAAAATCTTTGCTAAAGTCTCATTATAGTACACTACATGATATGCCTATCTCAGTCTGTTTGGTTTACCTTAACTTAATACCATAGATTGTGTGGCTCATGAACAACAAAAAATTTATTTTTCTTAGGCAGTCCAAAATAAAGTGCGAGGGGTTGGAGCAGTGGCTCAGCAGTTATGGCACTTGCCTGGCATGTGCGAGGACACAAGTTCGAACTCTAGTACCACATACGCAACTAAGTGTCAGAGAAGTGAAAAACACATGAAAAACTAAATGAAATTAATTCTCTCTTTCTCTCTCTCATTGTCCCTCTCTCTCTTTAAAAAAAAATAAGGCGCCAGCAGATTTCGTGTCTGATGAAGGCCTACTTTCTGATTTGTAGCCATCTTCCCACTGTGTTCTCACATGGCAGAAAAGGCAAGAGAGTTCTGTAGAGTCTCTTTTTTTTTTTTTTTAAAGAAATGTAGTTTGTCTAACACAGTTTTCTTTCTTTCTTTCTTTCTTTTTTAGAGAGAAGGACAGTGAGAAAGACAGAATCAATTTTTATTGAGTTTTTCACATGGCCTTTGTTGCTCTGACACCTAGTTGCTGCGTACGTGGGTGCTGGGGTTTGAACCCATGTACTTGCAGGGCAACCGCCATAACTGCCGAGCCACTGCTCCAGCCCCTAGAGTCTCTTTTATAAGGGCATTAGTCACATCCATAAAGGCTCCACCTTCATGAACTTCTCTCTTCCCAAAGGACCTACCTCTAAAGCTCTCACATAGGAGATTATGTTGCAACATTTAGATTTTGGGGATCACAAATATTTGGTTTATGACAAAAATTTACATTAAGTCTATGAGTGATGTATGTATCTGTATATGTCTTGAAGACGTACATAAAAAATTCATGTGCTTTCTGCTCTTGAATTTTTTTCACTCTATGTACACATACTCCCTTTTATAAGTATGATTTCATGGTTTTGTTTGTTTTATTTGACTGAAGTTCAATATAAAATGTTTTATTGTTGGACATATGTAAATTTTATCATGTGTCTTTAGGAGATTTTCTTATTACTTTTAAATTTTCAGTGCTGTAGGTGTAGCTCAGTGGAAGAGCATATACTTGCATCCTGGGCTCAATTTTCAGCACCAATGAAATTTAAATAAATAAATTTTCTTTGAACTTTACTTACTGCTGGGACTACTGAAAATAAGCCAGATTTATGTCATATTTTTGCAAGATATGTTTGTTTGTCTGTTGCCAACAGTTTCTTTATCGTTGGCTTTATTTCATGTTTTGAAATTTAGCTTCTTGATAGAAATTTCAAATTTTTAAGCTTTTAATCTACTTAATTTTATTAATATGGTCCTTATTTGCCCAATATATTTGCTGGGTTTTCAAAAATGTGTTAAAAACAAATTTTCTCTTTTTCAGGTAGTCTTCCATGGAATGTTGTTTGCTTTCATTTATTTGGCTTTACAGAAGCGTCAAGTGCTCTCTGAAGGAAAGGGTGAACCTCTTTTTTCAAACAAAATTTCAAACTTTCTATTGTTTATTTCAGTAGTTTCTTTCTTGGTAAGTTTAAAGATGTAATCTTCCAATTTCCCCATAGCTTAAGTGGTTTAGAAAATTAACTTTAAGATATAGAAGCATAATCAGTTATTTTTAATAAATATTTACTTTTTAAATTCTTTTTTTACCATGTATTTTCTAATGGCACATAAATTCTAAAGAGTGTGTGTATAAAAGTTAAATATGAAGAATAGCTGAGACCCAGGCATGGTGGTACACACCTGTAATCCCAGCAGCTCAGGGGGCTGAGGCAGGAGGATCACAAGTTCAAAGCCAACTTTAGCAATTTAGCAAGACCTTGTCTCAAAATAAAAATAAATAAATAAAAAGGGATGGAGATTTGGCTCAGTGGTTAAGTGCACCTGGGTTCAATCTGTGGTGCCAAGAAAAAAAAAGAAAAAAGAAAAGAAAGAAAGAAAAGAAGAATTGAGAGTTCGGTGAAATAGGAATTTCAAAAGTTATAATCCAGTTTTGGCAAAAGTATTGAAAGGTGTTTGGTGTGATGAGCTATCACTGCTTCATGATCATTATTTCCAGAGAAACATAAATCTCTTATCCTCTGTTTTCTTGTGTGGACAATAAAGTATACTAAAACAGTTGATGAATACACCTGCAGACAGTTGGAGCTATAATATTGGAAATGAAGAAAACTGTTTAAAAATTGTGAGAAGTTTCTGTTTAAGGCTTACCTGTTTTAGTGAACTGATGGGTGCATTTTTTGTTATAGACCTATTCCATCTGGGCTAGCAGTTGTAAAAATAAAGCCGAGTGCAATGAGCTCCACCCGTCTGTTTCTGTGGTGCAGGTAATTATCTTGATTTAGAGAAATTTTTATTCCTTAATCTTTGATAACAACATGTTCTTTAGAGAGAGCAATTTCAGTTCAAACTCCAGAAAAAATATATAAATAATCTTTCTTAAACCCTGCCTTCCTCTATAATAATATACATATTAAAATCTGTCTCAGTTGTTGTATTAAATGTTTGGAAATATCTTAGTATTTGTCTCTTAGAAAATGTTAATTCCCTTCTCATATTTGCTTTTTAAACATTTGTTCAAATTATTTAATTATAATTTTTGATTCCTATGTGTTAAGTATCATGCTAGATACAAGAGGCTCAGTTTTCAAGATACAACTCCTGTCCTGAAGAAAATTGTAGCCTAATAGAGATACAGGTCAATAAATATTCATTAATTTAACATTTTTATTCATTTAATGAATTTTTGATACTGTGTGTTAGATAGCACACCAGGAATAACTAAATCAGGCAGTTTTTACCCTTGTGGTGCCTATATTCTTTTCATACAAATAGTAATCATACAAATAACCACCATAGTAGGAGTAGAAATACATGATGCTATAAGAGAATGTAAAGGTATATGACCTAGTTGGAGTTGAAGGGAAGGCAAGCAGGAGCCAGGGAAGATTTCCTTGGGAAAATTAAACTGAGAATGAAGGGATGAAAGCACAGTGGGGTGGCAAAAATTTAGGCTCTGTAGTGGAAGGGAGCATGGTACATTCCGGGAACATAAAGAAGGGCAGGAGGGCTGGAAATCAGAGAGCTAAAACCCAGAGAAGTGTGTAATAAGAACTGAGAGGTGGACAGAGGCAGGGGACAACTAAAATCAGATTGACATTTTGCAGAGATCCAGCACTTGTAGTCATCTCAGATAATAGTCAGACACTGTGATTAGTATGGGGATGATTAAGTGTAGATTGCACTGGAAACTTGAGAAGGTTCTTCCTAATCTATCTTGATACCAGAGCAGGGTTCTTAAAGGAAACAGTGTCTAAGTTGAAGTCTGAAAGATGAGTAGTAGCCCAAGAGGAGTAGGAAGAGTTTCTGAAGAGTCATCTCTTAGGTCTTCTTTTCCATGCGGAGACTTATTTATTTTAAACCTTTGTATACTCAGTAGCTCTAAGCAGATGATAAATTTTTCCAAACCCAATTGATAATAAAATTTTAAACTTTATACTATATTCACATGACTTCTATAGACAATGATAGTGCTTGTCATCTCAGATATTGGCTCTGTAACTCACAGGATGGGAGGGAACATTAGCATTATAATGCACCAATACAGAAGAACAGAAGGAAAGCAAAAGGAGAGGGTGGCAGCTCTCAGAGAATGACACTAAGGGAAGCACTCCTGGGGCTTATCACTTGCCCTCTCAGTCACTATCCTTCACATAGTATTATTTTCACAACTACAATTTTTGTGAGGGCTTTAGTTTCTCCACTACTGGAACCATCAATTGAAACAAGTGCAAGTTTTTTTGGCTGCTGCTGCTTTTCAAGAACATTTGTCCCACATATAAAAAAAGTCAAGTAGCTTCAAATGCCATAAGTTACATCTTTTCCCAACCATATTTCACTCTTAATTTTAGACGTGAACATATATATATATTTTATATATGTATATATATATATATTTGTGTGTGTGTTTATATATTTATATATCATGGGACATTGTGATTATATGTCATGCAAGGATGTATATTGTGTGTGTGTGTGTGTGTGTGTGTGTGTGTGTATCTTATCTGAGGGAGCTTCTTTAAGATTTTAAACATAAAAAAGGATTCCTAATGTTTTATTGAGAAGTATTTCCCAACTGACTGATCAGAAGGCTTTTGCATCAGTCCCTGAATCCTGATCTTTTGGTTTCACGTATCAGTCTGGATAGAAATTTACAAAAGGGCTCACCTGTAGAACAGCTGATTAACTATAAACAATGTAGCAAGTACTTAGCACAGTACCTAGCAAGTGATAAATCCTGTTCAAATTTTAAACATTACCATTATATTTGTATCAAACTAATTATTCCCCAGACCTTACCTTTGTTCTTTATGGTTATTATTTCTTTGATTTTCTACCCCTAATCAGGTTGTTTACTAAGAATATGATAAAATGCAAGACTTCTTTCTTTAGAAATGAAGTACACATTGGGAAATAGTAGATTACAGACAGAAGGAAGGAAGGGAACTTGCTTAGAATTTTTCCCACATTTTCTGTCATTCAGGCTAATGATTTATATCTGTATGTGTCAATCTTTCTAGTATTTCACATCACAGCTTATGTTATATTTTAATTATAATTGCTTATCAAGTAGTTTTATGTTTGAAGATTCTATTTAGGTCTCACCTTCATAATTTTTTTTACCACTCATTTATACTTCCTATACTATTAATTACCTATTTTTTTTTTTAAGAAAGAGGAACCATGAGAGGGAAAGACAGAAGCAATTTTTATTTAGTTTTTCATGTGGCTTTCATTGCTCCAACCCTTTGTTGTGTATGTGGTGCTGAGGTTTGAACCTGAATCCTTGTCCATGCCAGCCAAGTGCTGTAACTGCTGAGCCACCACTCCAACTCCCTTAATGTTTCTTTAGGGGACTTACAATGTATAATATAATTAAGTACATTACATATATTTTCTCCATGTTCACATGAGCCTTTCAAAGTTGTATGTATATGTGTCAAGTTCAAGTACATAAAGAACGAAGTTTTCACTGAAAGGAAATGCAAAATGCTTTCAATAACTATATTAATGATATTTACTTTTGTGATTTTCCTTTAGATTTTAGCCTTCATCCTAATAAGGAATATTCCTGGATATGCCCGTTCCATTTACAGTTCATTTTTTGCTTGGTTTGGAAAAATTTCATTAGAGGTTGGTGCATTCATATTTGCTTTATCTTTCACAACCAGGTGTCATGTGTGTATATGTGTACACCTGACATAGATCTTTTTTTAAAGCCAAACTATTATTTATAGAATTATGGGGGAAAGACTCTTAAACGAAAAAATCAAAGTATTTTAGAACTTTTTAAAGCCTTATTTTAAAATGACTGTATATAGATGACTTTCAAAACATTCTTCATAATGTCTTAAGCTTTTGAGCACAATGACGATACTGAACTCAGAAGAGAAAAAAATAGTCCTGATATAAATGAAATCAAGCAGGGAGGATTTTTATTTATTGTTCATCTCCATAATTAAACATTAGATTCCTAGACTTCAGATTACTGATGCTTACCATAATAAAATTCACCTTTATTTTGTTTGGAAATTGTGGGAAAATATTTAAACTCATTACATTTTGTGTGAGTTAGATAGATAATATGAAACTTCAAAAAATCAGTTTAAGCAGTAGGTTTTGACGAATATGCTGTATAGTTTGTGTTTATGGTATGAAACAATGTTTTAAAATAGCAGAATTTATATTGTAATAACATACTTTTAGAGTATAAATTTTATTAAGTTGTCTTTTAAAGAAGGGAAAATAAATTTTGCATTTTTGAATCAGTGTTCATTTTGTTCAGCTTCATTTGTATGAGAGATCGTATAGGGGTAGGAGTTCTGGAGGATAAATGGCGGCAGACTTCAGGGCCATTGCTGAGGCAGAATCAAATGACTTTAAAAAAGCCTAAAGTTACTGTTTCATCAACTATTTAAATTAGGAAAAACTTACTTATTCATGGACCCTTTAAACATGTCTAACTTTAAATGCTTTTTCTCCTAGCTGTTTATTTGTCAGTATCACATATGGCTGGCAGCAGACACAAGGGGTATTTTGGTACTCA
Organism: Aplodontia rufa; assembly: GCA_004027875.1. Classification (NCBI taxonomy): domain Eukaryota; kingdom Metazoa; phylum Chordata; class Mammalia; order Rodentia; family Aplodontiidae; genus Aplodontia; species Aplodontia rufa. The sequence goes on along the minus strand of PVKS010000029.1, from coordinate 114,710 downwards.
TACCTGGAAACCCTGTGCTCAACATCGTTGTCAGCACTTTCATCTTTGTTTGTGTGGCACATGAAATTTCTCAGATCACGAACGACCTTGCACAGATTATCATTCCTAAAGATAACTCATCTCTCTTGAAAAGGTTGGCATGTATAGCTGCATTTTTTTGTGGACTACTCATCTTATCATCCATTCAAGATAAATCGAGATATTAGATTTCTAAAATCCCAAAAAAACTTACTCTTCAGGCTTACTTTGTGTTTGCCTGGAAGAGAAAAGGATCTATGTGGAGGTATAAATGTCTGTGTAAATATAAACGTGTGGCAAAGACAGTTTAGTGATGTCTGTTGAACATGTGTTGGTTGTATATATTTGCAATGTACATATCCAGTGTGAAATACTAAGAAAAAAATTGATGAACCAGAATGCATTGTATAGGATTGCATGTGAAAAGTCTTTTTCTACTGGATCTATATTTCCATTTATAAATGATTTTAAGTTAACATATGAAGGCAGGGAATTAATTACCTTTCCAGTAAAAAGTATAGATAATTTAATTAGCTTAGTGATACCACTGTTTTGATATTTACTAAATTTGTGGTAATAAATTGTCTGTGCCTGTCTTCATTGTGAACTTCCTAACTTCATCAAAAACTGTTTTACTCAAAAATGGCTTGCAGTGTTGTGTTCTTTAGTGCAATTACATGGAATGATGAACAGTAAGCCTTTAATTTATGTGTATTCACATTCTGGTTGTTATATGTTTCCTGACATGATTTTTGTCCCGACTGTGGTTTTCAGGTATACAAGCCTAAATCATTGTACGCTTTGTCTCTCAGAATTGTTAAGGCTCCATGACAGGGTTTTATCATTGTTGATGTTGTCATTGCTTCTTTTTATAAAAAGGCCAAATTTTCCTTCCAGTCCAAACATTCATCCATTTATTTTCCTTAAGCTCTAGCAGTGTAAGATCAGTTACCCTGTGGATCCATTAGTGTTTTCTCCTCCCTAATTAATTTTTGTATATTATTTCCAATGTTTGGAAAATTCGTTATAGCCATTTTGGTATTTCTTATTATCCCCTCCCCTTTCAAAAAATATTTATCAATCTAAACATGTGCAGTGTAGTAAAGATTCAAGTTGTTATGATTGAGATGTGAAATGACCATAGTAGAATTTTAAGTAAACTGGTGACTTGGGCAATAAATGTTCCTGTTTGCTTGGTTTTTTATAAGCTAATTATTAGAAGTATATGTTTATTTATCTGTTGTACAGATTTGATTATGATTTTTAATGTCTGAAAGATTGTACTTATTTGCTTTTATTATGTGTGAGGTAAATATATTTTCTGTTCACAGTATGTGAAACTATGGAGTAATTTAAGCAGTAAATAAAAATTATGTTGATGCTTATTTTTGTATTGGCAAAGGATCAATTAAACTATGTATGTTCTTTTTTTAAAAAAAAAAAAGCTGGATCCATTAATGATTGGTTCAGATTTCTAATTCATTTCCTTAATTTCAGTTTTCTTTTTCAAACTCAATATATAGGGGTAGATCACTAAGTTATAGTGAATATGGAATAATTTAGTTGTCAGTGCTTCTAAGGATAATCTGTCTTCCACCCAGAAAGTTTAAGCATCATAGCATATTTGTAGTTTTACTTGAAAATTTTAAAAATTTAATAATTATTTCTGACTCACCGGGCTCATGTCCTACTGATGCATTCCCATTAATTGAGGAATATTTTTTGGATAGAAATGTGTGTTTTTTCTTTCTCTCTCTTCTTCTGCCCTTACTTAATCTTTTGACATTTCCCAGATAGACAATTGTAATGATTCATTGCTCTGCTTCCTAGACTGCAGCCTTATAAGTAGAGAATAGTACAGTTATAAATCAAAAACTTCCAAGTACTGTGATCACATTATTCTTGCTCATGTAGCTTGCCAATGAGTAGAGTGCATTTTAATTTAGCTTGTGAGTTTTATCACCTGAAAAAGATTCTTCCTGATGAAACAATTGAAAAAGAAAGATGACTAGTAACTTTCTTTGTTTTGGAAGCACTTAAGTCTTTCAGTAGTGATTTCTAAGTGATGATATAAGTTTTGTCTCCTATTTGAACTCGGGCCCAACACTTAAGTGGTAAGCCCTCTTTCTTCATCATGTGTTCTTATTTAACATGCAGGGTTTTTTTAAGGTATAACTATATATAATAATTAAAATATATACTTAAAATGCCTTATTCATTCTCTTTGTGAGTAAGAGTTCCTGTAGAAGTTGGCACAATGATAGCACAGTGAATGATAAATGTCTAAATTTTTTTTCCTGCATTGATTTTGTTACTGACCAGTTCCTTTACTCAGTCATATGAATCTTTAGAATAAGATATTTAACAGAATATGTAAATGTGCTAAAATTGAGATAAAGCTATGGAAGTTCAGGTTTCTGTAATAGAAATCACATTCAGAAATAAGCTACCTAGGTCTAAAAAGTACTTGCCTGATACAGTTCTACCTGGATCCTTACTGATTCCTTATGCCAAACCTTTCCATGTTGTGGAGAGCCAACAGAAGCATTAAAAATTCATCCCACACCTAAAACTCTTATTGTTCCTCTGGGTTAGATCATATTATTTGCTATATGTGCTGTGATTAAAATAACCTTTGCATCTTACTAGTCTGTTGTAAGATAAATTAACCATTAAATTTCTTAAAGTGGGTTATTTTTTTCCCCTCCACAAATGCTTTATTATTTCAAGTATCCACATAGGAAGATTTTAAGTTTGACAAACTTAACTTTAATGATTGTAAGCATATCTAGTTTGTTTTTTGTTTTTTTTTTAACATTGTAAGCCATGAGGATGGATAGACCCCATAGGATGAAGGTCAGGACCTTCATACCATAGACACTAAATGAAAGCCATTGTATCAAAGAATGTTTGCAGTTTCTAGGAGAATGCCCTTCAGTCTTTAAATTTGGGCTCATCAATCTAGCAAATCTTGAGGCAACCAAGTTAAGTATTTTTATGTTGAACAATATTGAATTGCTGCAAATATGCTATCCTTTTTTACCTATAAAAATAACCATGTTTTAGTCAGTTTTTTTTTTTTCAGCCATGATCAAAAGACTTGACAAGAACAATTTTAGAGGGGCAAAAGTTTATTTGGGGACTCATGGTTTCAGAGGTCTCAGTCCATAGATGGTCAACTTCACAGATCTAGGCCCGAGGTAAGGCAGAACATCATGGTGGAAGAGTGTGGCAGAGGAAAGGGACTCAGGACATCAGATCAGGAAACAGAGAACTCCCCTCACCACTAACAAAATGGAAACCCTACGGGCACACCCATGTTGACTCACCTCTTGCAGACCCACCTCCTCTAGTCACATCCTACCTGCCTACAGTTACCACTCAGTTAATGCCTAGCAGGAGGATTAATGCAGTGATTATGTTAAAGCTCTCATAACCCAATCATTTCACCTCTAAAGTCTTGCGTAACCTCTTACATGAACTTTTGGGGGTCATCTAATATCTAAATCATAACAGTTTCATATGTTCCAACCTAATAGCTTCCATTGTTTAAAAAAGAAGAAGAAACTTAGTTCATTATCTGAATGTACAAAGTTTACATTTCCATTCAGAAAAATAGGTGCATAGAAACAAGAGATGGGACCAAAGCAAGTCTGAAATCCAGCTGGGCAAACAAGTACTGTAGTTCCATGTCGTGCATCTGGAGCGCATGGCGTCCCGAGTAGCTCTGCCCCTATGGCCTTGTTGGTTGCAGTCCACATGGCCTCTCTGTTAGCTTGTCTCTGCTCAATTCCTACAGCCTTCCTCAGCAGTCATTACATGTTACTGGCATTTCTTAATCTCGGGGGCCTCCACTGCGGCTTCAGCTTCCTCCTCACATCTCCATACATTGCCCTCTCAGGGTCTGCCAGGAGGGACTCCAACCCTGGGGACACTTTGCCTGGGCTCCCAGGCCTTCTTTGAAATCTTGGTGGAATCCTTCATGACCCCCCAACTCCAGCATCCTGCAGTCCAGCACCATGTAGTTGTTGCCAAGGTCTGCTGCCATCTTGAGCAGTAGTCAAGCCTCCAGGGACCCTGGTTGCAGCAGCCTCTGAGTGCCTGGTTGACTGAGCATGTGCCTAGGCCCTCTTGTACAAGAAGGGTGATTCACTGATCTCTTCTTGAAAGGAATTTTTACTCCCTTGAACCTAAGATGAATGTAGTCTTGCCAATTCCTGAGGTGCCCTCAAGCCATCTTTCTTAGTCTAGGCAAAGTCTTTAGCACTCATTTAAGTGGTGGTGAGGTCTTTAACAACAGCCACTTCTTTGGCCCCAGTTTTACTTCCACCTTTCAAGTCCAAGTTTTTCAAATCTTTCAGTTCTGCTTTCTGCTGCTGAATATAACCATAAACTTGGCTAAAAACCACCAGCAATATCTATGACCACTGCCTGAATACTATGCTGCCTGGAAATTTCTTCCACCAGATTAAGAAATCCATTGCCTTTAAAATCAAGGTGGGGTGTATCTACTCCTAGATGGCAAGTACCTGCCAGAGCTGAGCACCAGCTGTGCCATGTACAGCATAAATATCACCATCATTATGGCTCCTAATATTTCCATTTTTCTCACTTTATACTGGGGCCAAATGCAAGTTGCCATTTGATATTGCACTATTATTGCAAAATATTATTTGCACTATATGCAAAATATTGAACATCTATAATACAAGCTATGGAACATATTCAGTTTGTGATATCAATGACTTTTAAAAGTATTAGTTATAAAGTCATTTTCATGGAATAATGAGTGGACTTAAGTTCCATGTCATTGCAAAAATTATAATTTCCATTTCACTTTATAAGTCCATAGATCGTCACAATAGTACTTTATGTTATACTTACTAATTAACTTTCTTAAGATGATGCTATATAAAACTTTAAGATTTTATCAAAATAATCCATTAATGAGCCATTTCCTTATAATGAATCTGATATTGATATATTTTTGAGTCACTTGGTTACATTAGTACATTTGTACTAAAAGCACAAATAGAACTAACCAGCTGATATTAACATCTGAATTTTCATCAATGACAACAGAAAATGGTACAATTATCCTTTTCACACTTTTTTTTCCTGTAAGGTCTCAGGCACATTTAAATATGACCTCTCCTCCCTTCCTATCATTTGTTATTCTTCAAAATATTTGACAATAGAATTAAACATTTACGTTTTTCTACAAGTATGTAGCATAGCTTGTTCAAATATCTTATGAAGTGTCTTGCAACTGTATCTCATAAATATTAACATTTTGCGTTTTTATTCTATGGATCTAATACATGAGTTTGTCTCCCTTACTCTCGAGCCTGGGTTTAGATCTAGCCTTCAGGGAGAGTTTTAAATAGAGTAATGAGAGGGGTACACTTTTACAATTGGATATTTACACACATTATTAAGTTATAGTCGTGTCAGCATGGAATGAATACAAGATTGTATAGATTAATAGAATATGAAGCATAGAAATAGATTCTATTATAAACAATACTGAAATAAGGTAATGGATTTGTTTTACATTGCTGGGGGAAGATAGAAATATTCTTTAGTCCCAGGACGATTGCTTATTATGGGGGTGGAGCAGTAGATCCCATGTTTATTCTACATATGAATGAGTTTGAAGACTTGTAAAATAAGAAGTAGAAAAGGTAAGTGAATATCTCATTTCTAGATGAGAAATAGCCCATTAAGAATAAATCAAAGGTAAAACCAGAATTGCTACATTCCATCACATGAGAATTTTTAAAAGTATGCCAAAAGACATAAATAGAAAAAAATAAAATCCGGAAAATTTTAGCATATGAATATTTTATAAAAATTTAATATCCTGAGTATATAGAGAGGTCTTATAGTTTAGAAATACCAAGGTGTTTTCCAAATACCAGTTGGTTCCTACTTCTGCATAAAAGGTCACTTCATTCAGATGCCTTGATGTATATTTTGCAAATAATTTAACTTGGAAGAACATCAGGAAACCAGAGTGCCAAAGCTAGACTTTTTAAGGATAATTTTCGGGAATCAGAGAAAGGGCACAAATTTTCTTAATGGCTACTATGTTATGCCCAGACTAAAATTAATTAAGACTGTGTTATACTGAGCATGAATTTGGAAACTAAATGGCCCATCTGTCTGTGCAAGACCATGGATTAAAAAAAAAAAATTTTTTTTTCCCCTAAAGAGAATTTTGACCTAACTGTAGAGTGTTATTTTCTGAAGTTTCCCCAAAAGATGTCACTCCTACACCAGCTCAGTGTGCCATTAAGACCACTCTTTTCCTAGAACCATAGGATACTTAAACTCCAGGTATAGGACATGCAGTATTAAATCCCAGCTAGCTAATATATATCATCGATGGGATTAATTGTGGCACATGCTTCATAATGGGCTATTAAAGATGTGTTTTTTTATTACCTCCTCAGATTCTTTCAAACATACCCCAGTTAATTCAGTCAGGAATCCAGATCACCTGGGCAATAATTTCCCTGCTTACCCCTGGAATTTCTCTTGAATTTGAAGCCATTGATCAGAACTGGAGAACATTCTACAAAAGAGTTCTATGAAATTCGACATTATGCCAACTGTAAGAATGTTGTTGATTGTGTTACACAGTGAGCTCTTTTTGTGGACTTCCAAATATTTCCTTCTGGCTATATTAGAGTATTTTTGCTTCTTCTGAAGGGTTTGTTTGCTACCATATTCTGGACACTGCAGCTTGGCTCTTTATTTTTACTTTAAAACCAAAGATAAATTTGTTTTTCATCCCCCAAACCAGGACACTTTGGTATTATTTATATTAGCATCACTCTTAGCTGCCTTTTCCTTATCGTCTGCTTCAGATGATGTAACCTGGCTATGGTCTGCCTTGCCCTAAAAGCTGCTTTACATCCTTTTTTGAAATGAAAAAAGTCTGGTGGTCTTAAGTATTTCTTCAGACCACACCTGACAGGATGAATAATAGAGTCATGGTATACAAATAGAATTAATTTCACCTTAGTGCCCATGCTTAGACACTTAGTAATCATTCTTTCTGTGCGGTTCATAAATGGTCTCTATACCAAATATTCAGTTTTCTGCAATTCTTTTCATAAAAATAATGCTGTTCATTTCATGTGTCCCTTCTTGGCCAATATTTTTTTTAAGATTACCAAAAAGTCTAGTAGTATCTATTCTTATTTCTTCCCAAATTGCCAATTCCATTTCCATTTTTGAGGTTGCTCCTCTGAGGACCAGATATGCCTGGCCATAGCCACAAGACAGTGGTGCACACTTGGCCTCAGTATAGAGCAGTGATGTCCTCTGAGGGTGCTTGTTTCTTATTGCCACTTTGTCTTGCCACTGCCTGTGGGGTGGTCCACTTCAGACCATGAATCAGATGCTCTTTCTCCACTGGAATGTTGTCTCAGCTGCTCCATTTTTTTGAATGCTAGAGGATGCCAAAGGATTGAGGGAAATTCCTGTTTCTTGTGGCTGAGTGTTCCTGACCCTTCAGAAGAATATGAGATACTGAAACAACCTGTTGCGTGGTGCTTGGAAGGAGTAAGGTCTTACCCCTACTTAAGCCTTAGCCTACACATGGAGACCTTTGGAGAAAAGGCAGCATCACTTTTAGGGGAACTCGAATCCATGAATTTCCCATCTGATCTGTGCCAAAATGGGCAGTGACCAATGGCAGAAAAGGGAGTAGTCATGGAACATGGAACTTGGAGGTGTTCAATAGCCCACTCAGAAGATTAGACTACTTCTCTCCATATCCCCTTTTCCAAGTATCCTAAAGAGAGGCAATATTAAAGAGGCCTCTTCCATGTCAAATAAGACCCCCTTGAATATCATATTTAAGTGCAGGGAAATGCGTACATAGGTAAGGAATTTTTTGGTTTTTGTGCTGATGGGAGAATCAAGCTATAATTAGTTATTTGCAGTTTTCAACTGTTTTTCTCAGTAAGATGCCTGATCATTTCCTTTATCCTTAGGTACTTTAAAGGCTTATCTTGGTGATCTATAAGTGTTCTTTGTACAATAAGGATGGCAACCTTTGGTCTAATGTTGTACGTATGTTTCCCGGTTGCTGATACTTGTGCTGAATAATTTTAACTTCTTAATAAATTTTAATTTTTAAAAATCTAATCCATTAATTTTTTCTACTACAGCACAGTCCTTTCGTACTTAGGGTCCTTCTAAAAGCCAGCTGCCTTTTTTGGCACTTGGTGTATGGGCAGAGCAGTATCCTTCAGTGTGGAATGTCGCCCCTAGAACTAAAGAAGTTTTCCAGGTACTAGGGACTGCCTTCTTTGAGGCAGATGATATAAGGTGCAACATGTGGGGTTGGTTTGTTTTGTTGTTGTTGTTGTCGTCCTTTTTTTTTGTTTAATTGTTATTTGTTTTGGTTTGCTTTGTTTTTGTGGATATATCTGGGCACACACTGACTGATGGACTTCTAAAATGTTTACTTAGAGCTGGGTGTGGTGGCACAGGCCTGTAATCCCAGAAATTAAGGTGCTAAAGCAGGAGGCTTGCAAGTTAAATGCCAGTATGGGCAATTTAACAAGACCCATCACAGAATTAAAAAGTAAAAAGGGCTGGGGGTGTAGCAAAGTGGTAAAGCACCCTGAGTTCAATCCCCAGGACCAGAAGAACAAAAAGTTTACTTACGATCTAGGCCTATTAATGTTTTAATGTTGTATTTCCCCCAACTCTAGAGTGCACATGCCTTACCAAGACATCCAATATGGTAGCCAATTCACAGCATGATGTTTTCACTGAAGTGGATCAATGGGGTATTTTGTGAGATGTTCAGATACTCCAGAACTCTATAGACTATCTTACGACACAGGGTGAAAGAATTACCATAGCCCAGATACAAATGAATATTGTTTCTTCTATGATTGCAAACATTTTCTGCTTGAAATGGAAAGAGAATATTCACTAAACCAGGGGGTGTGTACCCAAGGCCTCACCAGTTATTCTAGCAGTGAAATCATGACTAGTACAAGAGGTGTGACAGGGTTCCCACTTGGTTGAACTTGTAGTGTACTGTTAATCCACATCATCCATCTGGTTTCGGCCAAACTGGTGAATTAACTGGAGTTATGAAAGTGACCATCATCTCTGCACCTTCTGGAACTTTAATGGTTAATCTAATAGTGGCCATCTGCCCTGAGATAAATTGTTTGAAATTTAGCATCATTTTCAGTGGAGAGGATGGTAGCAAAATCTTCCATTTGACCTCATCCTCTGCATAGCTTCCAAGTATATAAAGTCCAATTATGCACTCAGAGAAATGAGCACTGGGTCTTCCATGGACCTGGCAAACTTACTTCAGCCAGAACCCTATTTACTACATAGCCCATGGGCCCTCGCCCCCGCCCTCATACCCTCAAACAAGAGCCATGACAATACTATGGGTCTCTGCATGTCAATGTCAAATAGTCCTCCAAAGTCTGGTCCTTCTTACTCCAGTTTTCATAATAACAACCACATGAGCAAATCTCCATAGAACTGCAAGGGGGAAGGACTGAAGAAATGTTAGTATACATTTGTCACAGCATCATAGGATCCTTTCTCTTGGACAAATCTTCAGTCAGTGAGTTCCAGATCTGAACAAAGTCTCAGCTCTGGGAACTAAACAAGAGATTGTGACATTTTACCAAGCCACTTTTCTTGACCGCCTGTTCCTCCATTCTTACTTTTGGTTGTAGATGTTAAGTAGCGTAGCAGTTTCCTGCCCACATAGTTTCACCTGGGGACTCCATATTATCTATCTATACTACTGCTTGCCATCAAGATCCTTTGGCTTTCCCTAAGACTGATGGTTGCAGTTGCTCTGACAATCATGTGCCACTGTCTATTGTTTGGGGGCCAATGGACTTTATGGTGAATGATAACTTTTGGTCTTTGTATGTCCCAGTCTATGTTGCAGGGGCCCAGGTTTCACATATGCATACTCACCTAGTGTCACAGAGCTGCCTTGGGGGGGCTGAGCATTAAAAGCTCTCTGGGGCTTCATCACTCAAGTTATTAATCCTGAACTTGCTCTTAGCTTGTCTGCACTCTCAGTGCAGAATAGAGGGCCCACTTTGTAAGTTACCAAAAAGGCTCTGTGTCTAAGAAACTTAGCCAATGTCTGATAACTGTCCTGTTTCTCATCATTCATCTGCAGAACATGAATTCAGTGGACTAAAAACCTACTATCTCCCTTGTACTTACAGGTATTGTTCTTTCCAAATCCTCCCAGTTCCTCAAGTGTCACACTGAAGAGGGTACTCCCCCTCTGCAGGATATTTTACCAAATCACACCAGTAAAAACTTCAGCAATCAAGCCATCATTATATATGACAGACTGCATGGCCTACATTCTACTTAGTAAGGGCTCCTCATCACTAGCTGAGTATGAGTGAGCCAGTCCCCTAACTTCATTTTACCATCTACATCTCAAAACACTCCAAGTGCTACCAAGTTGGTTTAGGTCCCCTAGAAGCAGATAGAGTTAGATATGTAATAGTTTTGCGAGGAGAAATATCTGTGAAGGAGAAGTATCAGAGCTCATCAAAAAGTCATTTAGGCCCCAATGCAGGTCTGACATTTGCATTCAGTGTCAATGCAGGCCTGACACCTGAGAGTGAGGAGTCCCTCACACTGCAGGGCAGCGTCAGGGAAGTCTTGACTATGGATGGGGAACCCCAGATCCATCCTTGCCCTTCTCGGTGTCAAGCATCGAGCAGCAATGGGCTGGCTATGGTATGCCTGTCAGGCCCAGTCAGGCCTGGGATCAGAACTCTCACCCACGCTAACACCCAAGGTTCAGTAGTTGGAGGTCCACCTTCCTCCCAGTGGCATGTTTAAGAGGGGGTTCTGAGCTATGCATTTCCATGGCAGTCGCAAAGAATAATGAAGGAAACATTTGTAGTTAACAACCCCCAAATTTACAAATTCATATGCTCCCTCTAAGAAAAATTGGGAATAAAGTCCTGTACACACACACACACACACACACACACACACAAAACCAATTATCAGTACAGTGAATATAGAATTTTATTTAAGCAAGAAAAAATAAGAATTTAATTTTTATGTAATCTCTGACAGAGAAAGAATAATTTAAGCGTATAAAAAAAGAAAGCAAAATGCATAGGATAATACTACTTTATAAAAGAAATATTTTTTCTCTTAGTTGAAGAAAATGCCATAAACAAAATTAAAAATCAAATTGAAGAAAATGCTTTTAAAAGTAGACCTACTTTTACCAGCCTTACATAAAGGACCTTACAATTTTATTTTAACGAGGTTTTCTGCAGCTCATAGCTGGTCTACAGTTTATGATCCCACATAGTACATCGCTTCATTCCCCGTCCTGGGTCTCCATTACATAAATAGTTTAACTTGGAGGGCCCCTCAGGAAGCAGCACCACTCAAAGCTGGTCCTTCTATGGAAACTTTACGGAGTTCTCTCTCTTTTTGAAATGTGCTGCTGTGGGCTTTTGGTTACACCTTCCTTAAACATTTTATGGAAGAAAATTATTGAGTCTGTGCTATATGGAGCATAAATTTGGACGCTCAATGCCCCGTCTGTCTGTGATTCAGAGTAAATTCAAAGCTTTCTCCAGAGCTAAATCTTGCCTAGATTTTAACCATGCCCTCATGCTCCTTGGGGTGTGGAAGTGTGATAGTGCTTCTGCTGAGGATTTCAATGTGCAAGGAAAACTTGCCTCCTCACCCTACCTTCCCCAGCAGTTAAGCCTACATTTGCGCTCCAGCCCACCAAACAGAATAACAGTGTGCCAGATATTTGCTAGAGAGCTTTTACACTTTTCACTTGCTGGTAAATGAAGTTTTTAGTCATGCTGCTTCCATCTTCCTTTATGATTTTTTGTTTATTGCTCTTTGATGCCGTAGTTTATTTTTCTTTTCTAATGTTGCGGTAGTCTGGTTTTTCTTTCTTTCCTATGGGTTTGAGACTTTCATGCTGCTTCTACCATACCAGCAGTTATTATTCATTCTTTCCTTCAAGTTCTAATATTATCTGAGCAGGGTCACATATAAGGAGCAGACATATGATGGAAACAAAAATTAAAATTGGAACAAGACCATCACTTCCCGCGTGAAGCAGGTGTACATTTCATTTTTGGCTAGGTGCTAGCCTTGAAAATACCAAAGCAGTTATAAGGGGAGATCTGAAAGAAGACACCAGAAGACTGGCAGGCTTCTCTCTCTTAGCATTCTGGTCATCTTTAAAATACCAGGGGAGCTATGTGGAGATAGCAGAAATAGGAATGTATACTGCCATCGGATCTACCCTCTAGCTGCTTCTTCCAAGGGCAAGGTCCTTCGGTCTTTCTTTTTTATGTTTATTTTTGAACAGGGAATATATTTAGATGGCTCAAAATGCAAAACTATTGAGAGAAAAAAGTGAAAGGTTTGTATTTTTTTCACAGCCCCTCATCTGCCTAATTTTCATGACTACTATTCTCCAACTTCACATAGTCACACCAATTAGCTGAATCTGTATTCTTATAAAATTCCCTATATACTACAAGGAAATAGGAACATATATTTCCTATTTCTCCTCTCTTTAACATAGAGTGTACTAGATTTCCACACTTTTTTTAACCTATCAATATTCCTTGGAATCTTCTCCTATCAATGAATAATTTCCTCATTCTTTGATCCCATTACATAGTATGAGATGCTATGACTTTTCTGCCAGCAGCCCACCATTTCCTGTTGGTGATTAGTTCCAACCAAGTTCTACTAAAAATAACACTGTGCTAAATATCCTTATTTATATGCAATTTTCTACTTATAAGAAGGTTAAGTTTCCAGGTGTCAGAGCTACTGGATCATAGGGTACACACATTTTTAATTTTATATTTATAAGTAAGATTGCCCTCCGTAGGGACCCTAGACATTATACTCCCAACAGTAAGGCATCACTGCTATCTCCACAAACACAACAGCTGCCCCCACAAAGAGCCAAGGAAACAGTTATTACTTGAAGCCATGGAGTTTGGGGGTGGCTTGTTACATGTCAGAATTGTAACAATAGATAATTAACACATCATGAAATAAGCTGTTAGCCTAATCTGTTTGAGGGATACCTCCTCCATCCCATTTTTTTTTAAATTTTTAGGTACTTGGAATATCTCACGAAATAGACTGTATAGGCTTGTAAATCACTGTGATGCATGATTTACATGCATCAGACATTCAACATTCCTAGTTACATCAGAGACAAATTCCCAGTGAGAGAGATGTCTCACTAGGAATTTTGTGGACAATCCATAAAGAATTCTTCTATTTCAAAGACCCTACTTTACTTGGCCTTTGAAGCTCATCGTCTCAATATTCAGATGTATGAACATAAAAAGAAGCAAGTTTAATTGTTCATTTCAATTTTCCAGTAATTTTCAGAAACAAAAGACCCCCCCAGAGATAAATCAGGTCATAACACTTTATTTTGGAAATGTGTTTGCTCCTCTTCAGGTTTGTCTAAGATAGCCTTGTGTTACACATTCACCTGGAACAAGACCCCTGGACTTCATTATCTCCATCCAGGGCAGAACCTTTGAACATTTTACACTGACATAGACATTATCAAGTATTAGCATACATGGCTAGTTAATGTTTTACTATCTCTTATAGCCCATAAAATTTATTTCAGAGGATTATCACAAACTTATATAAGCAAAAATTTGGCAAATGGCATTGAAAATTTCTGAGATGGCATGTCAGATTTACTCTTTGCCTTAGTAAGTGTTGGCCTTTGTAACTAGTTAAAAAAATGCTCAAAACTGAACTCTTGATTTTATTCTTGTTATCTATTCTTTCCCCAGCCTTCACAAACTCAGTAAATTAATTTTAAAAAATTATATATATGTGGATATGTGTGTGTGTGTGTGTGTGTGTGTGTGTGTATCTGGGAACTAAGATCATAATTCTGGAAGTCATCTTGATTCATTCTTCCTCTTTATTTCCTGTATCCTGACATCACCAAATTCTATCAATTCTGGGTTCAAAATATTTCTCAAAGACACTTCTATTCATTTTTTTCTTCACTATCCTAAACACAGCAAAATTTCTCTTCTTTCCATTTTGCATTAATTCTTTGCCCTTTCTTTCATTCTTTATATTTTGGTTATGGTGCTATTTAAAGAATTTTCATTTTGGTGGGCTAGAGTGGTGGTTCGGTGGTTATACGGTGCTTGCCTAGTATGCACGAGTATCCAGGTTCAAACCCCAGCCCCATGTACACAACGAAGTGTTGGAGTAAGGAAAGCCACATGAACACCTAAATAAAATTGATTCTCTCTCTCTCTCTCTCACTGTCCCTCTCTTTAAAAAAAATCATTTTTAGATAATTTCAGATGTACAAAACATTTTAAATCTAGTCCAGCTGTTCCCAAATATTCAGATTTACCAAATGTTAATATTTTACTACGTTTTCTTTACCATTTCTATCTATAATCTATCCATGTATCTCTGCAGGTTTCTAATAGCTGAGAAGTTGCAGACTTCTATTCCCCTTTACTTCTATTATTAAAAAAAAATAGACATACCATTATGTGATCTCAATTTAGTCATCAAAACTAGGAATTTAACATTGATATAATTCTGGTATCTAATCTGCATACCTTATTAAAATTTTACCAATTGTCCCAATAAGGTACCTTTTCTGATGCAGGATTCAGTTTGAGCTCACACATTGGATTTGGTAGATATCTCTTTAGTCTCCTTTAATCTTGAGTTCCTCAGTGTTGATCTCCATTCATAGTTCTGAAGAGCAACATTGGTTATTTTATAGAACATCCTTAAATTTGGTACTGTTGGATTTCTTCTTGTTTAGATTTGGGATAGGCATATTGCCAGGACTGCCACAGAAATGGTGTTATGTTCCTTTCAGTGCATCCAATCAAGAGACACACAGTATCCATTTGTCCCATTGTTGGTCATGTTAACTTTGAACACTTGGTTAAAATGGCATTTTCCAAGTTTTCCTCATAGTAAAGTTCCTATTTTTCCCTTTGTCATCACTTGAATTGAATTGTGTCCACCCAAAAGTTATGTAGATCAAAGTAGGATTTCACACAGATATTTGCACACCTGTGTTCACTGCAGCACTATCCACAATAGCCAAGAGGTAGAAGTGACCCAGATGTCCCTGGACAGATGAATGGATAAAGAAAATACAGAAGATACACACAATGGAGCATTATGCATTTTTGAAAGAAATTCTGCCACATGTTGTAATGTGGATGAACCTCAAAGACATTGTGCTTGATGTGGCTTCATCAATGTTTTTAGCAGCTCAATTTACTATAGCTAGATTATGGAACCAACCCAGATGCCCCTCACTCGACAAGTGGATACAAAAGCTTTGGTACATATATACTATGGAATACTACTCGGCCATTAGAGAGGACGATGTTGTGTCTTTTGAAATCAAATGGATGGAGATGGATAGAATTATGCTTAGTGAAGTCTCCCAATCTCAGAGACTCAAGGGCCGAATGGTTTCTCTCATCTGTTGATACTAGAATTTATGTTGAAGCAGTAGGACAGACGGCTGATCTAACAAAGCCTCAAACTGAATGACTTTCAGTGCAACAGGGGTGAAAGCTCCCTAGGTAACTTGGAGGTGTAGGGAAGGGGATGGGGAGGGGGGAGGGTATATGAAGAACTCATAGGAGTCTGGTGATGGGGAAGATGGGGGAACCATCCCAGAAGCTGATGTCATTCCTCCACGAACTACCCATTTAACACATGAGTTCTTCTGGGGGAAACTGCAACAGGTAAAATCCAAGGCGGTTATCCATGATCTGGTTTTTCCCCTCGATAACAAAGTTTATATCCATTGATTGCTAATGTTTTGATAATGTTTCCCCCTCAACTGTATTTCTATATTCTTCTAAAAAAAAAAGACATTGTGCTTAGTGAAACAAGACAAACATGAGAGGACAAGTACGGCACGAGTCCACTCAGCTGAAGGCGGAGTGGTAAAGCAGCGAGCTGGCTAACGGGGTGCGGGGGGGACAATTAGTGCTTAGTGGGTGTGAGTTTCGGATTTTCAAGATGATAATCTTGTCTGTTGCACAACAACGTGAAGGTACTTAGAACTACTAAAGCGTAGCTACAACAATTGAACTGTGTGCTTGAGAATCGTTAACACAGTAAGTGTACTGTTATGTAGTTTTTTCTTTGACCACAATGACAAAAGAAGATGGTCAGAATGCTGCAAAAGAAGTGCTCATCCCAAGTGGTAAAGAAGGAAACAGTGATTGAAAGCAGTACTGGCAGTGAATGTCGCTAATTTTGTCAGTTTTTGCCAACCCATTTTTGCATAGATAAGGGTGTAAAATGGCATTACTTTTTTGAAAACATTTGGCAATAAATTCATAAAATGTGAAAAAAATATGAAGTCCTTCAACCCTACTCCCTAAAAATGTGAATTTCTTTGGAAGTAGGATTGTAGATGTAACTAATTAAAGATGTGTATATGGGTGCTGGGGTTTGAACCCATGTACTTGCACTTGCTGGGCAAGCGCCATAACTGCTGAGCCATTGCTCCAGCCCCGTCCCTCTCTCTCTTAAAAAAAAAAAAAAAAAAAAAACTATGGAGTTCATGGTGATGACCTAACACCAGTCCAACACTACAGAGTTTATTTCAGCATTTTCCCTTTCCATATGGTAACTCCTTTCACCATAGGTAAGAAATGTAATTCCTACTCTCCACAAAATCCTTGTTTACACAATCCTGAAAGAAAGAAAAATAGCTTTCAGAGTCATGAACCCACACTGTTGTAAAAAATAAACCTATGAGTGTTATTTGTTTACAGTTATTTTTATTTTCAGACAGTCAAAATACTGTATTCCAGTTATATAAGTTAATTCTAACCCCACTGCTTCAGTGTGGTTAAGTGATTTGTTTTAATTGTGTTAGATTCATTTATGATTATTTCTTTTTCTTTTTTAAGATAGAAGGACAGTGAGAGAGAGAGAAAGAGAGAATCAATTTTATTTAGTTTTTCAGGTGGCTTTCGTTGCTCCGACACTTCATGGTGTACACGGTGCTGGGGTTCAAACCCGTGTCCTCACGCATGCCGTACAAGCGCTGTAACTAATGAGCCACTGTTCAAACCCCTTGTGATTGTTTCTTATTGTGGATGTTCATATGCTTGGGACATTGATTTCTTTATTTTATTCCTTTATTTTGAGTATGCGAAACATTAACATCATTCTAAATATAAGAAAAACATCAAAATACACTCTAACAGTTACCCTTACCTTCCACCCTTTCTACACCATTCCACACCTACCCTCCATAGGCAGCCAATATCAGTTTGGGGTTTATCTTTCCTGTGTTTCTTTTTGCACACACAAGCATAGTCTTCAATATTTTCCTAATTTCCTTTTATTTTTCTCTTGTATTTTTTTGAGATATAAAATAGTAGAGAAACTTTTTCTACTGTGCACATATTTAGCAATGTATATTGGAAATCAATTTGTAAAGCAATTAATAGAAAGTCTTTTTTTTTTGGTACTGGGTGTTGAACCCCAGGTGCTTCACCACTGAATCACATTCCTAGCCCTTTTTATTTATTTTTTTTTATTTTGAGACGGGGTCTCACTAAGTTGCTTAGGACCTTGCTAACTTGCTGACACTGGCCTTGAACTTGCGATCCTCCTATGTTAGCCTCCCAAGTCACTCGGGTTACAGGTGTGCACCACTGTGCCTGGCTTATTCATTCTTTTTTTACTTCATTATGTGGATATCCCAGGATTTATTCAACTGCTTTCTTGTGTATGGGCTTTTAGGTTGTTTCCATTGTTTCAAAATACAACTACTACCATGAACGGCTGTGCAAAGCTATTTCAATATTATAGGAGACATATATTATACACGTGAGATATCTGGGTCAAGACCTAAATGCACATGCCGTTTTCTTAGATATTCCCAAATTCGCCTCAAAGTTGTTGCATCAGTTTCCTTTTCCACTACCAATATCTGAAAATATTTGTTTTGCCAGACACAGTGGTGCACGTTTATAATCCCAGTGGCTCAAGAGGCTGAGGTGGGAGAATTGGTAGTCAAAACCCATCTCAGCAACTTAGCAAGGCCCTGAGCAATTTAGTGAGACCCTGTCTGAAAATAAAAATCATAAAAAGGGCTGGGGATGTGGTATGGCTCAGTGTTTAAGAGGCCTGGGATTTTTGTTTTGTTTTTTGTTTTTAAACAACTTTAGTTTTTCACATGGCCTTAGTTGCTCCAACACTTAGTTGTGTACATGGTGCTGGGGTTTGAACCTGGGTCCTTGTGCTCACCAGGCAAGCGCCTAAACTGCTGAGCCACCACTCCAGCCCTTGTTTTTGTTTTTTGTTGTTTCCTTATAACCGCAGTGATAGAAAGTTTTGTCATCCTCTTTGATTTTTGCTGATCTGAAAAGTAGGAAATAACATCTGATGGCACCTTAAAATGGAATTTTCCTTATTATAAGTGATTTTGAACGTTTTCATGTTTGACCATTTACAGAGCTTTTAATAATTTGTTCATATCTTTTGTCCATTTTTTTGTAATAAACTACCCCTGCACATGAGAGTTTCTGAGTACTGTGAGTTCTTGCATCGAGTCACTGAACCTGAGGATGGTGTTGGGGACCCTCTAATGAAATTTTCATTTCCGTTATTTTCCTGATTACTTCAGAATCTGTTTGTTTCTTAACATTTCTATTTGGCTAAGATAGTTTTCTCATTCTTTTCCTTTGGTTCTTTAGATATATTTAAAATAACCAAATTAAAGGCTTTGTCTAGTAGGTGCAACTTATGTGCTTCCTGGAGCAGTTTTCCTATTTATCATTTATTTATGTCTTTATTTAGTGATACTGGGGCTCAAAGCCAGGCCTTAGTGCTCTTCCACCAATTCCTACTTAGCTTCTAGCGACTGCTTTATTTACTGTACATGGACCAGACCTTTCTTATTTTTTTCACTTATTTTTTGTGTGTGGGTTGAAAGGGGCAGGGGAGCAAGAGAACAGGGTGGGGGGAGAAAATTGGATATTTAAAATACTGTCACATGGCAACCCTGAAAATGACGGGAAGCAGATTCTCCTTATTCCTGTCTTCCACAGGGTTTATTGCTTCTTTGTTTTGTGATTTTTCTGAACTAATCACATAAAATCTGATTTTTCACAGGTGGCTACTTCATTTTTGCTCAGTGATTTCAATGTCAGCTGGTATTTAGATTTCCTTAGCTCCTTTTGCCAAGGGGCTTTGTGCGTATGTTGGGGAATCCTTTAAAAACTCAGGCAGGTGATAACTCTGCATAAGTGTTCATTGTCTGATTGCACAGAGCCTCAAAGTCATGGGGTGAGGGCCTTCTTAGGTCCTCCTGAGTATGCAGATAGCCCCGCACATGCCTGTGGTCTTACTGATTCCAGGATTGTGTTAAAACTTTCCAAAACTCCCATGGTCATCGCGTCGCCCACGGTGTTCCTTTTAAGCTCTTTGGTTACTCTATTATTTGCTCCAACTATGGTTATCCAGCACCTCTGGCAACTGGAAGGTTTTTACCAAATGTCCCAGGAAAAAAAGTTTTCATAGTGGGAGAACCCTTAAATCTGGTCAAAGACAGGCTTGCAAGTAGTTCATCCAGGGATCCACCAGTCAGGGAAAATAAAACACATATTTTTAACAGAGATTCTGAAGGCACTCCAGCCTTTTTCTGTCCTGCTTGGTGGCGAAGCTAGTGTGGAGCTGCAGAGAAGGGACTGGAGTAAATAAAGTGACATGAAGCTTGCTGTTCTTAGCCAGAGTCTCTTAAATAAATCCTCTCCACATTGCTGCAAGGCTTGATTAATTTCCAGAGTTTTGAAAATTTTAATACTCACAAATTTTCTCCTTTATTGAGGAGAGAATTTTCAGCAGTCTGAAAATTCATCTTGATGGACTCAGCATAATTTTAAAATATAAATTGGATCATGTTACTTTTTTGACTTCAAGCGCTTTATTTTCCATTGCTCTTAAAATAAGATCCAAACTCTGGTCCAAGTGTACAAAACTTAATACAACTGCTTGCATTGCCAAAATTATCCCTAATCCACTTCCCCTCTCTCATGTGCTTCCACTTTATAGAGCTACTTTCTGTTCTTGAGACTAAACTCCCCCAACCCAATGGTGTAGAGCATGCATGCACTTACGGCTTCTGGCCATTTGTTAGTCCCTGCATTTTTTCCCCACCGTTGGCCTTATTTTTACCCAATATTCAAGCAAATCAGAAAAGAGCCCATTGCCCTATTTGCCATCATAGTAAAATTGACCCTTATATCAGAGGCTCTGCTGCATCCGAGGTCTAAACTGTCCAGCAAAATGCAGGGTTCTGATCAGTCAGAGCTGAACTCCCGTGCTAGGTCTCTTGCCAAGGCAAATGGAAACATCACTTTGTAAGTACGGCAGGGAGCAATAGCCTAGAGAAAGACATGCACGAATGGTTGCCAAAGAAAGGCGGATCAATACTGGGTAGAAACTGCCACCGCCTGCTTCGGACACATTACCTTTGGGTTTGGACTCTGACAGAGCCGCTGAGCAGGACTGGCACATGCTCATCCTTCAATCTTGTCTTACATGTTTTCTCTTCAGGTAGACCTATTCTGATCATTCAATCTAAGGAGATCCTTTTCCTCATTCTTTATTACAACACTCTTTTAAACCTTCATGACCTTTAGATTAGATATTTGATAAATTCCCTCAACAAATATTTATTTAGCACTAACTAGTGTGAGACAGTGTGCTAGACTTTGTTTATTATCTTTCATAACACTCTGTTTTTAACCACCGCATGATTCAATGCCTAGAACAGAAACAAATATTCATTCAATCAATGAATGAAATAGCCCTGAGAGTCAAGTCAATTCAGTAAAAGTTTGAAATATTTAAAATGGAAGGAGACAGGGATCTATTATTCTGCCAGGCCAGTGTATCTCAATCTTTCCTCATCATCTTACCACTTAACTTGTTTTAGGAACACTCGTGGACCCTCAAATAAGGCAATAAGGAGAATTAAACATAATATAAAAATTACATGATACACTAACATGAACAGCACCCTGTTAGCTAAATGTAGAGTGAGACAATCTGCCCTCAGAAATTATTGTAGCACATAGACAAACTTTAAAAATGTAAGATTTATTAACCAAGGAATTAAATTTCTACAAAACAATAAGCAATATCACATTTTACTTTTGTGAAATGCTAATTCAAATACCATCCCTGACTTCTTCTGACCACTAGATTCTGGCAATTATCCAGCCTCATGGGGCCTGTGCCATTGGAGGATTAACTGCAACACACTAAAGCTGCTGGGGAATGTTCAGGGGACATACTGAGTACCAGTTTTCTCATCAGCTTCCACGGCTGCAATGACTACCTCTGCCAGGTGACTCACCATTCAGCGCCCAGTCTAAATGTCTATTCTAAGCTTCAAATTCATAAATCAACTTTCCTACTTCTCTTGGTTTTTTTCAAAGGCACCTCAATTTAACCTTACATAAAATTGAACGCATATGGTTTCCTCAAACCTGGTTATCACCCAGCAGTGTCAATCACAGTAGATAGTACCACTGTTTGACCGAGAAAATCTATACATCAGAATTCGGTCCCTTTTGTTCTTTGATAGCATTTCCAAAGTATCAGTGTACCAACAACCACTGTCTATTTTACCTCCTAAATAGCTCTTGACTTGCCTACTACTACCCTTGTCAAAGCTATCATTTCTCCAATTATACCTATGATAACCTTTCAATTGGTCTGTCCACACCCACTCCGCCCTCACACACATCCGAACTCTACACTGTGAGATTACTTGTGTAAAAACAAATGCAAAATACAACATTATCATTATCTCTCTTAAAATCCTTCAGACTTTATTTTTCTGCCTATAAATTCATCCATAGCTTGGTCCTGGCTCCTTTTTTTGTTGTTTTTGTTGTTGTTGGCAGGATACTGTATTAGTCAATAAAAATTTGTCCAGTTATTTTAAAAACAGACCCTGGCAAAGTGGGGGAGGGCATCATACAAACAGAAGTAAGACAAGTTCAAAGAGAATAGGTTTCAAATTGCAAACATCAAGATTACTGACATTCATAGAAAAGGTCCTGGCTACCTCTTAGGTTCCAAGCTCCCTCACACTTTACCAACATCTCTCACCAATTTTTCATACTCTGGCTACTTTGGACTCTCTGATACAACCTACCATTCACTAGGATCTCTTTTCTTTAAATGAGTTACAGATGAATTTTTTTTTTTGTCTGATTCTAATACTTCTTCTTTCTCCTCTTCCTTCTATGAATTTCTACCCAGCCTTTGTGCAATCAGCGCAAACCTTTAGGGAAGCTTCTCTGACCTAGTTGACAGGGTCAGGTTCCCCTGGGATAAGCTTCATAGTACCATCATAGCAGTTATTGCAGTTTGCAGTCAGACGTTTCTCTCCATGACTGCTTGATTAGCAAGGTCTTTCCTAATAGAACATAAACTCCATGAGGGCGGACTGTGTGTCTAGTTTGAGTCACTACTGTGTCCTTAGAACACTGCATGATTCATATTAGCCTATTAAGCATTTAAAAATAAGTAAATCTTAGGGGTGTTCCATAGGAAATTTCCATATGTATTTTTTCAATATTTTTATAGGTGCATTATAACTATTCATAACATAGGATTAATATTTATACATGCACACAATGCAACAAAATAACGATCAACATGGTTCCCCAAATATATTTCAATCCATCTTAGGATGACATTTTTTTTGAAGGTTTTTATTGCTTCTTTCAATTGACTATAGTTAAGAAATGAGAAATGACAGCTCAAATCTTGGACCACTGATCCCAAGGTTTACACATCTCACCTACTCTCTGTATCTGCACTTGGAGGTACTTGGCTTGATGTTACAATTTAATTATTTTTTAAGTATTCTCTTAGCCTCAAATTTAGCCTGAACATTTTTTCTCTTAGCCTCAAATTTAGCCTGAACATTTTTACTTGATCTTTTATATCTTCAGTACAGACTTAACAGATGTGAAGTTTTCAATGAATATTCTAATTTAAACAAATGTTTATGGGGATTTTAGTTTCATTACTACAGTTGATATCTCTAACTACAGACCAATTTTTTTTTGCTCACTGCCCAATACTACTACTTAAGCAGCCTCCAGTGTCCAAGCCAAAAGTGATGGGGTTAGAAATAAACATACAAGTTTGGTAGGAAAAGGTCTTACTAGCATGAATATTTTGAAGAATTATGGTCCTTTAGTTCATTCTAAAGAGCTATGTTATAGACCTGGGACCTATGGAATGATGGGAGATCTTGCAATGTCAGGTTCATCATGTGGTGATGAACAGGTTGTCATTTATGTGGGTGACTATGGTTTAGAGGATAGAAAAGGCACAAACTTTTATGGGATATGTGGAATCTAAATGTTATGCTTTGGATATGAGATATGCCCCCAAAAAAAGTTCATGTCAGGCAATGCAGAAATTTTCAGAAGCAAAATGATTAAATTATCAGAACTTTGACCTAATCGGTGTATTCATTTGGTGGATTAATAATTGAATGGATTACTGGGTTGTAACTGGAGGCAGGTGGTTTGCGGAGAGGAAGTAGGAAGCTATGGGGGGGTTACACTTGTGGATTATATTTTGTCCCTGGATCCTTTCTCTCTCTCCTCTCTCTCTCTCTGATTCCCAGCTGCCATGAGCTGAGCAGCTTTCCTTGAACAATTGAGTAAAGTTCTTGACTCCTGATCCACAGTTCCTTGTCTGTCCATGGTGCATTACCTTATTTCGGCTCACTCAGACGACCAGAATAGTTTGATTTCACCTGGCAGAGGCAAGATATTGTTAACTCTGCCTCTGTGCCACAGTGGAGTCCTCTGGAACCCTCCTTCCTAGAATATGACCCTGACACGACACGGTTATAACCTACAGCTTATCACTCCTGGAGAAGAGCAAGTGGCAATGCCATAGTTAACTTAGAAAGGAATGAGTAAGAGATATATCTTGAAGAAACAAAAGAACCAACGTTCTCTGTTAAGTCCCAGAAGTGGAGGTTCCACCACCAATAACATGACAAAGTATTCTCCTAAATGGAAGACAAGTTGCCACACAAAATAAAAACAGGGAATCTTTTTGGATTTGGAATCAGATTTTAGATCATGCTTCTATAACCTCTGAGCAATTAACAGGCAACACAGAAATTTGTGCAGAGCAGAAAAGAGGTTTTACTGCTTGTACAGTCTGCAATAAAAGCTGCCCTGCTAGCTGGCCTGATGGCCACATCAATCCCAATAGTGCTCAAGATGCACGCATGAGACCAATGCGGTGTGTGGAAGGTCAGTAAAACCCTAAATGTAAAAGGTTCCAGAGGGGACCCTGTGGGGCTAACACATATCGCTATTTGTAACTATTCTCTTTCTGTGTAAATAGCTCCTGGCTTGTTTCTAAGACCACATATCTGACAAGAACTTAGGTGAGTGTGCAACCCAGGCTGCCCTGCTCCAAGCAGATATTACAATTTCCATCATCCATTAACACTACATTTCCTCTAGAACATTCTAAGAAGTACAATATAAGATAACAGGAACAGGGCATGGTGGTACACACCTGTAATCCCAGATACTTCACAGGCCAAGACAGAAGGATAGCAAGTTCAAAGTCTGTCTGAGCAACTTAGTTATGAGACTCTGCCTCAAAATGATTTTTTTTTATAAAAGGACTGAGGATGTAGATCAGCATAGAGTGCTTGCCATCATGAGACCCTGAGTTCAATCCCCAGTACCACAAGAAAAAAGTAATACAAAATTAAAAAACAGGCTTTCCAGTCTACAAGACTTAAAGCATTGTTTAAATGGGTTACTCACTTAGAGCACAGAAAACACAGACACCTTAAACAGGAATTTCTTAATAAAATCTTGTTGAATGAAGATGAACACATGAACCTGTTCTTAGCAACTAAAAAAATTCCTACTAAAATAGGAGACACTTTTCTGAAATAAATTTTACTGGACATTAGCCTCCGTTAATATTTATTTTAAAGATCACTTTTTATTGTAACAAATATAAAGTCATCAATGTCTTACAAATTGTCAAAAATGCTTTAAGTACAAAAAAAATACATTAGTAAAACCAAAGTTATATTGTATTATTTGGTACATACTTAATACTGTCAACATGCATACTATATGCCAGAAAAGCTCATGCATTATTGGAGGAGAAAAGAAATAGTATGCGACTGCTGTGATTGTCCGATTATAAATTCATTGCTTCCGTCAGTTTTCTTTCTTCAGGGATACCATTTACCTGCAATGTGCAAGGATGAAGAAGAGCATGAGTTAGGCAGGGTATGGACACTTTTAGATTTGGGGCAAAAGAAATTATAGAAAGAATAAAATTTTTATCTTCTTAACAATTAAAACAATTACAGTGTACTATTTCTTTGCATTGGCTTCAAAAAGAAAAAAAAAAGGAAAATTTCTAAATAAGTCCTCCCCTACTTGGATCAAAGCTGGAATGTTTGGTTTTTCTTAAAAGGTATGGCCTGAAAATTCCTCCCACAATAAACAAATGGAAAGAGGTTGACTGCGGGATGTATGACTGTATCTTTTAATCATGGCTTAAAAAAAAAAAATACCATGTGGGTTGGAAGGGCAGAGAAAATGAGAAAACCTGAAGGGACATCAAACCTAATGGCCTAGGACTAGTTCAAAATTCAGAGCTATTTTTAGCTTTTTACTGCTCTATTATCTCAGCTAGTGATCAAATCAGGAATATAACACCAGCAGCTACTGCACTTCTTAAACTTCAGAGGAGAATTTAAAGAAAACAACAAACTACATGAAGCAGGTTTCAAAATCTACTCTCCCCTGATAAATTCCATTTGGTAACTACAAATAAAAGTACTCGCTGTCCAAGAGACAAATTCTGGGTCTAAATTACGTTCACAGCACAGTGCTTAGAAGTACTCGGAAAAAGCCAGTTACTGTTCCATGATAATCATGCACAAATGTAGCTGCCTCATTATGGAGGGATAACTAGGGTGAAAGAACAGAAAGGCTCGAGCACACCCGTAGAAGTACATAAACAGCACTGAAGCCATACACTTGCAGACAGAGTAATTTAGAAACAGAGAAACAAATTTCATTTTCTCATTTAAATTAACAGAACAGGAACAAGGAATGCAACTCTGCCCATTTAGCTCTCCTCTCCAGGAGGCCTGACTCCCGTTAGTTATGGATGTGGCAGAGGCAGAAACACAACAATTTTTCATAATTACACAAAATGCTAGGGTGGTCTCTCTCTCGAAAGCACTTAGACACTTTGGAGATTCATCGATAAAACAATAACAACAAAACAACCAAGAGGAGATCATGCATTTCAGACAATAACATGATCCAAATTGCAGAAGAATATAAGAAAACAAGAAGGTAATGGGGCACGGTGCTAACTAAAGAGAAGATCATTGCTTTCTTCATTCAAGCAAAACACCTGCTCCCTAAAATCTTCTTTAGAAAAATAATTTAGAAAATTAAGTTGAACATTCTAAATTCCCTCGAGGGGAAGTCTTTGGCTCTTACCACATTTGCTCAGGCATAAAGTCTCCTTGTACTTGGAAAAATTTCCTATTACTAAAAAGTGGTAACTATCAACTCTACTTGCTAAAATCTGCTGTGACTATCAAACACGTGACAGCTACTAAAATCATCCCTAATATTATCTGTTCAAGCTTTCTATTTCTCATCCATGGATAAGTAAAATCTGGATCTTTGAAATATTGTTTTAACATTTACTATTTTTCTAGACATTATTTCCCTTCTACTCACTCCATGCTTGAAATAATCAAGAATCAGAAGACAAACATTTCAAGAGAAACAGAAGTCTATGAGGTTAATGAGGAAGAAGCTCTATCATTCCTATTACAGAGAGATTCCCTTAAAAGTTTTCTGCTTTAAAAAATAGCCATGAAATTAATGGTAGTAAGAATTCATTTTTTTCTCTCTCTCTTTAGGTGACACACATTTATAACCAAGTTTGTTTCTTCATCAATCTCCTGAATGCTTAAAAAGTAGGCACCACCACATCAATATATTGAACAGTCTTGTTGGAACACATTAGCATTTAATTAAAACAAGTAATCAAAATTGTGGGGGAAAATTCTGATAAACACGATTTCATAACTAAAATCTGATGAAAAGTTTCATTATACTTGCCTCAAATCTTTGAAAAGTTGTCAAACGAAAATCTCCTTAAATTCCCGAAAGCAATAAGAGAAGATAATTTCTGAATGAAAACATCCAATGCATTTCTCCATGTGCCTGAAGTTTTTGAGACTTACTTAATAGTCTCCCTACCACAATGCCACTATTCAGACTTAGAATTCCACACCCAACTTACATTTTTAAAACTTCTCTTGCTTTTCCAAAAGAGCTACAAAGGCATTACTGGTTGCCTGGCAATTAGAACTAGGAATCAACCACTAATTAGAAGACAATCATGAATAAGTTATCTACTTGGTCCTGAGATGAATGAAATAATTGGCTGTGGAAAATTTTTAGGGACACTTGAAAGAAATAAACTTAAAGAAAGCAAGTCTTAGGGAAATAGAATAGTTCAGGGAGAATTGTCCGCCATCTTGTTGTCACTGGCCATGTTATAACAGCTTTTTAAAGCAGCTTTAAAACCAGGCCAACCATTTTTCACTTATCCCCCTGAAGCCTCAGTGATTAGTCACAATGGTTTCCTTTTGTAAGAGTCAGTTTCAAGCTGCTCACTTACTGAGACAAATCCTGGATGCATCCAAGCTAAAAATCTTTCATACCACGGGGAAGAATAGGGAGCTCCACTGAAGGAAGGGGATTTTGTTCAGTCTTCCTTAATTAGACAGGACCTCCATGGATGCTTTTGCTCTAAGATCATTTACCCTGTGTTTATCATTCTAATGACAATCTATGCAATAAGCTATTATTCTGAGGTTCTAAGTCTGATTAAGGAATGATACAACTGTTTTGCCTTACTTCATGAAGCTAAAACTTCAGAAATTACGTAGGGCTATAATTATCTTTTAATCTATCTTTAAGCCTCATCCACAAATATCAAATTAGTATTTTTAGTACTTACCTGCAGTCTGCTGTTGAGGAATCTGAGTCTGGTGTGGCAAGTTCCTAGAAATGATTAACATTATTGAGTAAAACATTGTTTACATGTGTGTAAACAGAGAGTAGACATTAGAATAAAAAACTGCAGGAGATAGTTCCCCATGTCCTGTAACCCAGCATATCTCCTCCTCCTGCTCTATGAGTTTAAGGATGAGGAAACAGGTCTGAGAAGGATAATTAATTGCAATAATTGACAATGTTTATGGAATTCTTACAACATGCTATGCTATAAACTACCTTACAATAACCCTAAGAGGTAGGTATTATTTTTCCTATTTTACCAATGAAGAAACAGCAGTTCAAGACCATGTGGTAGAAAGCAGTGATAAAGATGCAGTGATTCCAGAAATTGTGTTCTTAACCTGCATTCTTTCAGATCTAGGTCTAAAATGTGTGCACGCATGGGTGCACACACACACACACATATCCATACATTGTTGTGGTCATGTTATAACAGTTTTTAAAACATATTACCACCTTCATTTACTTTTCCCAAACCCATGCCCTTTTATCCTCATGCTAGGAAATGGCCATACACCCAATTGCAGTAGTCAAAATACAGAAGTCATCCTCAACCTTTCCCTCTCCTTCAGTTGCTACATTCAGTCACTTGGGAACTTAACACCTTTCTCCTGATCTCAGCTGAATCTCTCATCTGCTTCCCCACCTCCATCCCCAACTTGGTTGAAACCCTCACCATTTCTCACTCAAATTCTTACAATCAGTCTGACTTATTTCATCATTCACATTCCTGCTCCCTATAATCCACTCTGTGCATTGCTGTCAGAATGATCTTCTAAACCACAAATCTGATTATGTCATTCAAATAACATTCATTTTCATATTTCCTTATATCTATCTGCAAATTGAGTTTCAGATTTCTTAGTGTGGCTGAGGCAGCCATCAATATATCTGGGCTCTATGCAGAACACTTAAACTGCTTGAAATATAACAACTAACCACCACAGTACTACCATGGCCTGCATCCAGCCAGCACCCATTTGTCTTTGCAAACTCAATTCCAAATTGGTTACAACAGAAACGTACTGCTCTTATGAGTGAAAAATTCCCATAAGGAATGTTATCGAAATATTTATCATATTATTTTTTATTTAAAAAATAACATCTTGGGGCTGGAGAAGTGGCTCAGCAATTACTGGCTTTGCCTGGCACTTTCAAGGACCTGAGTTTGAACCCTTACACAACTAAGTGTCGGCAAAGCAAAGGCCAAATTCAAAAAATAATAAAATTGATTTTTTTCTCTCTCCTTTCTCTAAGGAAAACAAAAATAACATTTCAAGAACCACCTCTTATATGCCTCCTCATTCTCAGGAACCCCACCCCCAATGAGGTTTTCATACAGTAAGCATTCATACACAGGCTGTCATTCTAATTCTCTGCATACAATATTCTGTCACCCCAAAGTGCCTTATTAGTAAGAACCACTCTATTTTGTTTAGTGTCTCTAACGGGAAGATGCTATGTTTTTGGAGTGAATGCAAGCTAAAATGAAGATACTTACAAAGACTCACATAATATACATGTATTTATTAACATGCCGAGAAATCCATTTGGTGTTTCAAATTTGGTTATTTGTACTAGTTTATCAAAGTGTGTAATTTGGGTTCTATGTTGAAGAAACTCCAGGAGTTAGCTCTTGCTACAGAGTAAAGTTTGATCCAAGCCAGAGAGCTTCAGGTTTTTGTTTCTCTTCAGCAGTGGAATTCCTTTTAATTGAAGTCCTAAGCAGAACTCTGATGTACAAAGGAGATAAATGTGAGGTTTCCCCGGGTTGAAACAAGGGAGCCAGAATTCTGCCTGCTTCGTTTCCTTTGCCCCACATTTTGGCCTCTTACGCCTGTCTAAGAAACCTCCAAGAAACAGTTTGAAAACCATTGATCTGAAGCATTTCAGCCAGGCAAATATTATGTTCCAAATACAATGATCTAAAGTGAAACCAGTGCACGACAGTTAAACGTTGTTTAAATTCTTAATCTCTAGTTAATTCCTTCGAGTGATTAAAAACTACAATTCCATGTTAAATATATTGTTTAAGGAAATAATAAAATCAATTGTAGTCCAACTTAAGAAAATTATTTAATGATTAAAACTTCATTTTAATGGAGGCATTCATTTTTGTTAGTATGTATTAACTATGTTAAGTTACACACTTACGTTCCTGTGATATAAGGAAGTATTTCTTTTATTTTATTCTTCAACATTTCACACAATGTACATTGATTTTGGTTAAAAAAAAATAAAAAGGTGAATTTAGAAACCACACAAAAGAAATAACTTCAGGGCTGGAGCGGTGGCTCAGCGGTTGCAGTGCTTGCCTGGCATGCATGAGTACACGGGTTCGAGCCCCAGCACTACGCACACAACGAAGTGTTCAAGGAGTGAGGGTCACATGAAAAACTAAATACAATTGCTTCCCTCTTTCTCTCTGTCTCTCTCACTGTCCCCTCTTTCTTAAGAAAGAAAGAAAGAAAGAAAGAAAGAAAGAAAGAAAGAAAGAAGTTCAGATTTAAAGATGGAAAATCAGGACATTCAAAAGTCAGAGCGCAATTCCATGGGCATTTGGAGTTGTCAGGGGATGTGTTTTAACTTCTCTGGTGCAATTGTTTGGGCTCGGTTTTACATTCTCAACTGATAGGGTGCTCCCTCTGCACACCTACACACACACACAGCAGGAGCATTTCCTATCATTGTTAGCCCTACATGTCCATCAAAGGATTACATGGACACGTTTTTGAAAGAAGACAAAAACCACACAGAAAGCAGGTATTCTGACACAGACAGTGGTTGTAAACAAAGACACAGGTTTCTCAAAAGCCTTGATCAAGCATACTCCAAGTTCAAATTGTACTTGGATGAAGTAGTTTGAACCTCCTCTCGTTGGCACTCCCAACACACTCTTCTGTGGAATACTGCTGGTCAATTCATGCCTTATCATTTCCTCTTCCACCAAACTGCTAAACTTTCTAAATCACAGTGGGCTTAGAAATGGTTAGTTAAGAAAATGTCATGGGGCAACCATGGATATGTTAGGGGGCAAATAGGTAGGGAAAGGGAGGATAGGGAGGGATCCAGGGAGACAATCAACAATGTAGCATACTCTTTACTCCCCTGAGAATCCAAATAATACTTATGCAATCATTTAATTCTGGGTAATTCACAATCTATTCATTTATATCTCTTGTAGGGGTGAAATATAGAAGAATCAAGAGACTGGGGTGTGGGCAATGAGGGGATAATTCTGGTTTAAGAACATATGCATATAATATTATCAATTTACATGCACTTATGATTGTGCAATGATTCAACTCCTTAATAAATTTTTTTTAAAAAGAGTGTCATACACAAACTAGTAAGAAATTTGGAAAAGATACATGAGAAAGTGATTGTGTATATTACATTGGTTTGGAGATTTAAAATACCTGCAGCGCATGTTACAGTTGGCTAAGTTTGAATGATGTGCCTGTACTCTTTGCAATTCCAACTGAAATGTTATGAGTTATATATCAAAAGTGCTTACATATGCAAAAAAGTGCTCCACCAAAAATATGTTGAGATTCAACTTCCCTGGTCTAAGGTGTGTACACCTAGCTGTTTATGAGGCTGCCCAAACTTGTGACTGCCTGTGAGTCTGTGAATTTTGGAGTGTTAATGTGTCTCTGATGGGCATATTCAAAGTGGTGCATTCCACTTACAAGCTGAAGGGACGCACTTCATAAGAGCTCTGCTTCAGGCATACTGGAAAAATGCCTACAACTAACTCTACTGGAGTTAAGAAGCAGAGAATACAGGAAGAGTGGGAGCATTTCCATCCTTGCTGAAAGCAGGCTGCTATACTCAATTATACAGGAGAGTGGGGGGTTGACTTCAAATAGAGGCCCCATAATCCTTAGAAGAAAGAACCTTTACACAGTCATAAAACTACTTAGAATAATTAAGTTATTAATGGACAAACTGAAAGGTTATAATGTGTAAACTGCGGCATTATGTGGAAAGTTAAGAAAACTAATTCTCTGAATTATTAGCATTAATTATTTTCTAATTTTATTGCCATAATTACATGCATTTAGGCAGAAAATTGTGTAAATTAGTCATTGCAAAAACGTCATTCTTTAAGAAAGGAAAAGGTAATAACTTGCAGATTAAGAAATAAGTGATTTGGGGGGAGTACACAATTATTTGTTATTTTTTTTTTCGATTGTTTCAAGGTAATTTGACATTCTTGGATACCCTGTGGAGTAATTCTATGACTAAGGTGGACGATTATCAACCAATTATATTGCTACTTGCTCAAAAACTCAAAAGCAAAGTGATTTGTATAAAGCCAAAGAATCTATGCCGCAGTTGAAAGAAAACATTAGTTATGTGAAATACAAAGCATTTCTCCTTTGAAATCTTATGGAGACATTTAACAGTAAGAATAATATATTTTGAGAATTTCCTATTATTTTAACAAAATTGAGATTCCTCAAACCTAGATTTCTCCTGTAAAAGAATTTCTATTAAAAATGATGACTTGGACCCACAATTACGTTTTCTAAGGAATCAGGTCATTATCTAGAAGATAGGAGGTAGCAAGATCATAAAGAAATTGGAAACATCATAATTCTTAATTTTAAAATCTTAATTTTAACTAAAATCAATGTAGTACTCTACATGATATATAAAGGAGAAAGAGACATTCATCTGTTTCTTTTAGCTTTTTCCTTCTGCTTTTATAAAGACAAACGTAAACCTATCTCAGGTTTAAACTGAAGCAATATAAACCTATAGAGCCAAAATCCATCAAACAATATTGCACCTATCACTTTTAGTGTAAACTCACTGAATTAAAAAAAAATTTTAAAGTCAATGGCTCTGAAAAATCCTGGCTGCTTGATAACTCTTGTCAACAGGAAACCATTATCTTGGTCCCCTGAAATAGTCTCTTCAACTGATACCAACTTTTATTAGAACTAAATTTTTTATTAATGGAATTTTACCGTGAAGCTGATTCTCATTAGCACCAAAGGGAAGAAATAATGGTAAATACTTCAATAAAAACCAAAATGATTAGTTACTATCTATAATTAGAAGACTTAATTCTACTTTTCTACTTGTTAATTTGCAAAAGATTAGGCACAATCTATCTCCTGTTTTTGAG
Source organism: Aplodontia rufa (assembly GCA_004027875.1). Lineage (NCBI taxonomy): Eukaryota > Metazoa > Chordata > Mammalia > Rodentia > Aplodontiidae > Aplodontia > Aplodontia rufa. Next base: position 81,308 of record PVKS010000029.1, on the reverse strand, counting down.
AGACACCCAATTATCCTGGATTAGGTATTGTGCTTCATTTAATGAATAAGGAAATTTTTTTTTGTACAGTCAATTAAAATCTCCCTGGAAAATGTGTGGGGCACTTTCCTATATTATTCATTACATAAAGGTTCTCTATAAAGATACCTCTCAGGAAAAATCTATTGGTGTCGATGTAGTTAAAAAAAATAAGAAGGCGGCAGCACATTTCCCCCCTAAAAGGCAATATAATTCCTCACAAATTTAACAATATCTTAGTTTTTAGACCACTGAATATTTGGAATCCTCCACTAAATGCTCTTTTCCAAAAGCATAAAATTACCAACAGATTATACTTCCAGTATGGTTTTTAGCTTTGCAAGGTAGAACATTTTTCTGTCCCATTCAGACACTGCTTTCTAATCAGAGCTAATCTCTCACTTCCTCACAACATTTTCCTCAGGCAGTTTATGGAGGTGTGGAAAAGTCTAGAGACTGATATGCATAAATCTACAAATAACCCAAACTTTCTAGGCAAGACCCATTGAACTGGTCCTCTTTCACACTTTCACACATACTCCTCAGGGGAATTTAGGGAAAAAACTGCTCCCCTTTTAAACCTCCAAGTGGAGCTCCAAGAGAAAACAAACAGCGTCTTCCCACTCCTCTGTATCCGCAACAGAAACACCCCAGGCTCTGGACTTCCAAATCCTAAAACTTAAGTCCTTTAAATCAAGGATTCTCAACCCCTTTCCTGTTCTTCCACAGCAGACGCCTCCAGTAGCTTCTAAATCTCCAGACTCAGCGCCCTCCCTGATCTGCACCGTAAAAGCTCTTCAGCTACTGATTTGCAACAAGGTCTGGAAACAACTGCATTAGACTCTCAACTTTAAGATCTAAAATTCTAAGAGTTGGATTTTAATTTTTTCATTCAAATATTTATAAAGGTTTATCTTTGAGGTATATCAACCAAATCTGTGATAGATTTCTGATGTTAAGCCTTTGGTCACAAACATAACCCCCAACCACAACAATTATCACAATTATGGGCAAAGATAATCTACATGTAAGAATTCCTTCATAGGGGCTGGAATAGTGGCTCAGTGGTGGACTGCTTCACCTGGTATGCATGAGGACCCAGATTTGATCCCAGCACCACATATACAACTAAATGTTGGAAAAACTAAAATCAGTTGAAAAAATTGAATAAAACTGAATCATTCTCCCTCCCCTCCCCTTCACCCCACTCTCTCTCCAAAAAAGAATTACTTCACAATGTGATTTCCAAAAATGAACTGTAAATAAGGGACTGCCAGTTAGAAAAAAAAAATTCTTCCTACTGTTAGTAGTAACACTTTTTCACTGCAAAGATAGCTGCAAAGATAACTAAGTACAGATGCAGAAAGACTAATAAGGAGATAAGGGGATGGGGACATGCCACAGAACACCTAGCTAGTGCCTCACAACACAATCAAGGTCAACATAAGGAAGGTCTACTGAATTGCCAGACCACCACAAACTAGGGAAACATGATGATTATTGTGTCTCAGAATCTCGGAACAGAAAAAGAACAGTAGCGGGAAAACTAGTGAAATCTGAGAAGATTCCGGAGTCTAGGTAATAGTAAAGCACCAACGACAGGTTCTTCATTGTGACCATGTATGTGTCACGATACTGCAAGGTGTTCACAATGGGAAAAACTGGCTGATGTCATCTGAAACACTCTCATTATGGCTTTGCAGCTTTCCTGAACCTCTAAAATCATTCTAAAATTTAAAAATATACATATTAAAAAATAAGTACATTAGCACAGCTTAATGTAAATTTACCTTATATTTTTCTAAGACTGTGATAATTTATAGCCTGCTTATATTCCTTCTGTGATTTGAAAAGCAAAAAGAACACTGTACCAAATGAAAGCTCTACTTTCTGAACTCGGCAAGACCCTGTCTCAAAAAAATAAAATAAAAAAGGGCTGGTGATGCTGCTCAGCGGTTAAGCCTTCTGGGTCGAATCTCTAGGACTGAAAAAAAGAAGAAGAAAGGTCTTCTTTCTGACTTTCTAAGTATGTGCTCCATCTCCCAGTCCTGCCCTTTCCTTTCTACCGCTTCTTTACTCACTTCGCTTGTAAGCTGCATCAGAGATCCCTGAAGGCAATGACCACAATCTATCCCTGAGCAGGTATCAGGATAGGTAAATAATCTAATCTCACTGCTGACCTAATTTAGCTTTGTCTCGTATCACTGTTTATGTTTATCATCTACAAATGATTAAACACTTTTTTTTTACTGGATAATTCATGGTGCCAATCAGAAATCCTATAAAGCATTCTACCAAAATAGAAAATATTATTGTGTAATTGACAACAGTGGCGGTCCCTCGTTACGTAGTTGTCATGAATTCTCCATACATACCTCTGAGGTGGATCAACTTGTTCCAAAGCCAAACTAACTTGTATGCAATTTTTTCTTTCTTTCTTTCTTTGCAGTAGTGGGGACTGAACGCAGGGGTACTCTACCACTCAGCTACATTCCTAGTTCTTTTTATTTTTTATTTTTTGAGACAGTCTACCTGTGTTGTCAAGGCTGGCCTCGAATTTGTGATCCTCCTGCCTTAGCCCTGAGTAGCATGTGTCAACTTGCCCAGCTCTGTGCAACTTTGAAAGAAAATTTTGAATGTATTGGGTCTGGTTTAGAAGCTCACATAAATATTTAGCCATATCCTTACGCCTGTATTTTTCTGGTGGCAAATCTGAAGAGTACGACACAACATTCATAGCTGGTCAAGTTATGTAAGAATGGTAAATTCAGTTCAGTTACTTTGACTATGGGAATATGTGAAGATGAAACTCATGCCCTTTTAGGATGGGTTAATTAGTAAGTACAAGGCATCATTATCCAAACACATACCTAGTTATCAGGTACTGTAAGGTCTCATCAAATACAATATCTCATTTTAGTCCTGAGATTTCAGTCTCATCCAAATGACCAAAATATTTATGTGTCTGTGATACTGGAAGAAAACTTTTTCAAAACCAGCTATGTTTTTCAGCTGAAATGTAAAAGTTGAATTTGTGTAAAGAACAGCTATGATGAACCTGATACAATAAGTCCCCTATTATCTGGCATAGTTGGGAAATGAGGTTAATAACATATTCTGGCTTATAGGGAGTTACCATAGAGACCATGCACATATTATCCATTTCCAAGAATAAAAGAAAGATAATATACCCTCAACACTGAAATGACACCGAATGTAATTTAATTTTCCTCTGATGAGTCAGACATACTTGATGATCCTGCAGTACCTCAGAATAATCATGGTGAACATCATCAATTATCTATGCACCCTATTTATATAGAAGTGCTAGTTAATGGAGCTTTTCCATTAGCAGAAATCTGTATAATACAAAGGTTTTCAATACTTAAAAACACATGTATGTTGAAATTATTGCAAATTCAATATAATAACCTATTACATTTGCAAATAGATCTGATCAACATAATGGCAGTATTGATGGGGTTATTGGAAGGACCAGAATGATTCATTTGGTTGTAAACTAGATATGAAATTTTATTTTTCTCATGTATGAGTAGCAACATTGCAAAATTCTAGCGATAGGGAAACAAAATAATTTTTAAGGAGCTGTTCTTCTATTCTTATTCTCATATACATGGTTAGAAAGGTTATTTTTAATAATCACATTTTTATTCCTTTTTATTCCCATTAAAACTATCAGCAGAAGAGTTTTAATGCTTTACAAGTTCCTTTGCTCATAACTGTTATTGTATTTTAAAATTTTCTAGCAATGTTACTTTGTCAACAGAAACATTTTCCAAACTCTGTTCTTTGAAGAGTTAGTTCCATGGGTTCACAAAGTGTATCAACACACAAAATAGTCTGAGAACTCTTGTAGCTTAAAAAAAAAAACAAAACAAAACCTGGTTTCCAAGTATATTTGACTATTTTGTTTTTGAAGACTACCTATTAGCATTTCACTGGCTCTCTAAGCAACATGAGAAACACTAGTCTTAAAAAATAAGTAAATATTCCTTTCATTTTGAAAATGAATGATAAGGTCATTTACAATTTTTATTTCAAAAAGGCATGAGAGATGGCTAAATTGTGCATTATTACAATATTCTTGAAATTTTACTAACGATGATCCACAAAAGAGGGGCTGATCTTTAGAGAGAACAAAAGTCTATCCTTTCCATTCACCACAACTAAATTTTGTGAAACTTTAATACTTAGATTAACCTAATACAACGGTTCCAAAACCCCAAACTTTCTATATGCAATTTCCCCCATTGTTGAAATGACTTGAAGTAATTTTACACACACACACACACACACACACACACACACATACACACACACCTATCCTTTGCCTATATGACCCTGAATAAATGATGTTTGAGAACCTTAGGAAAGATAACATTTTTTGGATTTCCAACGTATTTTGGGCAGTTTATCTAGGTTGGCCCTTTACACTACCCTTCTCCATTATCATTTAATCCTCAAACACTATGCGCATTTTACCTAACTACAGAATAAGTACTCAATGAGAAAAGTGCCCGGTCTGGGTTCCAAAACCATTTTTAAACAGTGTTTACTTCTACATCATATTATAAGGGGTGTGTTTAGGGGGTGGGTGTCTGCGCAAATGCACATGCACATGAAAGAGAAAGTGCAGAGACGGACAGAGGTATTTTTCCACACATCTATTCCATTTACTTTGAAAAGGAAGAGGACCTCAAAAGTAACCATTGTGATTTTTAGTGCTGGGCAATCGAATTCAAGCAATTTTAACATGGTTAAAAAAATGACCATATCTTTAAAAATAAATGATAGCTTTACCCACTATTTCATATATCAAACTCTAGCTTGGCGGCATATAAAATTCCTCAGCCTCCTCTCCCATACCTATTTACAGTCCTCCTGCAGGCTCTCTGACCATGGATTTTCAAGCACTAGAGAAGCTTTAAATTAATAACATACATGTTTATATTTCAAATTGAAACTGCTCATCTTGATACACAAGTAGATCATATATAAAAACCTAAAAACCCTTCATCCTGAAAAAAATAGATCATACAGGTTGGTATAATAAAAAGAATAAAAAGATTAACAAAACCGGATTGTTCTAACATCCCTAAAAAACCATAAGTTTGCTAGGCTTTTGTATATGCTTCTCTTTCCACAATGAACTCATCTTTAAGCAAACACATATGATGGTTTATAATCAGGGCTGACTTCTTATACATTAAGGTGAGCAAGCTTGTTTGGATTAATGAAGGAAGCAAGAAAATTCCTAAATGTATTTGTACTGTGTTGAATCAGGCCAGTGGGAATGGCAGCTACGTTATCAATGATCTTTCTTTATTTTTCTCTTCCAATTATAAACAAACAAGAGCAAAACTATGTAAAGCTCTGGTCTGTATAGACATTAGTAACCATATCCATGCGTATTAGAGATTCTGGCTCTGAGGGGTACTTACTGCTGCGTTTGCATTAGTGGCATATTAGTGCTATCATAGCTGTCTGTGTGCAGAGGAGGTATGATCTCCCCAGTTACAGGGTGAAACACAGGAAGCGTTGACAGGGGCCATGCTATCTCTCTGTTCTTGGACATATCTCGAAGTTCCTTAGTAGATTTCTGAATAGCACTGTGATGGACCAGTTGGATGCTATGTCAAAAAAAGAAAAACAACAACAACATATATTTAAAATCATATAATAACACAATGGTTCATCAGCTTTAAAAAAGTTATAAAAATGCTTTTTCTTCTAAAATAACATGACATTATTGCACTTTGTGCATTCTTCAAACTATCTCAGAGGACACACATCTCACATACTTTTAACAGAGCAGAACTGAAAATTACAAACTGATTCTGAAATACGTAAATCTTAAACTAAGCTATGAAACACTGTGTGATTATTACAGCCCTTAGTAGCAAATTAGTTTTCTATTTATTTTCTATGATTAAGATAAAACTACAATAGCTTTTATATTGTTGTTTCTGGTGGGGCATTTATAAATACAGAAATTTCATTTTAGAGTAGGTTATTATTGTAGATTCAGGAAAAATTGTATGAAAGGTCTTTTCATCTGTTGTCTGCTTTATAGAAATCCAGGTTTGGAAATCACATAATATAAATTGCAAGTTAATATTCTGAATCTGAAATAGTTTAGGATTAATTTTTATCTAGGTAGGCTTAATTTTCAAATCCTTTTTATTTTTAGTTTCTACCCCTCCTAAATATCTCTATTTAGAAAGCAGCTTTCACATTTATGAAATAAACTATGAAAGATGATGATGGGGAAAAAAAGCATGACACACATGTATGGAGCGTGATGGGCAACTGAGAAGTGGAAACCATGACAAAAAACAGGAAAGAAGACACTTACTCTGGTGTTTGCATGTTTCTCTTTTCCCTAGAAACAAAACAAAATTTATGAATTAAATAATAGCATTGATATTTGGAACATTAAGATTATATGCTCATGGGATCTTGCATGATGTGGAAATGCTGATGTTGTTACTTCTAAATGCAACCAGGCAGCATCTGCCACCAGGTTTATGATATTACTTGGATGAATACATACACAGCGATGGAATACTGATGGGAAACACACAGAAAATGAAAAAAAATGGAGATTAAGAATCAAGCTCTTGATTGAAATAAATTCTATGACATAATGAAATCAGGCTACATGTAAAAATGGAAGAACTTGTTACTTGCTGCTTTATTAATTTTTTATCCTTTGCTTTGTTACCCTGACTTCCAGATAATCTCAGGAGATTACCTTAATTGACATAGATGTCCTGAAAGCACTAACTATTCATGAAGTGAAGACTTATTACTCAAATTTTACCTTATTTTCATTCATTAACTCCTAAGCTATTTTTTAAAATATATTTTAAACATTTAGATTGTGTCATCCTGTTTGACAGCAGAATGAATTCAAGAATTCTGACCATCACTCTTATCAAACTACGACACTTTATTTATTTAAATTGCAATTACCACGTCAATAGATCCCACAGTCTCTGCTCACAAAAGATGGCTTGTGTAACCAAAGTATCTAATCTCAATTATTCTTGGGACTGTTTTGCCATCATGAATTTACATCTAGCCTTAATAATTTTTGAATAAAGTAATTATGGCCCCTAATTTGGTTTACTGGACTCAAAACGATTTTAAGTCATTTTGAAGGCATAAAGTACTGCAGTTTGACTTAAACACAATTTCAATTCATTTATAAAGTATTATATGCACTAAATGAAACTTTACTTTTCATGGAATCATCTAGGTTGCTGTCTTAGCAGGCTAATTTTTTGTTAGTGTTTTAAAGTACTCACACGCCTTCTCGCCGGCAGCACATGATATAAGCAAGGATTAGAAAAAGGACCAGTGCTACTGCCGAGGGCACAGCCAGGGTAATTAGGAAATCCGTGTAATAGTCTCTGCTTTTCAAAGAATCAGAAGGGGGTTTGTACTCTCCGCCATCAGGCAAAATCCCCTCTCCACGAATCACTTCCTGATAGGTGGACACTTGCTTTGTTTTATCAACCTGATACAAAAGAAGAAAATTACACACCAAATTAATAGCTGTAAACATTAATGAGATTTTAAGATTTAGACACACCAAAACATTCTTTGACAAATTACCTTTAAAAGCCATCTTTTCCAATTATGTTATCACCTTGAATTTGCAATTATTTATTGGAGTCAGGGAGAGATAATGAATGAAAGTAATAAAGGCTTTATCTTGGCCTATTTTCTGTGTCCTTCCCTCAACAAATCTACATTCACCCCATCTGCAGACATGCATGATAGATGTGTGTGCATGTGTGCGTCATCTTTTTGTTTCCTACAAAGCAGAATTCCTTCACAGTATTATGTAAATTTCTGATTTTCTAGTGACAAATCTCCAGGGCAGATGTTAACAAACCACAAAAATATCTGATAAAGTGGTATTAAGGGATAGTTTCTAACCTTAATGAAAGAGGGGAAGAGAAAATTTAAAAAAAAAAAAAAAGGACGATTTCCAAAAGTGTGCATGATCTTTCTGCCATCCAAATGACAAGAGCTTTTAGAAAAAACAGCTGACGGAACATGGAGCACATCCAATGCTACAGTTTTACTAAACTCTATACCGGGATCAAAAAATGCAGACTTGCATTATGTCAATTTACCTCTATGTTAACCAAACTGCTTTCACAACTGAGTTACAGCTAATAATATTATGGTTTTTATTAAAGGACGCTAAAAAGGTAGCCATGTGAAATTTGTTTGCAGCATTTGCTACCAAAAAGAAATGTTGAGGAGAATTATTTATGGCATTATTTGACATCCTCTCCCAAAAGACTCCACTTGAAGAATTTTGTTAATAATTTAATACTTTACTTCTGCCAAGGAATTGACGTTCTGTACCCGTTTTAAGAATGAGAATTAAATAACTGATGAAATTCCTTTTTTTTTTTTATTCTGGAAATTAGGAGACTTGTTGTCAAACATGACCTTATAGTTTTCTATAAAGTACAGGTTCCAATATTTCCATTTTGCAAATTTTCTTTTATATTTGGTATATAACTCTTTTATTGAAGCCTCCTGAAATCTTTTGTGGCATATATAAACAAATATTTGTAAAATTTTTAAATGAAAATTCCCAACCTTTTCATTTATAAAGCCTAACCACAAAAATCTAAAATCTTCAAAGGATAGGTCATTTTTAAACTTTCAGAAATTAGATAATATTCCTACACATAAGCTCATGGTACAGGGCAACCACAAATAAAATGGAGTTTGTAGGGCCTGCCTTCTCTCCTGCCTCTGGTCAGAGGAATTTATTTAAGTTGTGATGGGAGTTTCTCAATCTTTCACACTCTTGTATGATTAGCACCATGACTGAAATACTGAGCTTTACAAACTCAATATTTGCCTATAATGCACATAAACCATAGCAAGGGAATAATTTAACTTGATTTAAGGAGGTAAAGGTCATTATTTCTCCAAGATGCCAAGGACATGAGCTGAGTAGTCCAGGGCAGGAGGCCACAGGGAGTGCTAAGTGTTGCATCGTGAGTAACATGTTCTCCAGGACTGGATCCTGGCAAGCTGTCTGCAGTGGGCTCTCTAAGACATGAAGTGACAGTTGTGTTTATGTGTCAATAACTTTGTTCAAATGTCAACTTTAAACTTAGATCTAATTCACTCACTGCCAATCAGAAAGAGCTGACGATAGTTAAATCTAAAGGTCATGAAAGAATTAAAACAACTTCGGTAGCTTTCAGATAGCAGGATCACACAAAATATTATACATAGAGAAATATAATAGATAATACAACTAGTATATATGTGCAAAAATATTATATATGTATTACATATAAATGAAACCGTACTTTTTCCTAAATCTTATAGCTTGAGAATTAAAAAGTGGTTTCAGAAGGAAATATTTAATGTTTATGAATTTATTCTTAAGGCTGTCGGTAGGACACTAACTTTTCTACTCACAGTAATTTCTTGTGCCCTGAACTTTTCCTAAAATTTGCATTTCTAGAACACTGAATGACAGCATAGTATTGGTTTATTTTCGGATTTAATTTTGTATTCCATTCTTTATCCAAAGTGAGGTAGTGGCAGCACATACCATAACGACTCCATAATGTGTGCTGATTAACTGGGACCTGGAAGTTCAACAGGTTCATCTGGACCACCCGCCAAGCTAATCCAGCCTCAGCGACTATTCAAGGGTAGAGTGAGAACAATAGTGGAGATACTCTTTCCTAAATGGAGGCACTGTCAAGGAATTCACCAAATCCTTAAAGTCAAGGAAGTCCACTGCAGTTAACAAAGTAAACCCAGGCTTTGTTTCTAAAAGCTATTTTCAAAAAGCTATTCAGGTTTTACTCAAACGTTAAGTCCAGCCACATTACTCCTAATTACGTTTCCAAAAATAAAATTAAAGAAAAACTCACCAATGAAATTTTGCACCAGTCAATGTAAAATTGAGTACGAAATTTTTTATCACATGTTATTACAGGCTCCATTTCTTGACTGCATCTCAATTGATTCTGTGGATTTTCAACTTCTCGTAAACAAGAAGAAAATGGGACATCGGCACCAACCATGACATAAACACTGTAAAAATGTGAAACTCTCAAGTTATCTTTTAAGAAAATTGAAAACAGTGAAAAACAATCTCCCCTGAAAGCAGGATTTATCCTTTTGAATTGAGGGATTAACTAGAATCATCCCTAAGGTAAGGGCCTAGGCTTTAAAAGCAGTGATTCATTTAAGGGCTTCCTTTCAGTCATTCCTTTATTCAACCAATATTTACTGAGTTCCTTGGTGTACCAGATACTCTCTGCATTCTACATTTATTTCTAGAAATTTTATTTCATCCAAAATAATCATGGGTCATATTCTCATTACTGTATTTGGTAGACTACTTACATTTAAAAAATTATTTCAAAGGTAATTTTTTATAAAAATAACCCTATAACTAAAATAATAAATAATTATAAGGAAAATATCTTTTCTTGGTTACATTATATAGAGTAAAATTGGGAAATTACATCCCTAGAGATATTAGGCTCTAGGCAGACTCTGATATTCTACCCAACATTTTTGCACACTTTTGTAGTACATAAATCACTAGCATTTGGTCTCTTGTTATAAGACCCTCTCAATCTTTTATCTAAGATGTTAAGAAAAACAAAATTTTATTTTCTTGGTGTGTGTCTTAGCAATATGAGGAAAGAACTCTATTTAATTGATATGAATTAACAATAAAATAGAATGTGATAGAAATAGCATTTAAATAACTTTGGAGCAGCTTGAGAATATGAGAGTCTCACTGGCCTTTCAAAAGAAAAGAGAAAAACCAAGACATTATTCTAAATAGATATTATTTATTTTCTTAATGCTATAGACAATTATAAAGTGAAATAAAACCATTAAAATTCACACTTGTCTTCTTTGCAGAAATTTATAACTGATCCTAACATTCATATGAAAATTTCAAGAAACCCAGACTAGGTAAAAAACAGAAAATATGATGAAAAAGATTTTGGAAGATGCATAATTCCTGATTTGAAAACTTACACAAAACTACCATAATCAAGACAGTATGGTACTGACATAGAGACAGACATACAGTTCAAAGGAGTACAATTCAGAGCCCAGAATCAATGCTAATATTTAGTAAAATGATTGTCATTACAGGTACCAAGACAATTCAATGCGGGGGGCAGTGGATGAAAAATCTTTATATGGATATTCATGTGAAAAAAAATGGAGTTTGACTCCCTACATCAAATCATATTTTATAAAATTAACCCAAATAGATCAAAGACTTCTGGTTTCTGATCAGCAAATGAAAAGCTTGGAAGTCACCAACACCACACTAACAACAAGTTAAAAAAAAAAAGCTAAATAAACTGAAAAATAAACAAATATTTTTAGCTCCATAAGAGAAGTGAAATCACAAGGCAAATTGCTGCTCCCAAATTTGGAGAGACCAAGAGACAAATACAGAGAATCACAACTTACTGGAGAAGAATCTTGCAAGCTGAAAGCTCTGAGGGAATTTTCTCTCCAGTGCTGGGAGAAAATTGTAACTATAGCTGATAGAAGATCAAAGCGGAAAAGTCTGCAAGTTAAATAGTTCAGAGGGACCCAGTGGGCAGAAGACACCCGCCCACCACACACACACACCTAGGTGAGCATTGCTCTACAAGGTCTACCAGGTTCTTAAAGTAATATCCATAATCTGCTTTTGCTTCTAGCAAGAAGAGAGGGAAAAGGGAATTTAAAATACATTCTGTTCTTTAATCCTTAATGCATATGTGTTAAATAACACTGTCAAAATACATGCGGGCAAACCCTGAGAAAACTGCAAGGAGAAATGGATGAATCCACTACAACAGAGATTTCAATATTCTTCTAAATGAAATGGACACAGCCAGCAGATAGAAAATCAATAAGGACATATTGAAACTCAGCAACATCAATTAGAGTAAATAAACATCTATAGAGTATACCATCCAATCACAACAGCAACTAACATTCTTCTCTAGGTCACATGGAACATTCACCAACATTCTGGGCCATAAAACACACCTCAACAAATTTAAAAGAATAAAAAGCGTGCAGTGTCTGCGGTCAGACCCCAATAGAACTAATTAGACGTTAACAGCAAAATGAAACTAGGAAATTCCAAAATACTTGGAGAGTAAGCAAACACACTTATAAAAATGCATGTGTCAAAGAATCTTGAGAGAAATTTTAAAATGTTTTGAACTAAATGAAAATAAAACCAAAACATATCAAAAGTTGTGTAACGCAGCAAAAGCAATAAAAATTTATGGCATTGAATGTATGTGTTAGAAAAGAAGAAAGATCCAAAACCAGTCTCCTAAGTTTTTAGCTTATGGAATTAGGAAAAGAACAGTAGGTTAAATCCAAAGTATAGGAAAGAAACGACAAAATTAGAGACAGAAGTTGGGTGCTGTGGCACATCCCCATAACTCTAGCAACTTGGGAGGCTGAAGCAGGAGGATTACAAATTCAAGGCCAGCCTCAGCAACTTAACAAGGCACTAGGCAATTCAGTGAGAACTTGTTTCAAAATTAAAAAGGCTAGGGATGTGGCTCAGTTGCAAACTTCCTCTGGGTTCAATCCCAAGTACCCACCCCCCAAAGAAAAAAATTAGAGCTGAAATTAAAAACAAAATCAATAGAAAAATCAAAGAAACACAAAGCAAGTTCTCTGAGGACAAAAAAAAAAAAAAAGCAATAAAATTGACAAGCCAGAATAAATGAAGACACAGAAAAAGAAAGAAAAAATTACCAATATCAGAAATAAATAACAGACATCATTAGACATTTTATGGGCATAAAATTATAATAAAAATACTACAAACTATACCCACAACTTTGATAATATGGATGAAATGGAAAAATTCCTTGAGAGGCACAACCTGCCAAAACTCATATAGGAAGAAACAGAAAATCTGTATAGGCTTATATCTAGTAAAGAAATTGAATCAATAATAACCTTCCAAATAAAAAAATAACCAGACTTCGAGGAGTTCACTATTGGATTCTCCCATGTGTTTAAGGAAGAAAATATGCAAATTTTCTACAATCTCTTCTGAAAGATAGAAGCTAGGAGAATATTTTCTGTACCATTTTATAAGGCCTACATTTTAATACTAAAATGAGACAAAGACATTAAAGACCCATATCTCTCATGAAAATAGACACAAAAATTCTCAACAAAATTATTAGCAAATTGAGTCCAATGTTGCATAAATGAAATTATAAACAATGATCAAGAAGGATTTATCCAGTTATGCTAGGTTAGTTCAACAACTGAAAATGAGTTGATGAAATTTATCAGATAAATGGGATAAAGAAGAAAAATCACATTTTATTAATAGATGCAGAAAAAGCATGTGACAAAATTCAATACTCATGTATTATAAAAACTCTCAGAAAAGTAGAAACCCAGTGGGAACTTCCTCAATAAAGTACAGATTATCTATAACAAATAATAACAACAACAAAAATATAGCTGACATTATACCAAGTGGTGAGAAACTCAGATCTTTTCTACTCATATCAGGAACAGGTCACTATTAGTTCTCAGCATCATATTAGAAGTCTCAGCTAATGCAATAAGAAAAGAAAATTAAAAGTACATAGGTTTGGAAGGAAAAAATAAAATTTTCTTTGTTTGATATGATACAAAAGTACAGATTCAAAACAAAAAAATGTCTTAGAACTAATGTCATTACAGTAAGATTATTGGATACAAAAGTTAATATATTAAAGTAAATGATTTTCCTATATTTCAGCATGAACAGCTGGAATTTAAAATTAAAACACCATTCCATTTACATTAGCACCCAAAAAAAACTAAATACTTAAATATAACTCTTATAAAATGTGTATAAGGTATACACGAGTAAAATTATAAAATCTAATGAAAAATCACAGAAATAAATAGAGATTTCATGTTCATTGATAGGAAGACTCATATTGTCAAGATGCCATTCTTAATTATAAAGTCAATGTAACCCCAATAAAAAATCCCAGAAAATTATTTTGTGGATATTAACAAACTTATGCTAAAATTTACGTGGATAGACAAAAGACCCAGAATATCCAACGTGACATTGAAGCAGAAGAACAAGTTTGGAGGACTGACACTATCCCACCCTGAGACTTCTGACAAAGCTCCTGTGGGGAACTGGCAAAAGAGCAGGCAAATAGTTAATGAAATGGAAAAGAGAGCCCAAAATAGACCCATGTAAAGCTGATCCTTCACAAAGTGGAAAAGGCAACATACTGGAGGAAATCAGCCTTTTGGACAAATGGGGCTGGAACATCTGGATGTAAACCTGGAAAAAAATTGGATGTAGACACAAACATTATACCCTTCACAAATATGAACTCAAAATGGATCATAAATCTAAATATAAAATGCAAAACTATTTAACTAACGGAAAATAACATAGGAAAAAATCTACATAACCTTGAATTTAGTGATGACATTTTGGATACAACTACTAAAGCAAGATTCATGAAAAACAAATAATTGATAGGATGGACTTCATTAAAATTTAAATTTTTTGCTCTGCAAAATACATTGTCAAGAGAACAAGAAGACAAGCCATAGCCTGGGAAAAAGTGTGTGCAAAACATATATCTGTTTTTTTTAAAAAATCTATTGTCCAAGATACACGAAGAACTCTTAAACAGGAAATAAAAATTTTGATGTAAAAAATGAACCAAAATCCTTAACAGACCCCTCACCAAAGAAGACAGGATGACAAATAAGCATTTGAAAGAGGCTCTACAAACAAGTCAGCAAGGAAATGCAAGCTAAAACAAGGATGAGATACCACCATGCGTCCAAGCCCAGAACACCCTCAGCACGGAATGCTGGTGAAGATGTGCAGTAACAGGTGCTTTCTTTCATTGCTCATCGGAATAAAATATGGCACAGCCACCATGCAAGACAGTGTGATCACTCCTTACCAAATTAAATACACTCTTACCTTATGATCCAGTTACCACTGTCCTTAGTATTCACTCAAAGGAGCTGAAAACTTAGGTCCACACAAGCACCTTCACGCAGATGTCTACAGCAACTTTATTTGCAACTGTCAAAACTTAGGAGCAATCAAGATTTCCTTCAGTAGATAAATAATAAATATAGTGTGGTACATACAGAAAATGAAATAGTATTCAGTGCTAAAAAGGAACGCACAATCAAGCCATGAAAAGACATGGAAGAAATTTAAATGCATGTATGAAAGAAGCTACTCTGAAAAAGGAACATACTGTATGATTCCAGCTATATGGTGTTCTGAATAAAGCAACCTATGGAGACATTAAAAGGATCTATGGTTGGGGCTGGAGTGGTGGCTCGGGAGTTAAAGCACTTGCCTGGCATGCACAAGTGTGCAAATTTGAACCCCAGCACTACGTAAACAACAGTGTCAGAGGAACAAAAGTCATATGAAAAACTAAATTGAAAAAAAATTGCTTCTCTTTGTCACTTACTGTCCCTCTTTCTTTAAAAAGAAAAAAAGATCTATAGTTGCCATCCGGTAGGGGTGAAGAAGGGATGAAGAGTTGGAGCACAGACGGTTTATTTTTTTTATTTTTAAAAATATTTTTATTAAGGAATTGAGTTATCATAAATGCATTTAAAGTAACGATGTCATATGCATATACTCTTAAACCAGAATTACCCCCTAGATCCCTCCCTATGCACAGATAGTTTTTAGAGCAGTGAAACTACTCTTGTATGATACTTTAAAGGTGTATATGCCATTATATGTATCCAAACCATATAATGTACACCACCAAGGGTAAAAACTAATGTAAACTATGGATTTTGGGTGATGATGTGACAATGCAGATTCATCAATTACAACTAACACACCACTCTGGTAGAGGATGCTGATAGTGGGGTTAGCTATGCATGTGTGGGGATAGTGTGTATACGGGAAATCTTTGTACCTTTAATTTTTCTATGAATCTAAAAATTCTCTAAAACAGTCTACTTAAAATATATATATATATATATATATATATATATATATATATATATATAAAATACTTGAATGTAAGTGAAAGCTATTAAATTTTGAGAAGACAAGAGGCATAAATCTTTGTGTCCTTGGATTAGGCAACAGTGTTTTGGATATGACATCAAAGCTCCAGCAATAACAGAAAAAATAGATAAGCTAACCTTTAGAAAAAATTAAAATATTTCATGTTTTAAAGAACAATATCAAGAAAGTAAAGACATTTCACAAATGGGAGAAAATATTTGCAAATCATATATCTGATAAGGGATTTGTATCTAGAATATATAAAGGACTCTAACAACTTAAAAAGACAAATAATCCCATTAAAATGGCAAAGAATCTGAAGATTTCCAAGGAAGATATACAAAAAATCCATTGTGTATATGGAAAGATGCTCAACATCACTGGCTATTAGTGAAATCGAAATAAAAACCACAGATGGTACTTCATCCCCACGAGGAAACCTATAATGAGAACCTGTCTCAAAATAAAAAGAAAAAGGGCTGTGAATGTAGCTAAGAGATGGAGTGTCTCTGGGTTCAAGCCTCAGTATCAAAAGAAAAAAAAATAAAGAAACAATGACAACAACAATATGACAATAGCTAGCCCTGTGAGAGGATGAGAAGGAACTGAAATCCCCTGCTCCACTGGTGGGAATGTAAAATGGTGTAACTGCTTTAAGAAATAGTCTGGCATATCCTCAAAAGGTTAAATACAAGCTACCATACCACCAAGCAATTCTATCCTTTGGGATATGCCTAAGAGAAACAAAAATAATGTCTACGCCAAAGCGTGCACATGAATGTTCAAGGAATATTATTCATAAAGGTCAAAAAGTGGAAACAATCCAATAGTTCGTCAATGTATGAATGGATAAAGAAAATGTAGGATATCCATATAAGAGAATATAATTCAGCAATAAAAAGAAACAAAGCGTGGATCTATGACACGGATGAAACTTGAAAACAATTGAATAAATGAAAAAAGCCCGTCACAGTGACCACATGCAACATGATTCCATTCGTCTGACATGTCCAAAACAGGCAGACTTATAAGACACTAAGTTAATCAGTGGATTTCAAGGCTGGTGGGGGGCAGGAAAGTTACTGTTCATGAGAACAAATGTGAGGATGAGGAATTTTGAGAGATTAAAAATGTTCTAAAATTATTATAAATCTGTACAATTTTATTTACTAAAAACCACAGAATTATACGTTTTAAATAGGTAAATAGTTTAATATGTGAATTATATCCTAATAAAGCTATTTTTTAATGAAATAAAAATGCACCACAAAAATTCAAAGCTATGTCAATGTCAGTATGAAGTCACGGTTGCCCCTGAGATGACAACTATGTTCCGGAATCCAATGACACAAATTCACTTGCTCTTTATGTCAAATCTATATTAGGACTTAAGTTTCATTTGAAAGAACATTTAAAAAAACTATGGCACCTTTGGGAAACAAATGGTAAATGATGGACTGAAAGATTAAAATTCAGAAAAAGATTGATATAAGAAACCACTGGAAAAGTTTTTAGATGATCAGTGAATATAAACATATTGCATTTAAAATAAATCAATACTTTTAAGCTTCACATAAAGCCAGTTTCTATCCTCTTATTACCTGCCTGGTCAAGACCATATTTTTTCTTGATAATTGTGAAATATGTTTTTAAACAGAGGCAAATGGATGTTTCTTACAACTGTTAACAGCCCTCTTGGCTTGAATATGACAGTAATTTGCATTTATAATTAATAAGACAACATAAGTGGGCATAAGAGTTTTTGGTGCTTTGAAATTTTTTTCCTTAAATTATAAAAGCAATATAAAATATTACAGAAAACTTGGGATATAAAAACAAAACTCATTTATATTCCAAAGCTAACCATTTTCATTTTCCAATGTACCTTGCAGAATATTTTTCAAATGCTTATATTTTAACCTAATTGCAATCATCTCTAAAATATAATTTTGTATTCTGCTTTTCTGCTTAATGCATCATAAGCATTTTCCATATTGTAGTCTTCATAATTATAGCTTTATGGCAATATAATTTTTTAAGTGCACATGATTTATTCAGCAATTATTTCAGAGTTGGACATGTACTTGCTTCCAATTTTTTGATGTTATAAATAATACTGCAAAGACTCTCTCTCTGCATATTCTTTAATGCTACTATCTTAAAAGAGATGCCTAGAAGTTGAAACATTTTTATGACTGTTGACACATACTGCCAAATCGCTTTCATCTGCACTTGGACAATCCATAAACTTTTCAAACTTAATATGTTCCGAACTGAGCTCATCATCACCCCACACCACCTCCACCTGTTGCTCCTTCTGTCTCCTTCGCCCTCAGTGATTGGCATCTCCAGTTGCTCAAGTCATGAACTCAAGAACATCTCCTTTGACTCTTCTCCTTCTCTCCACATTTCAATCCATCATCAGCTTCTGACATTTATCCTGAAATAACTCTCATACACATGTGTCCACTTTGTTCCATTTCACTGCTACAACTCTAGTTCTAGTCACCATCATCTCTCCCACAAGGGATGAAGCAACAGCCCCATAACCTTTCTCCTTACACCCAGTCTTTTCCAGTGTCCTCAGGGAGTCCATTGGCTGAATGAATGAATAGCAATATTCTAGTTAAAAACAAAAACATTACACTCAAGAGCAATAGATATTGGATTTGCCTTATAGTGTAAAAAAACTAAATTTATCATTTCTTTTGTAGAATCAGTAAGTTTGAACATGTTGTCTTTCTAAAATAAATATATAATTTTGTATGAGGCCTTATGTAACAAGAACTCTATGTTACACATGCTAAAATCATGCTTTTCAAAATCTGTTTTCCTTTTTGATACACAGAAATTTAAAATTTGTATGCAGTACAATGAGGATGATCTTAAATTTTTTTGACCTTAGCACATATGTGTTTTCAAATCTTCAAATGTGTGTAAACAGCTAGGATGGGGGTACATGATCACATGTGGGCCCCTTGATGAATGTGAATAAAATTTACAGGGTGTTTCAGAACATCAGGGAATGGTGCACACTGGGTAGGACTGTTTCTGATGAAGAATTCTTTCTTCCGATTTGAACAATTCAATTTCCCTTCCCTGAGGAAGAATGCATTTTTTGAGGACTTTGAACATACAATGTGAAGAAACAAGTAACAGGCAAATAATTTAATTCAAACTTCTGCTATTTTCATCAACATCCAGATCAAAGAATCCAGTGATGGTGTGTTTTCCCTAATGGTCCAACTCACTAATACATTTTATTCATTATTTTGTGCATATAAAAGATGTAAGGCTGATTGAGAAGAATGTGTGCATGTCCATGTGCCAGGTGCCTGGGACACTTGAGCCCTCGGGAGCTACACAGCACTTGCTGCCTTTCCCCTCAACCCACTTCTTTGTTCCCCACATTTTTACAATTCATCAAAAAATAAGATAAAAAAGAAATAATATTCATAAATTATAACAAAACATATAATCAAATGAGTAAATGACAAAGCAACCAAAAATCTGGAAAAAAAATTAACTGATGGGATTAATGGTTCTGTTGTAATCCAGTGCACTGAGACTGACGGTGAGCTTCCTCATACTCAAACCAAAATAGAAAAATACAGTAAAGTTGTAAAAATACATCAGTCTCATTAGTGAAGGAAGGAGTATGACTGACTATTCCTTAGAGACCTAAGGGTTCTAAAGGCTGTAAATTGTGTAAAAATGTAAAAATTTGCTTCTGTGCTCACGTTCCTCTCATTTGTGTTTCCCCAGCAGAAAACATGTATGTCACCAGGTCATCTAAAGTCCCAAAACCTGTCTTCATTCAGTCTTCCCTTTATTTTACCACAAGTCTAATATAAGAATAAAAACTTAAAATATCAACCATTTTATGCTAAGGTCCCTAAGGTTTCAGGATGAAATCTACAACCTTTCCTGACTTATAAGACCCTACATGGTCTGGACTTTGCCCCATCCATAACTATTACTTCTGGATCCCTTTCCCTAATTCCTGTACTAAGTAGGTTTTCAATTCCTTCAGACTCATAGCTAAAGGCTTTTGCCTAAGCATCACCTCTCCCTGGAGATCCCCTTCCTCATTTTCACAGCAAGCTAATTTGTACTCATATTTTCAACTCAGATCAGGCTTCACCTCCTCTATGAACCCTTTCCAGCCACAGACAAGAAGTGAGGAAGGAGCCCTTTCTGTGTACTTCTCACAACAGTGACTTTAATTATCTGATTACTTGCCTAGAGCCTATGAGCTTGTTAGCATAAGCTGTATTGTTTAAAGTCACTGTGTCCCAGGGACTAATACAACATTCTCCCATTAAAAAAAATACTTAATTTTAAACTATGAAAGAAAAATGGCAGAACTTAGAAAAGATATTAAACCTACAGTTTTACCAATCTAATTTATTTTTATTATAAAAATGGACTGAGATGGGTTCCTACTTTTTTATTTTAAAGGCATATTCAAACATTCCTATCTCATGTTATCTCTCTTTCAGAAAATAAAGAATATTTGCACCAAAAATATAGAAGGGCCACTATGTAAGGATAATGGTAACCCTGTAATTTATCAAGCATGAGGATAACTTCAATACTCTACAGACTGGTTCAAGATATGTATGACTTTCCATTAGACTAATACTCAACAGGTATTGACTTACATTCTCCTCCTCAGGCATAACTTTTCTGTCTTTGACAGAAGGCAAAAATCAGACCATTAATTACAAATATTTTGTGAGATGGTGTAGAGAATAAGCTAGGATTCCGTGCTGCTGATTGAGGCTAGATCCGCATGATTTGGTAACCAGAGGAAATAGTGGTAGCTTTGACAATCTCTTATGAAAAGTGAGTATATTCTTTAATCCTCACACCCAATCATTCCCTTCATAGCCACCATTTACACCACATCACTCAGCTGTGGTTGGCAGCTATGACATGCCTAGAATGAAATATGAACCTGCTCTTCTTTCCACCCGCTTTATCCCAGGCTAAATACATCCCCAGGTCCTCAGCCTCTGGCTCCATGTCAGGAGCAAAAGCAACACCAAGAACATGAACAGTTGCCCTGGGGTTATGAGTCTGGCAAGTGAAAATGAATCTTTTCAGAGGGCTCAGCCTTCCTTTGCAGAAGCTTACTCACTTTGAAGTAAATCTTCATAATTGTTTTCTGTTTGATTTAGAATTTTGAAATCTGTCAGTGAGTCCTGTGAAGATGAGAACGAATGTTCATCAAGAAGGATGAGGAGCCAGGATGCTGCAAAATGGGTTCCTAATGACTGATGTTTAATGATCCTTTAGGTTTACTCTAAGGGTCCACTATAAAAAGCTATACTTAGTCATCTACTGTTTATTTGATTATGTATACCAAATATGGAAAATTCTGCAGTTCATAGATTGTGGCTGCCATGACTTATGCTAGCATTAAGCAGAACATATTTATTAGGTGCTTAGTTAACACTGCTAAAGAATATCAATATGTTTTTAAATAAATTTTTAAAAAAGGAATACAATTCCTTGGCTATCTCTGAACCTACCTCTTAATCTTCATTGCATTTCATTTTTTAAAAATTTATAGACTATGGTATCTTCAAAAGAAAATACCAAGGCAAAAGGTATATTAAGTGAAGTAAAACCACAATATATATCATTAAAAAGAAGGAAGGCGGGGCTGGAGCAGTTGCTCAGTGGTTACAGCATTTGTGTGCAAGTACACGGGTTCAAACTCCAGCACCCGTATACACAACTGTCAGAGCAATGAAAGCCATGTGAAAAACTCAATAAAAGTGATTCTCTCTGTCTCTATCTCGCTCTCTCAATGTCCTTCTCTCTTAAAAAAAAAAAAAAGAAGAAGAAGGAAGGCACCAACAATGAGTTAAGCACAAGATTTATTTCTAAACTTAAGGCAACAGGGCTAAAACAAATTGTTTTTGTTAACATGACCTTAGATTCCAACTAAAGAAAACATGCAAAATCATTCCCAGGGACAAACTTTTCTTTTGGAATTACACTTCAAGTAGGATCCTATTTCATTGGGGCTTGTATAGGAACACTGAAGTAATAGAGTTGGCATTGGGTACAATTTATAGAAATGCTATTTTTAAAGTCTTCTCATATGAATACTTTGCAAAGGTTAAGGCTTAACATTAAATTAAAACTCACGGAAAGCATTTCACGTTGGGAAGGGATCTGAGACAAGAGTCTAAATAAATGCCACAGGACTGACTCTCTCAAATAGCTGACAGCATATGCCACTCTCCAGCAGCTGCTGGGGGTCAGTCAGCTAATGATTGAATTCTCAACAAGCACTTGGAGGACAAAAATTCTGTTCTTAATTTAGAGTCACATGCTCAGGCCCAGCCCTAAGTGCAAAAAATCAGAATCTCTAAGTTGGATCAGAGGTTTGCAACCTATCCATATTTTTAAAAATGCTTTACTGGTGATTCTCAAACTGGACATGTTGGGGAGCGCCACTTTAGGTCAGGGTTTGGTTTAGAGATTGCTTAGTTTAATTTGGTTTAGTTTGAATTCTAAAAGTGGGGTCTGCACAATGGACTGGAGAATTGAGGCCAGGGGAAAGTACAACTGTGAAAAACTCTACCAGTACCTGGTTTTTCCTGCTATTGTCTCCAACATCTTCTGGCACTTGTTTTATTTTCATGTTTTATTTTGAGACAGGCTCTCACTAAGTTACCAAGGCTGGCCTCCAATGTACAATCCTCCTGCCTCAGCCTCCCAAGTATCTGGGCTTATAGGTGTATGCCACCACACATGGCTTAATGATTGCTTTAATAATCATCAAGGGACACATTAAGAAAACTTTGAAAAACCTCCAAATTTGGAAAATGCTTTCAGGAGGATTTCCCTGTTCATCTAGTTCTCTGGTTCTTTTTTTTTTTTTTTTTAAATTACTCAGTGGGAAAGGGATTCATATTGCAACTTTACAGTGAAAATTTAAGCTTTAGAGTCATATTTTCATATAGAAATCCAACCAGCACATAGACAAGAGATAAACCAACCATTTTCCATAAGGCACTTCTACATGTGCTTCAGTGACTTCAAAATCCATTGCTATCACACAGAAGATAAACTTAATTCTGAAATTAAGTTGGACTTCACAGGTCACTGCTCTTCTCCATCCCCCTTATGCCTACTCCCTCAAACTTCATTTATTTGTATTTGTAATCTTTTCTGTTATTTCCAGAAAAGTTCTCTTCAAAGCTGCCCTGAAATCTAATTCTTACTAATCCAGGTATCCTAGTTAATTCCAGATATCACCTGTATAAAAGTGTGACCAGGATTATGGATGAAGAAGTTAGAAAGGGGATATGCGGTGCAAAATGTGATTTATTCCACATACTCCACTTAGGATTGGGAGGGGGAAAGCAATTCTATATCAACCCACAGATTAGAAATTAAAAATGAAAGTTGGACTCAATATTGACACCAAGGCTTTTCCATTTACCCAGGCAGCAGTGTTTCTTGACTCCTACTAGGCTAAAGGTCATATTTTGTATTTGTGCTGCTTGAGAATTAACAATTCCCTTTCTAATGCTTTGTCTCACTTAACCATTATAACAACCATGAGATAGAGCCATTCCCCAGGGAACAGAAGAGGAAATTGAGGCCCAGAGGAGTTGAGTGTTTGCCCGATGTCACCCAGTTTGTGAGTGACAAGGCCAGGCCTTAGGCTCCTGTGTGACGGGAATGGTTTCAAATCCTCTCCAGCCATCAGTCACCGACACATGATGGAAAGAATGTTAAAGGCGAAGAAATAGTTTCCTAGAATAAAGTTACAGCGTCAGTGCATCCTTCTACAGCTGATAGCTGGGCATCAATTTCTTTTGAAATGCATGGCCCTAAATAATCAGCGTCTCTATACAAGGTACAGAAGACTTGGTGCTATAATTTATGATGTTGATCCTGATCTACAATTAGATTTCACAGGACCTGAGATTTAAAGAACCATTAATACAACCTCTTTTGTCAATATAGAAAATTGCTAGTGTGTTGATATCTTTACAATATCTATTTCTTATTAAAAAGAAAAATGCAATAGGCCATCTTCCATCTCCAATAAGTTTGATAAGAGCAGCATATTTAAAAATCCATATTTAAGGCAACGAGATAAAGGTCTGCTTACCCCTCCTTCATGTCGTTAATGGGAAGCGGCACCCTGCCGCCCCTGTCTAGGGCTGACGTGATGTTTATAGCGTTCAGGCGCTCAGGCTGCCACACATTTTTCACCGCCCCCAGAAAGTCTCCAAGAACCTCGCTGGCCAACATTTCTTCCACATTCATATTTTTAATGAAGAATTCTGCTTGATATGGCAATGGAAAGTCTAATTCGGGTGAAAAGGGGCATTCATAGCTTTAATGAAGTAGTCTTTTAAAAGGGAAACAAAAGAACACAACAAGATTTGCTACTTTTTGTCAGAATCAAGGTAGTAGGGAGCAATATGAAACCAGTAAGTCCTCCTTTCTTACGGGTCGAAGATCTTGGATGAAACCAACTGCAGAGCAACAATATCTTTACAAACTGGATCTGTCCTGAACATGCACAGGGTTTTATCCCTTTTCATTATTCCCTGAAAATACAACTATTGACATGGTATTTATATCATATTAGATATCCTAAGTAAGACAGAGATGGCTTAAAGTATAAGGAAGGATATATATAAATTATGTGCAAATACTATTCCCTTTTCTATCAAGGTTTAGCATCCACAAATTTCGGTATCCTCGGGGGTCTGGAAACAATCCCCTGTGAATACCAAGGGACAACTGTACTAACTTTAAAGGCTTTCTGTATAACAGATGATCTATCTAAAAACAACATACATCAGACGCATAACGTCATCTGTAACATATTAAAACCCAAAGGCTATTTATGATTGTAGGATTTGGTCCAAAATAAAAAACTAAATCTGTATTATATATCCAATAAGAATTCTAAAACCCAGAGCAATTCTACTACTATTGATCACTCTAGAATTAAATATTCTAGAAAAATCATAAAGTTCTCATGCAGTTCCACATCCTTCATTGTTAGGGATTTAGTTAGCTTTTTTCCTCCCAAAGTTTCACCAGAATTTCCCTTTAAACATTTCAAAATTGATATTTCAACCAACCCAATGTTAATTCCAAACTATCAATGTAAAAACCTGTAAATAAATTTTAAAAAATTTCAGTTTCTCGAGTGTTACTCTTACTAATCAGGTTTTTTATATTCTGATTGTTCTATTAAGATAAAATAGATTTCTTCTTTTTTACTTAATAATATTTCTGTAATAATAAAAGTTGATTTAAAAAAAATTTACCATAAGGCAGGCCAGACTAAGAGATTCAGGTGAACTACAACATATAATTCTTACTACAGGAAGGTGACTGGGTTGTTATATTTTTCTCTTTGCTTTCAGCTGGGAGACCTTATCTTTAAATGGTCTAAGACTTTAGAATAATTTGAACTCACCCCATATGATTTTTCTCAATGCTAAAGTTCCAAATAGATAGTAGGAATTTATAAAATATTAGTACTTTAGCTTTTATTATAATAACATGAAAAGTTTTTTTATCTGAATTCTTACTTTAAAAAGACAGGAAAATATTTCCAGACTCTATACCAATTTAAAGTCCCCAATCAATACCACTGTGTATATCCTCTGATTTATTTCAACAAATTACATGAATCTATAAAATTTTGCAGTTTTATTTACTAAATAACAACTAAATTGTACATAACAAACACCTACAATCTTGATGCTTGCACTTCTTGTGAAGCCTCTTTGATATTAAAGGACAATAGAGGGACTGGAGCAGTGGCTTACTGGTTAGTGCTTGCCTGGCATTCGTGAGTATAGGGTTCAAACCCCAGCACCAAGTACACAACAAAATGTCCAAGCAACGAAAGCCACATGAAAAACTAAATAAAAAATTGATTTGATTCTGTCTTTTTTTTTTTTTTTAAGAGAGAGAGGTCTCTTAAAAAACAAAACAAAACAAAACACCAGATGCTAGAGATGAAGTCAGAGAAGCAGCTCTGGCTTCAGAGTTTGCAACAGAGTTATTCAAAGTGTGGTCATGTCTTCCTAAAGTTCTGCAAGGCCTTAGTCACAGAAAGCTCTTTATTTATCTCCTATACTGTCATTTATTCTCCTTATGATTTTTTTTTCTTTTTCAGGGCTGAGGACCGAACTCCGGGCCTTGTGCATGCTAGGCAAGCGCTCTGCCACTGAGCTAAATCCCCATCCCCTCTCCTTATGATTTTTGTTAGATTTGGTTAATGCAAATCTTGCAATCTTCTAAAATATAATCTATTTATTCTCTTTCATGCAGATAAATCTCCTGTTTATACACATTTTTTCTCTGCTGCTGATAAATACTAGCTCACTCACAGGACATATTCCTCCATACCTAGAAATATTCATGCAGAAATGAACCATAAAAAAGAGCTTCCTGATGATAAATAATATTTTTGTAAATAACATGGAATATAGTTTTTAATATGTTAAAAGTCTATCATTATTCATTTCATTCAGTGTTTTTGCATCCAGCTTTTTGTTTAAGTATGTAAAATTTCTTTCTTATGATTAGTGCCACTTTTTGGAGAACTGTTACTTGGGTTTCTCTTGATCCCTGTGACCCTGCTCCACTACTCCCTTTCTGAGCCAGGCTCAGGGTGGAAGCCTGTCGCTTCCACCACACCCCTTGGAGCCTCTGGGCTGCGCAGCTGCCTGCTGTCTACTGGGCCAAGAGCTGCTGTCAGGCCTCCCAGAGATGAGTCATAACAGCTTTCTAACTCTGGGGAAATCCCATGCCTGCTATATTCGGAAATCACAGAGGCCAAGAGAACAGTAGGCCAACAGATTGGTGGCAGGCCTCGGAGGCGCTACACCCAATTTAGAGAATCACTTTATGTACTCTCCTTGAGATCCACGCTGAGTGAGTCCACACGACTAATTTCCCATTAGGTCACTCAGAACAGGAGACAGCTGGACAGGGAGTTGAACTGAGCGTGATCACCTTGATTTACAACGTTGTTATTTCTTTTTCTAATGCTTATCTGAGACAAACAGCATGAGTGAAGGCCATGCTCAAAGATGTTCATCCTAGTGTGCAAGTCTATTCTGTCTAGACCAACAAGGACAAATGTACGACCTCTAGTTCAGTGGTTTTCAAATAGTTTTGAGTCTCTGAACCCCACATAAACAGCGGTAGAGCCACTCTGCTTGCCTACTGTCAAAGTAGAGGATTCCACAGCCCCTCTACTCTCCCTACCTCCCGTGCACAGCTTCAGAAGCATTGATTTGAATAAACAGCCCCAACACCAACTTTTGACCTTTCAGTTATCTAGCAGTTTTCCATTAGTATCTACTTGACCATGAGTCCCCACGTGTCAATAACACCTATTAAGAATCCCTGTGTTCTGTTTCTACCGACCTGAGACTAGACTGGACATGGAGGAAGGACAAGCTGCAGATTAGTCAGTCTTTCAATTTATAGGGACTCACATATCTGACAGAATTTTCAACCCCACTAAGAGCAAAACAATGAGGTACAATGGCCCAAGTTAACTGTAATGTAACAGCATAACGTGATGCATTCCAAGGAGAAAAGAAAATCTGTCATTATTCTGTTCACTGAGGGTATCCCAGTCCTACAGGGACACTTTAGACTGGATATAAATATCCAATCATAATTACAGTGAAGAACAAAAAAATCTCCCTGACCCAAACATGAAAACCTATCAAAAGCCCTTGGGGAATGGGAGCATACACAGGGAATCATTTGTCTAGGCACATAGAACTAGACCTTGGACCTGCTTTTCATTTATGAAGGTCACTAAACTTACATATTTGTTGTCTTCAATTGACACTGCTAAAATGCCTGGAAAATAGTTCACTGAAGGGGTTTCAAGTCTCAAGTAGTCTCTTCAAGTATGCATTACTAATTTTTCTGATATTGCTTTCTTTCATACAGTCTAAAGGCAATTTTAGGGGCTGGAGCAGTGGCTCAGTGGTTTCAGCGCTTGCCTGGCAAGCACGAGGACCCATGTTCAAACCCCAGCACCACGTACACAACTAAGAATTAGAACAACTAAGGCCATGTGAAAAACTAAATAAAGTTGTTTGTTTGTTTGTTTCTTTCTTTCTTTCTTTCTCTGTCTCTCTCACTGTCCCTCTTTCTTTAAAAATAAAATAAAATAATAAAATAAAAAAATAAAATAAAGGCAATTTTAAACCAGGCCTCACTGAATTTTCAGGACATCAAATTTGGAGGTTCTAATAAAATGTTTTGTGCTTGCTTGCTTGATTTTAAGTTCTAGTAAATAGAAGCAAGAATTCCCCTATTAAGAATGCACAGTTGTTACTGTTTTCAGAGGCGAAAAAAAGTTTGTGCTAGTTCCTCTCCTCTTTACAAATAACATCTGGTAGAAAGCAGATTATCCCATGACTTAACAATTTCAACAACAAAGTTTTGAATGCTATGTACTCTTCCCAGTCAATTGCCGATATAGGGTCCAAATATTTAAGAGTGTAATTCTTGGAATGTTCCTTTTTTCCTAACTTCAAAATCCTTAGGAAATCAGTTACAATTTAAGCATAAATGTCTCTAAATTGCCGATGTGCCACACCAATTACCGAGACATGATTAGCTAATTTAGCATGGAAATTGCCACAAATTACAGTTTATTTTCACATACAAACTACTACCTATAGTCAATATTAAAGTACAATAATAAAACTAGCTAAAAACTACTGATTGTGCACTCTGTGATCTGTGTCAAGCACATTTAAAGACTTAACTCATACAATCCTTACTCTAGATGTATGAAAGAAACACCATTCTTGGTGGAATTTTACAGATGATGAAACCAAGGCTTTGAGAAAGGCTTACCTGTTGGGCCCGCTACCCTTAGTTCGTCATAATAATACACCATGATGTTTTACAGCAAATTAGATATGGCTAAGTTTTCTTTTCTATATTTACTATTTCATCAGTTGTATTAGGCTTATGGTATTTTAAAATTCTTAATTATATTTTATACAGTTATAAAACATAATGAAATGCCTCTTGTAAATAAGGAAATAATCAACATTTTTCCATACCTACCTTCTGCTGACATTATATTAATTATCAAATTATGCCTTGCAGTCTCAAAGGTGCGCCTGTTGTAGGCGGTTATCTGTTAGGAAAGGAAAATCATATTAAAGAAGTGAAATGCTATTTGTAAAATGAAATTCATTTAAGGACAAAAATGAAAACAAATTGTCGTTCTTTCCATTTTCATTACTTGTTGATATACTTACAAAATATTCCTTCTCTGGGCAATAAGAAATCAGGGCTTTTAGCAATATTACAGAAAAATAAATAATTAGGTCTACTTAACATGCTAAAACAAAAAAGTTAAACATAGAAAGACCCTTTTACATAAGACCATTAAGTACATGTAGCAATGCAGACACATCATTAGCAAATGGATTAACTATTATGGATTACTTACTGGTAGCTTTCTAAGATTCAAAAAACCTAAACAATATATTTTTGCACTTTTAAATGGAACTTAAGGAAATGTCAGAAAGTTCATTTTAAAATAAGTAGCCTTTGTGTTATTTGCTTTTAGTACTAAACTGCACACCAACCAGTCAAAAAAGGTCATAACACTTTGGAAATCATATCTCACATATGATAGGAGCAAAGCAGTAAGGATCATAGTCTATACAGTTTATGGTACATGCTCAAAGCACAAATCAATTCCTTCAAGGAGGCAAATATTAGTAAACAATTGCAGATCCAAAGAACTCACATCAAAGTCAACTCAGAAACAACCACTGCAGACAGCACACGAAGCAAAGGCCAAAAACAGGACACGCCTTCAAATATCAAGGAATAATTAACTTTAGAGCAGATATTAAATCATTCAGACATATCTATGGTACCTCGAAAAAACTAATGATTGTGTCAAAGTCTTAGAATCCCAGCACTAGACTTCTGGCAGTAATTTCGGCTATAGTAGACGGTGAGAGAAAAGAGTAGGATAACACTGGCTCCAACCAAAAAGAAAGATCTTGTACACTTAAGAACAAATATCAAAGACTTTTATATATCAATATGAACTTCAAAAAAATAAACTGCAATCGTTAGAACATGAAGAATCAGAATTTTGCAGAAAATAATTCCAAACCTTTCAACAATATTTAAAAGGTATGTATTCTGAAAGACATACCACCCTACAAAGTTAAAAGAACTTCTCACTCCAGTTTCTCAAATTTCCTTTGAATTTAGTTACTTCCTTACCGCTAGGCTTACACAGAACACTAAATTAAGTTCAGTCACTAAAAAGTAGAAACTATTGTTCAAACGAAGTCAATAACAACAACAACAGGTTTTATTTGGGAATTTTCATGATTTAAACAGTTTATCCTATAAAACACTATTCTTAGTGAGAAAAAGAATACCAATATTCTCCTATGTGCTATATCTTGAAGGTTCAGCTTAAGAATATTAGGTATTTTTAAATCCATAATAATATCTTTATGGCTAATCTTCCCACATTTATCACAGATTTCATTATTGTAAGTTTCATAGACTCTTAAGTTTTTTTAATCACAAGCTACTGATAGGAATGAAGAATATTTCTTAATAGAAGGAAGAATTTTATTATCTGAATTTATATTTAATGTTTAATTTTAACAGCTATAACAGAATGTATTCCTGTCACTTCTAATAAGATATTAAGTACTATAAAAACCTCAGCCAAATTTTACTTATTACAAAGAGGTAAAGAACTTCAAACAGAGGGGTGTTTGAAGCATATGCTTCATTTCTGAATCTCTTTTTCTAATATGATGCCTAATTTATTTTAGATGTTTAAATTCTATATATTGTAGATATGTATCTATTGCATTAACTGATGTATAGATTTATATGATTAAATAATAGGTGAAGATATACTAAATTTTTAACTAAACTAATAGAATGGTGTTTTTAAAATACTACATCTATTTCAATACATGGATGTAAAAATAAGCTATTTACAGGTAAATTACTATTTGTGTTCTGTGAATAATATGATACATTTTCACCATTATCATTTTAGCATATTATCTGATACATATTCATAACGCTGTATGGTTAGTAGCAAGATAGAAGAAAAGAATGAACTTTATTAACGCATGTATTTCTCTCCTACCCTTGCCCCTGGCCCTTTCCCAAGCAGAAGCAGTCATTGTGAATGTGATATTAAGCCTCTCATTCATTTAAAGTACACTTTTATTACAAATGCACATATGCTTAAAATACATTGCTTAGTTTGCTTGTTTTTGATCTTTACCAAAATGGTAACCTATATGTAGCCTTCTGGTACCTTTAAAAAATTCACAGTGTGTTTACAACCTATTCATTCATATTGCTGGCCAAGCTTAAGTTCCTTGTTAGGCTTACCATTCATTGCATAGCTATATCACAATTTATTAATCTATGTTCTCACTGATAGTTTTGGGTCTCTTTTATTTTGTGGGTTTCCATTGTTTTACTATCCAAAAAGCTTTACAAAATATTTTGTAAAATATTTGTACATGCCTTCAGGTGGACATCTGAAAGTATTACTTCTGGGTATATCTACAATTGGCACTGCTGTATCACAGGGTACAGTGATACCCAAATATGCGAAGCACGCCATAGTTTTCAAAGTAGTTAGGCTAATTCCCACATCTACCTGCAGTGAATTTAATGATGTTAAAATTCTCATGTGGTCTTCATTTAAATGTTACTAATTAGTGGTAAGGGTAAGCTCCTTACATTTGCTGGCATTTCTGTGCTTTCTTATTGAATTATAGGATTTCTTTTTATATTCCAGATATTCACCCTCAGTAAGTTACATATATTGAAAATAGTTTCTTCCAGTGGCTTATTTTTAAATAATTTATTTTGAGGAACTGAAGTGTACAAGTATAGGAAAATTGATACATCATCTTCTCTTGCTTAAAAATATTTAGGTCTTATTGAAGACATCGTGGGCTGTGTGTGTAGCTTAGTGGTAGAGTTCTTGCTTGGCTTGCATAACGCCCTGAATCCAATCCCCAGTATTGGAAAGAAGGAATGAAGCAAGGGAGGGAGAGAGGGAGGGAGAAAGGTTGGTTCTTCCATACCCCAAGGTCAGAAAGATATTCTCAGTGCGTGTTGCAGATGGAATCCAGAGCCTCACACATGCTAGTTAAGTGCTCTACCACTAAGCTACATCTCCATCCCCTATCTCTAAGATTTTTTTTTTTTTTGGCACCAGGTTTGAACCTGGGGTGTTTAACCACTGAGCCGCATCCCCAGCCCTTTATTATTTTTTTGGAGTTTGAGTCTGGCTCTAAGTTTAGGGCCTTGCTAGGTTGCGGAGGCTGGCTTTGAACTTGCAATCCTGCTTGAGCCTCCTGAACCAATGGGATTATAGGCACGTACTCCCGTGCCTGGCCCCTATCTTTAGATTTTGATATGTTGTTTCCTCTGCCCAAGATAGTCTTCCTTCTACTTTCTGAAGTGAATTCCTCAATATCTTCTTCTTATAGCATTCATCACAATTTTGGCTAAGTATCTATTTCTATCCCAGTGTCCCAAACCCTGGACTACCCGGGAGGAACTCACCTGTTACTCATCTTTCTAAACTAGGCACCTACACAAAGATTAGTACATATGATGCCAGCTGAAGGACTATATTTCAAGAACATGAAATCAGAATTTAAAATACAGAGCAAATGATTGTCTTAATTTTGCATTTATTTTCATAAATAGTATTTATATTATAAATATTTCTTTGAAAATTTAATTTTTACTAATTTATCTTTTTCATATAAAAGTTGAAAAAACAAACTCCATAGATGAAACAATGCTAAGTAATGCTTCCATGCACAAATTATTGTTAAAAACTGTCATGTAACTTTCATTTTAACACTTAAAAATACTCACTTCTCCCCATCCCCCTTATATATATAAAATTTGACTCTTTTTAAGTAAATTACCTCAATGATAGTTGGTTTCCCCACATTTTCAGCTGTTGGAGACCCATACAGGACTCCATCACTATATGGTGTCCTTTGGATATATCGAAGCCATCCAGGTCGATCTGGGTACCCCATTAAATTTGTATTAAATGTTATAGGGTCATTACTAATCTCCCCTAGATAAGAAATACAAAATTAAGACACAAGACAGTTACTTTCACACATGTTGCTTTGGTAGTTTCAATCAAAACATTCTGTCTAAAGTTTTTTTTTTTTTTTACATTTGTAGCAAATTAAATACACAAATAAAAAAATTCCATCTGGGAAATTAGATTAAGGCTTCATGTACTGAAAAATTATTCTGGTTGCTTAATGTGCATAGAAATCTGATCCAACAAAAAAGGCAGATTCATATAATTTTCTTGGAAATTTTTTGAGTGAGCACTTAAGAGTAGTATTGTTTCAGCAGTGACAGAACTATCTCTAAATCACCATTAATCGTACTGATGAATTCAATCTTTTGAGAAGTATTCCTTTCATGAAACTCCAAATACCATCAAACTAATGCTGAGATATTCAAAAGATGAAAAAGATATCACCAAAATAAAAAAAAAATTACATAATTTGAAAACATGGGAGGTTAGGATGAAAAAGATGTTACAAATCCAAAACAACTGTAGTAATGACATTTGCTACTAATAAACATTAATGACAGCATGATTTATTAGCACGTGCCTGGCCCTGTGTTAAATGCTTTATAAGCACTGTCTCATCTGATTTTTAAACACATACATGATGTAATATGTAATTTTCCATATTATGTGACTTCTCCATGGTTGGTCCTATTAAATGCAAAATTAGAACTTAATCCTGGCTGACTCCAGAAATTCTGCCTTTAACTGCATGTCTTCATTTCAAGTGTTAGAGCTACTGCTCCAAAGGTTTAATCATATAACTTGGCAAACATAGAATACCCCATAAGAAAACATTTTTTAAATCACTAGTGAAAAGACTATCTTTTTCTCTTGAAGACTATTTAAGAACATGTCTACCTTTATTTTATGAATGTTTTCAGAAACTATATTCATCATTATAATCCTCAAAAGGAATATTTATATTAATTCTAATGTTTAAAATGTGTTCTTACAAAATACGATTTTCAGAAAAGTCATTTTTGTTACTTGAGAGTTCTAATTTAATGTGTTTTCTCTTGCTAGTCTCTCTATATCTTCATTAATGTGATGGCATTTGTGATAACTCAAAATAACATATTTAAAATAATAGTGAATTAAATAAGACTTCATAATTGGTATTGCTTTGAAGGAAACATTAATCTCCATTATATTACTATGAAGTTTTATAAAATTATCTCATATTATAAAAGCTTTTTAAAAACTCTTTCTTTATTACTCATATTTCATTCTCTTCTATAACATATGTATAGTCTTCCAAAAATCAATGCACTATGTAATAACATAAGTCTTTATATGGAAAATCATAACTGTGCAGTTATAATTATTTCTATGTGAGTACAGGAAGATCATTTGTCAGAGGCATAAAACTCAAGACTGAGAATTTAGAAATATATTTTCTTCAAAGTTTAAAAATATGGGGAATAAGATTGATTAAAGTATGCTATGTGCAATTCAAATATGCCACAATGAAATCTACTAGTCTGTATAATTATAATGTAAGGATAAAAAAAGAAAATTCAAAAGCAAATTATTTCTTTCTGTAATTAAATTTATAATCTTAACAAGAGAAATATCCTATAACAATCAATTTATCATGTAACTGAACCATTTCAAATAATGTTAATGATATTTGGCCATATACCACCTAAATTAGACACACTGAGCAAAAGGAAAACATTCTGTAAATTAACCACCTTTGTTTGCACAAAGAACATACCAGGTTTTGGGTAAGGTGGAAATTCCCCCTTAAAATATTCTCTTTCCAAAACATGGACAAAGAGGACACCTGCAGATGGGTATACATTCCGATCAGAGTGTGCCTTCGAGAAGATAGTGTACACTGAAAACAAAGGGAAAGATAAGAGACAGACAAATGATATACACCCTTAATAATTCAGCATAGATCCAAGAGTTTCCCTCTGTAGAAATTTCTGAGAAAACTGAAAGAACATGCAAGAGAACTGTTAATAGTTTGCTTAAAAGGGAAATGATTTTAGTGTAAAACATGGAAAAACTCACTTATGTTTAGAATCTTGTCAAACACTATGTTAATAAAATTACACACATTAATGCTTTAATTGTTATTAAATAATGAAGAAATCCATAATACTGTCTTGGTAATTTCTTTTTGACTTGAAATTATTACCAACAAAATACATCACAGGAACTGACTCCATAATCACCCATGGTTTGATTTTTTTTCTCTTTACTTTCTTTAAAGCAAGTACATAGAGTAATTTTTAAAAGGTAAAAGAATCTGTTATACTGATTATTTTCTAGACAAAGCACGTCAGACAACATACTATCAAAATCTATAAGACAGCTCATATATACTCATAAAAATGCATTGGGTACTTTTTTTGGCTATACATTCTTCAACTCTCTCCTAGAAATAATTAATTTATTCCATTTCCCCTGATCTTGACATTTAATAATTCAAACAGTATAATCTATCATACCATTCCACATCTTAAATAAGCAATGACAATTACATAATACAATACAGTGCAAATAATTTCTTTAAGTGAAATGGAACCAATTTCATGATTTACTGTTACTTAAGACATAGGCTGTGAGCACATTAAAATGGCCAAATTGGTTTGAGTAGTTTCCACCTATTGTTTTTCTTCTGATATCATCATCTCCACCAACACATTATTGCCATTACCCTTGTCACCTCTACAATCTCTTTCGGGTTTCTATCTTCCTGATTGGCTAGTAGCTGCAGTTTTTAGACAGATAAACCCTACCAGACCAGTTCTTTCTCTTAGTCACTGATGGATTTGTAAATGCAGTAATTAACCTTAAGAACCCCAAGGCTGCTCATACCAAGCTCACAACTTACTAAAAGCACTGGATAGCAAGATCATTGACAGTAAATTTTTCAGTGTAAAAGCAGGAACTCTTGCAAAATGTTTATCTGTGAAAACTTGTCCCTGCAGTTCTGCTGATGGCTTCCAAAAACAGCAAACCGAACTAAAATATTTGGCTTGCAGCTTCACGTATCTATAACTTGACTACTAAAAACACAACATCAAAGGCTATGCAACAGAAGAAAGGAGGCTACGATTTAGGTTTAACTGATTTGTAGGGAGATTCTCTCTACTGACAGGCTTTGCACTAGTACTGATGAGCAGTCTTCCCATGGAGTTTAGAGTGTCCAGCTGCCACTCAAGGACTGTTTACTCACCTGTGAGAGTGATCCCATTCCAAATAATGAGAATGAATGAATCACAGAAATATAGTAAGGATGGGTGAGAATTGGGCTTTTGATCTTTCAATTCTGCAACGTGTCCTAAATGCTTGGTGTGATGGAGAACATGATGAGAGACCCTGTCCTTACTTTCCATGAGTTTCACCATCTAGTTTGGGAGACCAACATACACCTAAGTAGGTATTGCTCCAGAGGTATAAATTGCCCTGGCAATACCTGGAAGGATAGGAGGAGCAGTGGAGGTTGGAAAGATCTGAAAAATATCTATGGAAGTGGAATTTAATATGCCTTTTACAGTATGAGTAGGTTTCTAGATCTTAGACATGGGGAATTCAGATATTCAGCAAAACCAAGTGTGCAAGCTACAATAGTGGGTTACTGAGGGGGCCACTGAAGGAAGTAAATTAAGCCTCTGATACTAGATCCTTGTTGTTTTTATTTGTTTATTTGTTTGCTTTTTTTTAAGGGTGAAGGAAAATGGGTTAGGAAAGAAGAGTCAAATTATGGAGAGTACTGGACTCCTGCAGAGAAGTTATTTCTCTATATTAAAGGTGTTTAAATTTCAGATCAAAACCCTACAACATCCGAAGCACAGGAATATTTTGAGCAATCTAAGTGAATCTCTTCTGAATTTGTCTAATTTATTCTTTCTAGAGATTAACAACACCATGAAGTGCAGTAACTATTTACCTTGTCATATTTTCTACATCTAAAAGAAGTGTTGAGTGTATTTCAATAATTTTATCAGTGCCTACAGAATGGATTAATATACTCTAATACAAAGTACTGTAGACATAAACACAGGTCTCATGCTAGTGGACTAAATATATTTAATTCTCAATTTAAGGTATAGCACTTTACGGTGATCATCCTCCACGTACATCACAAACTATCATTAGTTCCTTAGATTTTGCTGCTGGAAAGCATTTAAAATTAATTTATAAAGCAAAAACAGGTTATTATTATTAAGTAATATTGAAATGATTCTGTTTATATATAGTCCTCCACAGGGCCTGAAGCAGAACCATTAAAGGGTACCTGCCACTCCATACCACCTCACTTCAAGGACTAGCAAAAACATATTTCTGCAATCTACGGCGTCAAGCCATAATCTCCCATGGCCCTCCTGAGTTTTAAGATGACATGCACATTTCTTTATTCATGTGTACTCAATCGCCTTTCTGCAATCTCCTGAACCGCACACTTGCTGGTCAGTTACCTTGGCAACTCCACAGTAAAGCCTGCTTCACTTTAAGTATAGTATGCCATTCACTTCGAGAAAAACATGATACAGATGTATGACACATTCATCATCCAGAAATGGAAAATGACTAAGCCACTGTGTTTTGTTTGGGAAAATAATACTTCCTTTCTGTAGCATCAGTTTAAATTATGGGCACCCACACAACATTTTAGAGAAGAGCCTTCTCCTTTTCCCTTTCCCATTTGTTACTTGCAAAACAAATAGCTCTTCAACAGAGGCTATTTGAGCGGTATTTACACCTATGCTTCCTTTCAAAACCAACAAATGACACGGAATTGAAACTCTAGGCTCTTGTTCTAAATATGAGCTATATCAATAATGTGACTAGGGTCTGCAGCAACACTCACAGAGGCAGTTACTAACAGTTAACACATGTTGCAATCATATATGCCAGACAGTACTCATGCGCCGTAAGCTCGAAACATATTGTTTTCCTTAAGAGCAAGTCTTGAAAATCAAATTTAAACACCCTAAGAATCCTCAACAGTAAGATCTAATAATCTCTGAAATATACATGTGTACAGTGCCATGCTAATCGAGACAAGGTCACAGGATCTGGCCTCTGCGTGTATCGCATGGTTTTGCAATCTTCTACAGCTGCAAATCTATTACCTCTGCAAACACATGCCACTGGATACAAATGAAACTGGAAACCAGTGTGTAGCTAAATCCGTGCAAATCTAGCACCATTAATGGGAAAAACAATTAAACCAAAAGTCCAACCCACAGGGAATGAAAAACATCATCTTCAAACAGCAAAGATAGTTAGATTTGAAAAGATGAAAACTTCTGAAGATAAGTTGAAGTAAATAATAGATTTTTTAAGGAAAAATTACATCTCTGAGAAGAGCCAAAAGGGTGTCAGCAAGTAGCCAGAGTCATCATTCCATCCTCCCTGAGCTCCGATGTCTCTCGCAACTGTGGTGCCAACATCTTCTCAGTATGTTTTAGTCATAGGGTATAAAAACTACAGATCATTTCAACAACTGTATATTATGTGACAGCACAGAGCCAAGAATCAAATAACAGATCGTGATAGCAGCAGCAATAAGTGGCACCTCACGCTAGCCAAACTGCATCCTATCTTCTCACACTAAGTGTCCGCTGGAAATTTTCTCTCCACAATGAAAATGTAAGGCTATGCATTTGTGTGTTTATGATCACCTAAAAATAAAAGCAAATTTGGATGTATTTAGTAAACACTGAATTTTGAAAGTATTAATGTGTGTGCCCTGCTGGTAAATCTACGACATATAACTTCACAGCACTGTGTTCATTCTTAACGGCATAAGCACGGGAGCAGACGGCACACGCAATCCCTTCTCTTCAAAAAAAAAATCCAGAGAACACTTACCAGACCTTTTTCTACATCATCACGAACATGTATGTGGCCATAAAGATGAAATAGTTGCCAAGTATGAGACCTTGAAAGTTCCAGCTAGATTTAAATCTTAACACTGTCTTTTTTGAAATCTTTGAGAAGGAAGTCATCAATTCACTGTCACTACTCAAGTCCAGGTGGCATTTATTAGGTACCAATTATGTGTATTCTCCTATACATGCTTCACCAACAGATTAATCACTTTATAAAGATCCATTTATATCATCATTTTCTAATTTTTAAGGTATACACAGATAGAGCAAAATCTCATTTTACCAGGCACCCCATGGAACGAACGAACTGTTTCAGAGAGTTGATCTTTCTTCAGTACTCGGCCTTCGAACCTTTCTCATGATGGTATAAGATCATCATTTTGCACATCAATTATTGCACTCTGTTCCATTATGCAGTGACGCCCTTATGGACCCCTTGGTTGCCTTGTCATTTACCGATCACACTAGTGGGTCCTAGTCCACTCAAGCTTTCAAGGTTGTGTATTTTATAGATTTTCTGTTTTCTCCTCTGCAGACAAGTTGTCAGCTGTCATTTCTCATTGTGATCAGTATGTTCCTGTAGTAGCTTCCCTGTCTCCTCTAATTTGCTGTTATTAATCTGCTGCAGGTTTAGAAACCGGACAACCAAATGAGGTAGGATTGCGTGTTAAAGTAAGAACAAATACATGATATTTGAACACACAGTGCTCTACCAGAGGTTAAAAAAGAAAAAAGAAAAAACAGGAGGCTGCATTTGCAGCATGTATTCTGGCTGCCCAGAGATTCTTTTATGGCATTCTTTTAGTCGACACACAGAACTTCTAAATAGTTGATTTTACTATGATTGGGAGTACAGTCATTACTTGAGGCAATAACAGTATAAACTATATGTTTTAAATACATTCAGAAATAAATATGCATGCAGTTGAAAATCTGACTTCAATCTATAGATTATTATAAACATGAGCAGTCAAATCAAAATGACTGTAATGTGTTGTATAAAATAATTTTTTACATATTTGATATGTGGAAATATACAAAATAATTTAAACAAAATATGTTGATTAAATAAGATGTTATCCTTAGCAATAGCTAAAGCAGTCTAAGACTATTTTAGTACACTATAATAACTTTTTAACAAGAAATTAGTCTATTTCCAAAAACATTTCAATTTGTCAATTTACCTCTTAAGTTCAGTGAGTTTCAAGATGTTAGGTGATTCCTTGGGGAGCATCCCAAAGGTGATTTGAGTACAAATTACTTAAAAAAGATAGTGTATATTTCCCAATAATTCATAGTATTGCCTTTTTAAAAATGCAAGACTATGGCTTTATCTTTATCTTTTTTACAGTGTGCAATTTTTCTATATTTTTTGGTGCATTATAATTATATATTATGATGGAATTCATTGTTACATATTTGTACATGCACACAACAAACAATATATTTTGGTCAATATAATTCTCCAGTTTTTCCCTTTACCTCTCCTCCTCCCTCCTCCTGGGAGCATTGCCTTAATGTTAAGTATTATCTAGAAAATTTTTTGAATAAGAATAATGAAGATTTTCAAATATGTCTAAGATACCTTTTTTTAAAAGAGAGGGACAGTGAGAGAGAGAGAAAGATAGAAACAATTTTATGTAGCTTTTCATTGGCCTTCGTTGCTTCCACACTTTGTTGTGTATATGGTGCGTGGTTCGAACCTACGGACTTGCACATGCAAAGCAAGTGCCATAACTGCCGAGCCACAGCTCCAGCCCCATGTGTAAGATATTTTTAAACACACCAAACAGTTTTCTGTCATGTACAGCTTTTAAAATAACTTTTAACCTAAGCACCCAGGCACAATCATCCTGATAATTAGAAAATTTAATTACAAACAGGAAAAATCAGTTTTATTTTACAGCTTTAACAGATAAAAGTTTTTTTTATGAGCTCAGAGCCCTACATACACAGTACTCCAAACGGCTATCAATTCATCTGCACTGATTACAAGAGATGAATCCCATTTGCTACCTATACTGCATTAAGAGAACTCATTTCAGGTTTCCAGAGCCTTAAATGCTTATGGATTCCATCTTTAATTTATTTTTAAATATTTTATTACTGTAGTCAAGTTGAAATGCAACTATTAAATCAGATCATTACTATAGAAAAGTATTTTAAGAGATCCCAGTGTCCAGCCAGGTACACAACTTGTTTTTGTTTTTGTTTTTCTAGTATTCACCTTGTGTTTTATCAATCCAGCTTTTTAAATCTTGGCTTTGAATCAAAAGCTTTTCTCAGCAGCCTGCCCTTCACTTCTGAGTTTACTCAACATCAAAGTACTGCCAGCCATTCACCTGAAGATGAGCAGCTATAGCTTTTGTTTCAGTCACACACATGGTCCATCACAAGGACGGGATTAGATTGTCTTTGTAAACTTCATTTCTCTAAAAGATATGGCCACTTGTCTTTACATGAGGTAGAAGGAAAACCATTGCTTAGATCTTTCTCTACAAAAAAAAAAAAAAAAAGAAGGGTTTCTTCATGAGATTTTTTTCCTCCTACAAAAAAAAAAAAAAAAACCACTTACTAGTTTTTCCAAATTGGATATTTCCAAATATCTTGATCATTTTCTTTTGCAAATATTTTCTTTTTTCCTTTTTTCTAAAATGTCAATGGGAAAGGTATTGCAAAGCATTTTTAATTGGTGATCAAGAGAACAGGGTTGTCATGGAATACTCAAAAGTTGAAAAGAGTTTTCAACATCATTCTGTCTGGGAATGCCAAATATCTCTATTAAGAGACAGATCAGGGCATTACTTTCTACACAGTTATGGCCTCAGCTCCCAAATCAATGCAGAATTCCTGACAGTTACCACCAATCAGAATCAGCACGCATTTGTTCTCCTGGAGGATCCAGGCCTCCAATTTACTAAGTGGAAGATAAAACTGAGCCCAGAGGGTTCAAGTCTATAGAACTAGTAAGAGGAGAGTCAGACTTGAACCAGGGTAGTCACGTAGTTTACTGACTTGAAATTACAAGCTAATACATTTGTTAGTTATACATTCTGTTATTTTATCCCACACAGTAAT
This sequence comes from Aplodontia rufa, assembly GCA_004027875.1. Lineage (NCBI taxonomy): Eukaryota > Metazoa > Chordata > Mammalia > Rodentia > Aplodontiidae > Aplodontia > Aplodontia rufa. Next base: position 39,070 of record PVKS010000029.1, on the reverse strand, counting down.
ATTATTATGCTGTGTAACACCTTAATTTTAATTTTCTCTCTGTTTTATGAAGAGCCAACTAGATAATCCAAGTTTTATTTTTTACAATTACCATAATTACATTTCACAACTGGAAAAAAAATGTGTTGGCAATCAAATAGTAACAAGCAAGTCTAAAGAAAGGAATGCTCCTGAAGATCAGAAGAGGAAACATTTCAGCCCTATCCAGAACTCATGAGGAGAACCTCCCATCTCTCGTAGATAGTTCTTTAAGTCCTGGAACTCTGTGATCCTTCCCCTGACTCTGCCACCCTTCAGAGGAAAAGACATATTTTTCAGCCTTAGGGGCACTTCCTGTATCCTCTCCAAGCAAATAGGAAATTAAATCATCTAGAGAGAGACTCCTGTCCTTAAAGCCAAGCAGTCTTTCGACTGTCAGTAAACTAAGAAGGATCCGTCTTTGTTTAAGTGGTAAAAAAGGAGTCTACAGTTTATCTAGTGTGCATATTACTTCTTTCCCACAAGTATTCAATTAAAGTACAACATTTAAGTTGAAAATAATTAGGCACAATCATTTTTCGCTTTGCCTTGGTGTCTTAGGAAAACACAATGAAACTTTATCAGTAAACCTCTAAGGCTGACCCATTTTAGAATATGAGTTTTCTAAGCAGAAATAGAGAATTTGAAGATGTTTAAGTAAAAGATATAAATGTGAAGGCTTATCCTGTTTATTTAAATTATTTTACAGGTAAACTTTAAATTTTTAAGTTCTCCAGTCCCATCCCAGGGGAAAAAAGAATCCATATTTACAGTGCTCTTTATGACTTCTCTAACTATATAATGTGTGCCAAGGTAGACTGATATCCAATGTGTTGGTCTGAGGTAATCAAATTCCTCACAGTTCTATTTACAGAAGAGGTACTATCTCATTGCTTTAAGAATTAGAATACTGAGGCTGGAGTAGTGGCTCAGCAGTTACAGTGCTTGCCTAGCATGTGCAAGGACACAGTTCGAACCCCAGCACCATGTATACAACGAAGTGTCAGAGCAACGAACACCACATGAAAAACTAAACAAAATTGATTCTCTCTCACTGTCCCTCTCTCTTTAAAAAAACAAACAAACAGAATATTGTTTAGAAAGAAAGTTACACAAAAATGAGAATTGTGTAATTTATTACTATATAAACACTCTTAAATTTTTTTTTATTCTCTTGAAATTGCTGATAAGAGTTAAATGGGATTCATGGTCAAGAACATTTTGACATCTGACATATTTAAAATGGCCTTGTTGTACAAGCTACAAGTATTTGTTACTATAATTTTAAAAGCAATGATTTTTTTTCATACAGTTGATGAAACTTGTGATTTCTATACAAGTTATTTTGCTAATTCGGAACTGTAATGAAAGGGGGTTGAGGATGTAGCTCAATGGTAGAATGTTTGCTTAGCATGCATGAAGCCCTGGATTTAAAAAAAAAAGAAGAAGAAAGAAAGAAAAGAAATTATAATGAAAGTGAGAGCACTTAAATGTGATGAGGAAAACAGGAAGGGAGAAGAATCTAAAGATGAGATCAGGAGAGATTGAGAAAATAAGAGATCATGACAACCTGAACAGGTTACCTCTCAGTAGATTAGAGACAGACTGTTCAGAATACACTGAGAACTATAGTTCTCTCTCAAGCCCCAAGGAGAAATTCAGTTGAGTTCCAATGGGTGCTTGATGTTTGAAATAAGAAAAGACCACCTCTTAGAGATTCCAGAAAATACTAAGAGCTTGGAATGCATGTCACTAAGAACAGCATCAAAACAGATGACTCAACAGGATCTAACAGCTAATCAGACACACCCTTTTGGCAAATCAAACAGGAACAGGAGGAGGATGCTCACAGAGGACAGAATTTCTAGGTATCAACATTAAAGCGAAAGAAAGAAGAGAAAGGAAAGAATGGCTGTAATAGAGTGCAAAAGAGTGTGAGGAAGAGTCTTTAGAGATATTCTGTGGAATACTAGAAGTCAGAGCAGGTCCCATATCCTTTGGAGATGACAAAGCAGAAGTACAGTGCAGATCACAAGAGTAATCTGGGGCCCATAGTTAGAAAACAGAACACTATAAAACAGAAGTGGACATGACAAAGAACCTGAAGGCCCTCAGCTTGGTCAAGGAACCAACTAGGTGAGGGTAATCAAGTATGATTCTTTTAATGAGAACCCACAGGAAATATCTAAAAGGGGTATGGGCAAAAGCTCTACAAGGCCATAGGCCTAGGTTCCTGAACAAGTGCAGGCAGTGCTTTTTAAAACAAATGTTTGTGATCTTTTCACAATATGCTTTATTGTTATCAAACTCTATGTCTCCCTATAGATATTAGCAATGAAAATTCCTTAAAAAAGCACAGATGTTTGGGATGCTTTTTCAAAGACAGCAGGGAAGAAGAAATACTGGGAACCTTTGTCCTACTGTGAGGCAGAACTAGGTGGAAGATTTCAGCTGAAGAATAATTTGGTAGCAGCTATATAAAAGCTAGTGGGCCCAACTTCTTTAGAAAGAAAAAGGTGAGGTAAGACTGGAAATACTTCTACAAGTACTCAGCAGGTTTTATCTAACAGTAGGCCATTTTACCATCCAAAATTACTATTCTTTTAAAAATATTATTAATTTTATAAACCCTTTGCCCCAAAGTTATAGAAACCAAGCTTAAACTATGAAGGAAATGTTCATGACCACATACAGCCAATGTGGGACATGGGGATCATAAGGCCAAGCAAACAAGAAGCATTCAGTGAAAGTTCATAATGATAATTAATATTTTGCAAATAACCAATATTCAGATTAAGTAAGATTTTTTTCTCCCTAATAAAATATATTATTTCAAAGGTCATGGAATATTGCCAATGCACATATTTATAGACTAGGGAAGAAAAATTTAGAAGGATCAAGCCATCATTGAAGGGTCATGTTTCCAATAGAAAGCAATCACCAACTAATTAATAGCAAAACATCAATTTTGTCTTGCAACAAATCATTCCAAATTAGATAAAACATTTTATACTCTTTGTCTAAGTTTATACAATTTCTGTTTTTAAATGATATATGTTAATTATACTTCTTAATGTTTTTCAATGTTATAAATAAGTTGTTATAATGACCACAATGGGACAATTTTTTTAAGTAATAAGCTAGTGATTGGATAGGGGCAACACAGGTTAAAAACAAGCAAGATTTTTAGTTTTTAAAAAAGGGCAAAGCTACTGCCAGGGAAATTATGTATTAAAAACATAGAGGATCATACACTTTAGAAGATTAGGAAAACAAAATTTCATTTTTTCAGATTGACTTATTTTAAAAACCCCACACACACACACACACACACACACACACACACACACACAAAAGGAATATTGGAAGCAAACATTTAATTGACTCCCAAAAAGGGATTTACATTTACAACCTAACTCACCATCTTTCTTCCCAGCAGCCATTTTTCTGCTGATAATAAAACTGTTGGCCTGTTTGGTCTTCCAGTTAACTGTTCCATTTATGCCATCAGCCCAGCTTAATAAAAAAGCTTTTCAGAATAAAACAAATGCACAAAATATGAAATTAATGTCATATTAAAATGATGATCACAAATCACCCACTATTAACTAGAACCAGATTACTTCTAGCTAAGCACCTGCTTAGCTTCAGTCAGCAAATGTTGCATGCCAAAACAAGGGATATATGGGGAGAGAAGGTAAACAAGACATAGTTCCTGACCCTAGGGAGCCTACAATCTATGAAGATTGCTAATTCATGCACAGAAATCTATATGTATTATACAATATAAATTACATACACATATGATAGAAAGCATAAGTGCTAAAAAGAACACTGAAGGAGAAGCAATTATCTCTGGCTAGGAATGTTGCATTAAGTAGATTCACAGTTGAGTCTGGAAACAAAACCGGCAGCAATGAATAGGATTAAGGTTAAGAATACTAAATAGGGAGTTATCACAAGAGTGTAGGGTAGCAGTAAGGTTAAAGCAAAAGGAAAGAAAAGGTAGTGTCGATTACAAGATACCCGGAGAAATAACACTGATAATACTTCTGAGTTGCTAGATTAGAGAAAAAGGAGAATCAAGGATGTTTTTGAATTTTTGATCTAGAATGACATAGAACTAGGATACATTAGGAAGCGCAGAGAGAGATCGGCTTCAGGAGAAAATGCTTAAAGTATTTTGAGATTTATTAAATTTAGGGTACTAGCTGGACATCCAAGTAAAGACATCTAAGAGGAACATGAAAGTTTTGGTTCATAAGAGAATATAACAGGGCTTCAGATGCAGATTTGAAGTTCTTCTACAGAGAAACAATTGTGGAAACCAGAGTTCCAATGCAATTCAGTAAAGATAACAGGTCCAACAATATACATGAAGCCCCCATGTGCAACGATCAGGAACAAATATGTATTCATGTTGTTGATTCATTGTTCTATCCTGTTTCTCTTCATCCAAACTGCCAATTGTATAGCTACTCTAATTTTCCATCCTTACCTTTCAGATTTGATATATTTGGGTACCATAACATCAGCCTGTTCTCCCTTCCTATAGGCAGTACAGGTAAGGCTAGATTCTGCACAGTCCCCAAAACCCCTAGGATCTACCCCATTGACTTATCCTAGCACACAAATCTAAAATGCACTAAGAAAGAATGCACAAAAAGTAAAATGAACAGGAAAGGCAGGAGAATATGTTTTTAAAAAAACACACTTGAATATAGAAAGCAGAGAACGATACAGCAAAGACAGAGGTTAGACAACTGAGTCTGAAGCGTCACATATGCCAACAGAAGAAAGATGTCAAGAAATAAAGTGTGATCAACATGCTCACTTATTGCAAAAAGGTCAAAGGGGATGAGAGCTTAGAAGAGACTGCTAGATTTGAAAAGTGAGAAGTTACAGGTGACTCCTTGAAAGTGGAGTTCCAATGAGGTCATGAGAGTAGAAGCCAAAATGCAAAAGGTCAAGATGAGGATGCTGCCAACACAGTTAATCTCTCAGAGTACCAGCCAGAATGGGGGAGCAAAGAGATCAACTGATAAACTGAAAGAGAAGCAAGTGAAAAGAGGAATGGTTATTTTAGTACAGGGAAACTTAGATATTGTACACACACTGAGGAAAAGATGTAGGAGGAGAGAAAAAAACCAAGGATAAAGAAAAGCATAATTGATAGGACACAATCCAAGAAAAAAGTAGAATGGATAGGACGAAGCATATAACACACAAATAAAGGCAACACTTCATGAATGAGAATGTAAGCCCAAGTGAAGACAGAAAGTCCAGAGTACAGCAAAGTTAGTGTAAATAGAGATCCCTACCTTAGTAAATCAGATAAAATTTCCTTTTCAATCTAAATTTTTAGTAAAATTTTTAACTTGAACTAAATTCTGAAAAAACAGCAAGTTATCTTCTAAAATGAAAAAAATTGCAATTCAAAACTCCCCAGTTTTTAAAAACAAAACCTCATATGATCAGTTCAGTGATAATGAGGAGTGAGTGGAAATCAAACTTCCTAGCACCCCAACAAATTAAGTACTTCATAGATATTTAATTTTTAGCCCATCTAAACAACACTATACTAGCTTTATCTACAAAACAACCAATCTTATGAATGACTTGCCTAATAAATGCTAGATTCATATTATAACTGAAATTACATACTTAGAAATCTAAATCAAAATACAATAGGCATTTCCTAATAATTTAAACTAATTCAGGATCAAAAATGTTTATAGTGTCTGCTGGCACAACACTCCTCTCCCAGGATTCTGCTAACCACTAGGTCCCAAAAGTAACATGTTGGTTATACAAAAATCACCTGGGTAGCTCCCCCAAAATACGTATTCACATGAACCCCATAAGAAAAATCATAAGTTTAAGCACATATTCGTGACTCCACCATAAAGGGAAGCAGACAGGTTGCACAGTTTCATCAGGTGATTCTCATACACAATTCTAGAAGACTGAGACAAGATCTTGAGGACCCAAAGGAATATAAGACATTCATGTAATTCACTTAAATGCACCAAAAATAGGGCTGACCTTAGAACTTAGACTATCCTACCCTTCCACCTCCAATGGGTCTACACATACAGTCAACTTGCAAGAACATACAAGTCATTGCTGGACAATGGAAAAGTCCAACTCAGAAGACAGGAAGGAGGTTCCCAAATTCTTCTCTGCAACTTTCCAAAGAACAAGGTATAAGTGGGTCTGACAAATAACATTTAGGCTTAACTGCTTCCCTTCCCTAGAGCCGGAACAATGTGCTTTCACATATATTGTTCAATCCAATCTTTACAAAATCAAACAAATCTATTAATGTGTCTGAAGACTTATAGAGGCTTAATCTGAAGGCAAGTGGAGCGAATCCTGCAGACAAGCAGATACTCTAGGGTTCCCCACTTCTCTAGGGACTAACAGTCACCATCAAGAAGGAACTGAGTGCACAGGCAGCTCCTCTTTCATTCCTTCCTTTGTCCTGGCACAGCATTCTCGGACTATGCTGTGAATACGAAATATTGTTATATACACAAAACTACAATTATCATACTTTATGGGTGATCTGAAGGATTTACTAGGATAACTTTAAGTCTGAAATTTTTGTCCTACACTCTCGCTTTCAGAACCTGACTAAACCAGCAGGAGATTTAACATCACCATGTGTCTTCAGCTGGTGAATTAATGTACGATCACTCCTGCTTTCCAGGTCCTGTAAAAAGATAGTCCAGTTAGTTTTATAGGATACAAAACACAAATCTGATTGATGTCTCAATTATTAAAAAATAAAACAGAGTAAAATAGTTTAAACACATCTCAAGATGTTACTCTGTTGTAAGAGCAGCATTGCTTTGGGCACATTTGCTTTTTGAAACTTCACATCCATTCATATAAAGTTCAACTGTGATCACAGAAGACTGAAGCCCCCTAAAACTAAATAAAAGGTTAACTTTTTATGCTTGTACTCACAAGGTAATGACATTAACTGCAAGACACAATAGCATGGGTAATGTAGCTGCTTAAGCATTTAAATCCTTTCCTTATTAGAGAAATCTCAATAATATAGAAATAACTATTTGTTTTCAATTGTGTGTTCAAGATCATGGATACACTCCACTAATTTCTTATATAGAAAATTACTGTAATCTGTACACTGACAAGTGGGGAGTCCTCACTGGAAAACACTGGTATTTTGTAGTTTTATGTTCATTAGAAAAGGACCAGTGTATTTTTTTTCCTGTGAGAATAAATTTTCTTAGGATGGGAAAATATGACTCAGTTTTTAAAATATTTATCATCTTTTCAATTTATCAACTTTTCAAGTGCAAAAAATGTTAACCTGTATAGACTTGTTCTTGGACTAATTCCAATGATCATGGACCATCTTCAGAAATCTGAAAAGGAAGAGAAAACTCCACCATGCTTACCAAGTTCATGATAACTTATGCTACAATTATACCTGGGTGTGAGTTTTACTCTAATTTATAACAAAATCAAATAATATCAAATATCAAGCATCCTGCATTTATACAGCCCAAACTAAATCTTTCATACAACCAGCCTGGATATTACTATACACAATTTGACCAACTCTTCGATACTTCCCCTTCAAAATATTCAGTCTGAATCAATCCAAAGATGGCTGCCACATCCTCAAGTTCCCTAGAAGCCATACAATACTTAAAGTTTGTCTTAAGATTCTATGATTCATCTTGAGTCTTGTAACAGCATGACTACATTTCATCTGGCCTGGAGCAAGAACTCTCTCAAGAGATATTACTCTTTCTCAAACCTGAATAATTTGCAGACTGGGAGAGGAGGGGATTGCTATTTAATAAAAGCAAATGAAGAGCTATGAATAGTGACTGATTGCTGATGAGCTAATCAGAATGTCGAGGGACAGAAATAATAAATAATAACTTACTCAGACATCACTGTCCAAGTAAACAGCAGGATACGCCAAATGAAATTTAATCTGATTAACACACTCACCTTAGAACCAAACTGTCAAGTCTGTCTCTGTCCACTGCTTCATTTATCTCTTTTCATTTTCTAGTCTTAGGGAATCAAAGACCTCGTTTTCAGAAGTTGGATGCATAACTCACATCCCCTGCATCTCTTCCATTCTCTCCCCACTCCCCATCCAAGTGACTATGTAGCTCCCTTATGCTCTACATTTTTCTCTTTACTTTCTTTATCTAATTCTCCCTAATACTTTGAACGTTTCTCTTTATGTTAAAAAATACTTTCATATTTTTCTCCCCCCAAAAGTGTGAGTTCACCATTACTTCTTATTAACTACCATGTTTTGAGTGCTAACATATTAGATACTATGCCAAGGATTTTACACATACTACTAATTTCATCCTTACATTAATTATGTGAAGTAATTAGTTCCATTTTATAGGGCTGCGGATGTGGCTCAGTGACAAGAGTGCTTGCCTGGCATGTGAGAATCTCTGGGTTTGATCTCCAGCACCGCAAAAAAAACAAAACAAACAAACAAACAAACAAAAAAAGACCAAAAATCCTTTTACAGTAAGGATAAGAAGTCTTAGGAAATGCTCTTACCACCATTCATATGTTTATTGAGTGCCAAAGTAGGATTTTGAACCCCTTTCATGGCTGACTGCAAAGTCTATAACATCCATCCATCAATATAAGCTCCGAACAGTTAAATAAAAACAGCAATTTGTAAACCACATATTTTATGTAATTTGAGATATTATTATTTAATATATCGTTCTCAACTTATTGTTCTCTAGAAAAATAACCTGGATTAGAAAAAGCTAGCAACGGTCCAATGCTATCGCTATGCAATAGAAATTAACCCCATCCACTGAGAGCACCAGAACAGAAACAAAACACAACACAATTCACTGAGTGAAGAAGCGAAAATGTCAGTAAGAACCTGTGGGAGTGGGAGGTGGGAGGCTTTGCTGAGGAAAACTGTCCACTACAACCTCTGAAAGATACCTGGAAAAGATATTCCTAAAAGAAGTATAAGAATAAGGCTTTAAACCAAAAATAATGAATGCAGTAGCTTCCAAATTGTCTTAAAACAGAAAAGCCGTCATGGAAGAATGTAAGCAATTGCTTCATAGAATTAAAAATCATTAAAATTTTATAATGTTTAACTTGTGCTAAAGAATTAGTTAAGATATAAAATTAGAGTATGGAAAGGCACCATTTGATATCAGTGTCTAGGAGATTATCTGGGTTCAAATTCTGGTTGTTGTCCACTAGGCAAATTACTCAGTGTCTCTGTGCCTCAGTTGCCTTATCTGGCAGGAATACAGAAGTACCCACACCACACAGATATTGAGTATTAAATGAGACGACACATTAAAAACCTTCAGAAGAGTGCTTAGCACATAATGGCAGCCTCGAAAGTATAAATATAATAGAACTAATTTGAAGAACTAATTTGAACTAATTTTCAATTAATTTGAAGAAAGATGTGCACTTCTTTAAATGTTTAAATGTAAACTTTAAAAAATAAATCTTCGAATGGAAAATATTATCACTACAGCTAGCATTACATGGAATTCTTTTTTTTTTTCACAATCACGATACATGAGGAATTACAGTATTTCTAAAGCAGAATGTAGTAAATGCTAGAGGCTTCAGGAGCATAGCCAGCAGCCCAAAGGCTCCAACTATACCAAATCCTACTGTGCGGCTTCCCTCAGGGCTAAGCCCTCCTTCCCAGCACTGAGTACAGGCATACTGGTTGAATGCTGCAGTTTAACCCTTTTGAAGAAAGCTAGATGTAATAAGAAATGAATTATATTGATATTCGTACTCCTTGACTCTCAGACTCTCAGGTATTTACTCTGAGGAAATAATGCAACAAAAGAAAAAAAAGAGCTATGTGTATAAGATTCAACTTTTCACTAAACATAATAGGATGGAAAATTAAATGTCTAAAATAAGATGTGTTGATTTAATAGACTAGAAAATGGAGAAGGAAAGGTTTTTCATTTCTGTTAGTTTTTGATTTTTTGCTCAAATAGCCTAAGGAAAGAAATTTAAGTCTTCCTTCCTAGACACAATACTATCTATCACAGAAATGTTGATTGAAGAAAAAAGAAAGAAAAAAGAGTTCTATGTAGGATTTTTAACAAAGGGATATATATATATATATACACATATATATATAATATGCAGTAGTTAGAGATATCATTCCATTTTAATGTCCTCATCTGCAAAACTAAGACTTTTTAAATTAATAAAATTGGTGAAAAGCAGAAAACAAAACAGTGTGTGCTCTTTGTGAAATCTAGTGTAATAGTGCATTCTAGTGGAAACAGATTAAAAGGCACAGTGTGTAGGAGCTTTTGGGTTAGGGAAGTAAAGCTATAGGGATATTTTCCTGATCAAAGTAAAAAATATAATAATGCTTATGTGACATTTCCAATTAAGAAACCTCTAGAAGAAAGATATTCTTATATTGGGTGTTTGCTTTAAATTGTCATTAGTTGTCTTTATTATAGATGCCATACATTCTAACTGTAACACATTCCAATATTGTAACCAGGAAGGCATAATAAACTCTAAAAGCGCGCTCTCACATCCTCATTGCGGTCCCACCACGGCCACTGCTTAGAGTACCCACTCTTAGTAGTCTTCACAACTTTTCATATTCTATGCATATGCTACTTGTATGTTGTAAACATAAAACTGTACACGTAAATATATACACAGCATGCTCTTCTTTGTACAATGTGATTCACACTTTTTTCACTTGGACTATATCTTGAACCTTTTCACATGACAGCGTATTTTAAAGTTGCGTAGCTTTCATTGTCTCAATCATTTTTTTACCTCCCATAATCTTGAACTCATCCTGACCAAACAAGAACCCCTAATCTTTCCCCTACAATTTGACTCTCTTCCACATTTTTCTTCCATGGATGATATTACATCTACACTTATGCAGTTGACGAAATTCTAGAAATCATCCTTGACATTTCATCACTTTCCCCAAATTCAATTCAATACCCTTTTCTATCCATTTTTACACTTCAAAATGTCCCTCCTATCTTCATTTCCCTATTATCACCTTAACCCACTATGTCATTGTCTCTATCCTGTGTTACTAGAGTCTTCAAATCTGTAGTCAGCAGATCTACTCAGAGCTCCTCCAACCTCTTCTTCACAAAGCAGCTGAAGTACTCTTTTTTGAAATGCAAATCTGATCTTGTCCTGCTTACAGCCCTCAGAAGACTTCCTGTTGGCCTCAATATAAAGACAGCCCTTTATGGTGGTCTACTAGGTCCCGAAAGATTTGTTCTTGACCTCAACTCTAGCTTCTTTCACACTGCACTAGTCCTTTTCCTACTTCAACACTGCTAGACTTTATTCAGCACGCTCTATTGGACATACTCTTCTTGCCCCAGAGCATCTGCAGACCTCTTCCTTTTGCCTCAAATATCCTTTCCCCCCTGCACATCTCTAGCATTTATTCATCCTTCACAAATCCTTTTACTTCTTTGGGAAAGCCTTCCTTAAATGCCCCCTCACCACCTCCACAGGCCAAATCTGACCAAATCCTCTACTTAGATGTTCTAATAATGTGTGTAGCACTTACCATAGTTCTAAAGCACATTTACACCAGCAAGTATTTGATGGTTCAGCACAAAGATTAATCTTGAAAGTTATTTGATTAATCTTTGTCAACTCCACTAGTAGAAAAAGTTCTGCGATGGCTGGATCTGTGTATTCCCCAGCTTCTAATACGGGCTCTCAAAAACACTCAGCCCACAAAAAAGAATAAATAAAAGAATGATTAATTCATAATCATAACTAAGAATTCCCCCTAATTTTTCATTATCAATGTCAATACTACAATAAACATTCTTATCTGTAGCTTTGAGCTTTTTCATCAGTATATCTGCAAGTTGAACTTCTAGAAGGAAAATAGCTAAACACAAAACAATGTACATTTCAGATACAGATACGGACATGTAGCAACCTGCTCTGTTTCCACTTCTGCAGTACTGGTCTTTGATTAGATTCAACTCTGTAACTACAGAAAATGAAAGATGTTAAAGGTGCTACACTGATTAACTATTTCATAAGAGAGAAAAGCCGATGTCATTTTACCGCAGTGGAAGAAACACTAATTTGCTAAGAAGGAAAAAACAAAAAGCTGTGGAGCTAATTTTTTCTTTTCTTTTGCATTCAGAGGTAAAAGAGCAACTATATGACTATACCTACTGCTAAAGAAATAGGGAACTAAACTATTTCACTTTAACTGCTATCAGAAATTAACTGTGATCTCTCCTTTCAAATTCTCCTGGAACCCCAAATCTCCATAATAATCGAAGTGGTGACCAGATGAATGAGTGAAAAGCTAAAGAATGGGAAAGAATTTACACCGAAGCTGCCTAACCTCTAAACATTTTTTTTTAAATGAGCGGCTTCATATCAGAAAAGAAAGTCTGTCCTTGTATGTCACAACAGATGCCGTGGCGATTCCCGTGGTAGAGACTGCCAAAGATCTCTTTTAAAAATCTGATTAGTCTAAGGTAATTAGATAGAAAGTGAGATGTGCTAAAGATGAGTGATTTTTAAATAACAATGGATTTAAACCACTATTGCATAAGTATTGCATTAAAATTCTTAGAGGAAGATGCAAAAAATAAAAATTCTACCACAGAGTCACCCAAGAAGAAAACCGTGCTTCAGACTTTACCAATATATTAATGTTCCTGTAAATTTAACTATAATTATGACAGCAAGGAATATTTTGACACTATCTATTTCCCATAATAACTTCTTCAAGTTTTGTAACTTAAACACTGCGAATCTTTACTTCCTAAGCTCTGGAGCAGCAGAGAGCCCTGCATTCAAGGAATTGCAAGTAGCTGCCTGCAGATGAGGTGAACTTGACAAGCCAGAACCTTACATTTGAGCAATTCTCTCTCAGAAATATGAGCTCAGACCAAGAATGCCTGTGGCATCTTCAACAACTGGGAAGCAAGCCATAGCTAGTCGCTGTTTGCCTTATTACAACCCCACAAAAGTGCATGGTACTTTCACAAAAGATAGAGTAAAAAGAGGAGAAAGTTGTTCAACATTAAAAACACACTTCACACACAGAGTGACTCTATTTCTAACAGGAGAAAGTTCTGGGTGTGAGGCAGGAGTGAAAGCAGCAAGAAAAAGTTGGTTAGAAAAGATGACAGAATCATCTCTCCTTTCTTCACATCTCTCATCAGAGTCCTTCATAGTTTGCAAGGCTCCAGGGCATAAAAAGTGTTTCTATGGAGTCAGAAGTGCTACACAGAAGAGGAGACCTGAAAGGAAGATTTGCATTCTCCACAGATCAATTTTCACAATCACATTTTCAAAGTTAGATCAGATCTTCAAAATAAACAACCGATAGGCAGATATGAAAGAAAAATCTGTCTGTCCCCAAACACGTTGGAGACGCTAAGAATGTGCCCCTGAGGTGGTCCAAAACCAGCTAATCTGACATGGAGTGAATTTAAAAGAGCATAGGGAGAGATGCTACTTTTGATGGGAAGGTTTTATTTTGCTATTGAAAAGCTGAAAACTTTAACTATAATTATTGCAAGGAAATTATCACAAGAGGTGGCGGAATTATTGATGGGAGAAATGCCCGACATTTCCCTCAAGAGAAGAGAAAACCAAGGGTTGTACTTCCCTGGACCAGCAGCCAGCATCTTGCCTGCTCCCCTGTACTCCTGGGTGTCCCCAGCATGCACGGCCACTTTGCTTAAGAAGCCTGATCTGCTCCAACAGATAGCAAGAAATACCAGAAAAGCAGTGACTCTAGGATGCAAGTTAAGAACAGGTACTTTGCAGGGAGGGAATCTCTCATTTTCTCCTCAGATTTTCATGTTTGAAAATGGAATGGAAGAGAGAGGAGAGAATGAGTTAAATTACCCTGTTGCTGCTATCTTCAAGTAGTGAGAGATAACCTGTAACACAAGATCATTCTTTTTACACAGTTTATAAGAAAAATAAAATAAAATGTTCCCACCACAATATCTATGTCAACTACACTAAAATATTAGCATGGCCTTCAAATAAAATATTCATTGCATGAGAGGTAAATACTTCTGCTATTTTAAAGGAATAGAAAAATTAAAGTTGATTTTCTTGTTGAGCTGCACTGTTAGAAAGGTCTTGAGTTGAACTCTATCTGTACTTTTTACCCACTGATGCTGATTCTGCTTTCCCAAGCAAACAGAAGGGAGCTCATGTCTATTTTACTCGCTCAAGCTAAACACTTCCAGACCATTTGAGAATACCTCCTTATGACAGAATTGCCAGACCCCTCACCATCCGCACAGACTGTTCTGGAAGTTGTCTAATTTGTCACCATCTCTCTTTAAATGTGACAGCCAGAAACGAACACAATACTACAGATGTGGTTGATTAGAGCAAGGTACTATTAATTTTTGTGACATATGGTCACTACACTATTGCCATAGCCTAACTCTGATATATATTTTTAACTATAACATATCACTGGTTCATATAAGCCTTTTTTCCCCTTAAAGAATTGCCACCACACTAAGTCATCTCCTTCCTTCCACCCCAATGAATTATGATGTATTTACTGCTATAAAATATCTTTTCGAGTTCAGCATAGCATTGCACCTATTTAAATGGTGTTTAACTCTACATTCTGTTATCTATTTGTAACAGCTATCCCTTCTCCAGTCATCCATGAATTTTAAAGCAAGCTTCCTAGATCTTTGTCAAAATCATTCATGCAAATGCCAAAGAAAAGGAGACCGGAGGGCAAAGGTTTATGACCCTATCAGGGTTACTCCCTCACCAGAACCTGGTAACCCGCACACCTGGCTGGTACTGGTTCTCGCCTGTCTCCCATTCACCCAGCAATTCTGCTAATAAGTCCATACACAGGAGCAGCCAGCAGCTTTGACAATTGTTTCCTGAAAGCAAGATTTGCTTATCTTTCAAAACAAAGTGTAAAAGAAATGTGCATATTAAAATTATATCAAAATGTGCATGCACATGGAGCAAAACCAAAAGGGAAGGAACACAGAGGAAAATGTTTATTCTAGTGTCAAGGTGTAGACATGGGGGTCATTATTGTTTTAAATTCCATATTGTCTTTAAAACAGTTACATTATTTGAAAAATTAAAACACTGGGAATTATGTAGAGAATTTATCTTGGAACCAATCCATGTGAAATAGTTTTAAGAGCACTGAGACTATCGGTTCCTATCAACCTAGAAACTCCAAGCAGAAAAATCATCATTTAAATGACTTGTTGATCCCTAGAAACACGGGCTGCTTCTTCTTTATTTTTTAATTTGGCATTACTGTTTTACTTAATATTTCTAGAAACTGGGGAGACAGACTAAAGTACTGAATCCTAAAGTTTAGAAAAGTCTAGATGTTGTGTGTGTGTGTCAATTTGTCTGTCTCTGTTGGAGAGGTTAGGAAAGTACGGAAAGAAAAGAGTCATTATGTTGATATTTGTGTAAAGCTCTGAACTAAAATGGAGCAAAGTATAAAGGTTTCCCTTTCCAGCCCAAGAATCTCTAATGGATGCATAAACCCATATCATCTGTTTGCCTAGAGTCACTTTTTACACCAAGAGTAGAAAAGAAGGTAAACAATAGAATATGCAGTTAGGTGTTTAGAGAATTTGGAAGGGTACGTTTTAAGAAAAGAGATCAAGTAAAGTGTGAACAACTAGTAAGAAGAAAGGAAGAGAAAGAGGCAGGCTGATTATTTTGGAGAAAATGTGATCTGTAAATACTACTCTTATCAGAATCACAAATAATCTGAATATTTACTTGAGAATTTTTAACGATACAGGATTTCTTCACTGCTTCAGTATCTTGTTTAGAGGATATTTTCATCAATGGAAAACCAGAGTGTTAGAAACTAGAAACATGTTATCTTTATCTCTGAGGTTGTCGCTAACCAGTTTTTTCCTAGTTCTCTTCCTTGCTATTTTCAATGCCTGGGAGACAAGTGAAAATTCCACTTTGCTTAAAAATACAATTTGTCTGCCATACTAGAAGTTATACTAAATTCAAGAGATAAATCAACAGCTGTTAGATTTATGACAAACGGTTATAAAGATGGACAAAATGAGCATTACAAAGTCCAGTTACTATTTGACAACTGAAAATCCTACTTTCCTTAGAAATAAGTTTTCCCTGCTGCACAAGAAATTAAGACAAACGCAGATGGCAAATCATCAGATTCATACATCCATAGCAAACTGCCATTTTAAAAAGGATAATATGTTCAACTAGAAAGTCTGGTAATTATTTCACATGTGAAAATTCTAGTTTCCTTTGAAATACAATTTTCCCACTCTCCTAGAACTTAAATATATGAGGTAAATCAACAGCTTCATAGATATATGGCAAATTGTCACTAAATAGGTAAAATGTCCAAACAGAAAGTCTGATTATTATTTGACGAGTGAAAAATCCCACTTTACTTGAAATGAAATTTTCCTACCACACTGGAAGTTAAATATAGGTGGTAAATCAACAGCGTGATACATAGAGAGCAAACCCTTGTAAAAATGGATAAATTGTCCATATGCAAAGTTCAGTTATTATTTGGTAAAGTAGATACTAACACCTTTTTCACTTTACATTTAACCTTGTAAAAATGTTCTTGATAAGAAACATCAGGAACAAATATATGAGAAAATTCAAAATTCACTTAGATATTAAATGTCAAAACGGTCTTTAAAGTTCTTATCCACCAATATTTTGGGGGGTTTTGTTTTAAAAACTATTTTTGTTGTTTTTGATAACACAAAACTAAAGTATCTAATGATGTAATCTGTTATTTTTAACATTTTGTGTTTTAGATAGCAAGAGAGTTTTATCTAAACTAGTTATCTATTACTATTGTCTTTTCCCTTAGAAAATTATATTTCTAACCAAAGTGATTTTTTCAAATATAGATGAAATTTAAAAAAAAAACAAGGAAATACACTAAAATGACAATTATGTATATGTTAAAATAGTGAAAACAGAAAATTCTACTGTTTTCTGGTTTTAAATATTTATGTACTAAGGTTGTTTATTAAAATCTTTCATTAGAAAGTTAATACTATTTCATTGAAAAAAAACTGCAGATTTAAGGTTAATATTTAAAGGCTATTTGAAAGAAAACACTTGAGGAAAATTAATTTGATCCCATTTTTTTAGAAGGTATACATGTAATCATATTTATTCTTTAGATGCCTCTATAAGCATAAAGAAAGTCTGAAAAAGCAGACTATAATATTTAGTGATATTAAGTCAGGGTGAAGAGGTTTCAAGTAATCTTAATTTTCTTTTTTACATTTTTGGAGGTTCTTCTGAATTTTGGATGATGAATTGATATTATTCTTATTATAAGAATACTGAAGTTTTTTTTTCTTTTTACCAAAATAAATCCTGGTTAACATTTTGAAATAAAAAAAAATCAAATTGGTTCAAACACTGAAAGTCCCAGGTGGGTTTTTTAAAGTTGAATTTTCCCTATTTTTCATATATACTAGTTTTTAGTCTCACTTTTTAGGGGGGAAAAAGTCTATCAGTTAACAACTAAGAAGTAACTCTGGAATAAAAAAAGAACTGCTAAGAATTTCATAGTCTGGCAGTCACCGGAACAGTACTCTACCAAACCTAAGAAATCTAAGAATTACTATATTTTGCATAAGAGGGTAAACATCCTTACATTAAAAAAACTTCTAAAAAGTATAACTGTGTTCACCCAATTTCCTAGAAAAATGTCTTTGTTTGAAATCTGCACTTTATTCATATTCCTAATGGTCAACAGTTTATTTCTAATAAGAAGTAAAAAAAAAAATCTCAGTAAATTGACTAAGTTTATAGTTTATTCCTAGAAAGACTCGCTTTTTAAGTGCGGTCCCTGATACCCTGTCGAGTATAAAGAGTCAAATTCTCATTTACCCTCTAAGAATAAAATGAGTTGTAACAATGTTACTAAAGTACGCTGAATTTTTATCTTCAAAGACTAATGTGTTTCATCTGTTTCAGAAATACCAGTTGTAGACAATTCGATTTTCCCACTTAAACTTTTTAAGATTAGCAACAGATTGTCAGTTTTCTTAATACATAACACTTTGAGGCAGCTTAAATGGGAATCTGCATAAAGGCTTTTATTCAGCATCTTTTCTCATTAGCAATTTTCCCCTAACGTTAAAAAAAAAATAAGGGTAGTGGTATAAATTCACACAAATATTTGGGGCCGAATTTGGGCAATCGGCTAGAAAGGATTAAGAGTGCGGTTACAGTTACCAAACGCATTCTTTCACCAGCAAAGATTTAGGAAAATGTAATGTGGGGAGAGCGAGGTCTCTGGGTAAACGCCGTAAAATCTCCACCAAAGTCCGTAGCTGGGAGTCTCCAAAGCCCGCCAAGCAGTGGAAGCATCCACAGCTGTTTTCAATTGTTTTTGCTTTCTCAAAATAGTGCACTTGGTGGGGCAAACGGTGCTGTTTCCAGCATTTCTGGCCCCCAGCCGGGGTTAACCCTGACCTGAATGCCCTGTTTGGATCCCAGCATCTCAGGAGTTCTCTTCCCAGCTCGGCAAAAACCTAAGAAAAAAAGGATTTCCTCCACGGAGAAATGGAGAAATGCGCTTGGGAAGAAGGGTGAATTAGGTGTTTGTAATGTCGGATTTTAGTGTTCTCAGTCAGATTCAAGAAAAGGAGAAAAGATGTTATTTGTAGAGGGGACGCGATTTGACACCTATTTCCTTTTGGCTACCATCTAAGCCAAGGAGCCCCAATAACAAGATAACACCCCCAAATGGGCAGCGACCCCCAGGTCTTTGCTGCAAGGATAGGGAGAGGTCCAACTGGGGGGTGCAGGGAGAGGGTGCTGGGAATGGAAACTGTAGCTGGAATTTCTGTGCCCGCTGGCCAGGGAGGGGCCCACTCGGGTGCGGAGAAAAAGAAAAGGCCAGGGGTCAATCCTGGGGAGGGAACCACTGGGCCCTAAAAGTAGGGTATGGGGCGTCGTGGAGGTGGGGTACAATGGGGCGCTGAGAGGGGCTTGCACCCAAAGAGCGAGCCTGGGTACCCGGAACCCAGGTGGGGGAGGGGGAGGCGGCGGCCTATTTGGCCCCAGGACCTCCACATCGCGCGCAGGCCACTAACCTGTCAGCAAGAATGTGCCAGTGGTCGCGGGGCTCATCCTGCGTGTCCCCCGACCCTGTCCAGTCCAAGCACAGGGGTCTCCCAGCTCCCACCACCGGGGCAATAGCATTCTTGGCCTGGCTAGGCCGGCCGTCCTCGATTCTCCCCTCCCCTCCCTTTCTTCTTTCCTCCCAGCTTGGCCAGTTCAGCATCAGCATCCTGCACCCCCTCCCTAATCCCGTACTCCCTCTAGCGGCGGGCCAGCGAAGCGTGGCCATCGCCCCCACCCCCATCCCCCATCCCTCCCGCCCCCGCACCCCCCCTCCGCCCCCCAGCCCGCGGAGCAGGCTGGGATTTGGCGCCCCCCTCTCTATTCAGCCTATATAAGGCAGGCGGTCTGCGCTCCGGGTACACGCGCTTCAACTTCGGTTGGTGTGTGTCGAAGAAACCTGACTGCGCCCTGAGAAGAACAGCGGAGAGGGTCCACTGAGCCTCGCCAAAGGTCCGCTGAGCGGGCTCGCGTCCGGAGCCACTCCGGGCTGCGGAGCACCCAGTGGAGCCCACGCCTGTCCAGGTGTGGGACCCCTCCGTTCCTGTCTTCGCAGAGGAGTCCTCGCGTGGTGAGTATGCGGTGAGGACTTTTTTCTTTTAAGATCACATTCATTCCCTGTTTTTATCGGGAGCTGCGGGAGATGGAGTAGCACCCCAGAAGGTCTCCACGCAAAACTTGCCACGCCTTCACTGGCTGAACCCCAAAACTTAGTGGGGAAACCAAGCCTTCAGGGCTCTGGTTTCCAGGACCCAAGTCCAGATATGGTCAGTAGACAGACATGAGCTGCAGACAGCAATGAGCTGCAGACGCACATGAGCTACAGACCAATTTTCTCTTCAAATGCGCTACAAAGTGATCTGCGCTACAAACTATTTGGCGCTTCAATGCGCTATAAACTGATAAGCGCTTCAGTTGCGCTACAAACTGGCGCTTCGTGCGCTAAGAACTGATGGGCGCTTCAATGCGCTACAGACTGGCGCGTCGTGCGCTACAAACTGATGGGCGCTTCATGCGCTACAGACTGGCACTTCATATGCTACAAACTGATGCGCTCTTCACGCGCTGCAGACTTGTATAAACTGCAGCGATATATGGGCTGCAGACTAACGACTGATGCGCTTTAGATGCGCTACAAATTCTGAGCTGCTGAAGATTAGCACTTCAAAAGCGCTACAAAAATATTAGCTCTAAAATAGCGCTTCATTGCGCTACAAGGCACAAGAACTGCAGAGGTACATGAACTGCAGAACAATTTAAACCTAAAATGTGCCTCTAAGTGGTAACTACTGCAGAGGTACATGAGCTGCAGGCTGTGTTGCACTACAAATAAGCAAGCTATAAAGGGACATGGGCTGCAGAGTATAATTACTCTGCTTCTTAGATGGGGACCCCACCCTTTCACCTTTTGGAATGGCTCCCACTATATATTTCTCTGCAGGATGGATCTGTGCATGATTGTGCTGTTAGACAAAATGGAGCCCTGGGCAAAAATTAGTGTTTAACATTCTGCCCACACCATTCCTGCTATAGCAGTGGAGTGGAGGGGCGCTGACTTTGGTGATGGCAGAACAGGCTGCCTAGTTGTGTTGATTGAAGTGGCGATGTAGTTGTCGTGGTGGCGCGAATTGGCGTCCAGCAACAGTTTGTGGAAACTGTCGGTTTGCTGAGTATGGGGGGGTGGTATTGGATCTGGGGGTGATTGCTCTTGCTGCATGAAATGAATCTGGCTGTTGGAGATTGGTGGGAGGGGTTTGGGGAGGGAGGGATCTTGGGAGAGGTGTGCAGACACTCTGCAGCCTTGTAGCAGCCAGTCTCAGGCCTGCCCCGCCCATCCTAACGCGCCTTCTCTGCAGTATCTGCTCAGAACGCGCTTAGCGCCTCCCTTTTTCCCTCCCAGCGCCTACTCAGAGCGCGCCTCCCTTGCAGCGCGCCTTCCCAGAGCGCGCCTCCCCAGACCCCGCCTCCCAGGGCTGACTCATTAGAGGCAGCCTACCCAGACCCCGCCTCTAGGCCTGCCTCCTCTTAGGTGGCCTGCCCAGACCCCACCCCTCTCCGAGCCCCCACCTCTGAGGTGGCCTGCCCAGACTCCGCCTTTCCCCAGCCCCCTCCTCTGAAGTGCCTGCCCAGACACCCCGCCTCTCCAAAGCTTGGCTCCACCCAGAGCCTGCCTCCTCTGAGTTGGCCTGTGGGCCCCGCCTTCTACAGTTTGCCTGCGCCTGCGCAGTGTGAGCCCCAGCCCCTCCCTTTAGGCCCATCTCCTTTGCGCCTGCGCACCTTCATTGCCTGAGCCTGGCTGCACAGACCCGCCCCCCTGCGGTTTCTCTGCTGCGCGGTTTTGCTTTTTGTCCACTAGTGTCTAATAAATATAAGAATAATAAACAAGAACAATTAACAATTATACTTGCATTTATATGCACTTTTAATAAGTGTCTTCAATATATTAAATAACAATCCCACAATTTAAATTGATGGTTTTGTGGGAACATCTAAGCTGACTTGGCTGGCGCCTCTAAAGGCAATTGAATCAAATGCTTTTATTATAAAAAATTAAATTAAATATTTTTCACATACCTTTATTAAGACACCAATGGACCTACTGGAATTGGATGCTTTGGTGAATACAAAATAAGGAACAACTTGCACTGTGTTTCACAGAAGTTTTAAGTGGCATATCGCTGCTGCTGGTTTGGTCTGAGCGAGGATGACTTGTTGGCGTGCCCATGAAACTGGGTTTTCTGGTTGTTTTTTTCCTTGGAAACTAAGGAATTAGCCCTGCCTAACCTGCCTACTTATAATAAATTGTGCCTGGCACATGGTAGGCATTCATTAAATATGTGTTAAATGACCAGAGTTAATTGGTTTATTTGTCCTCTTGCTTGGTGTCTGCAGATCTTTTCAGTTTTCTCACTCCACTGTGGTGCTTTGCTGTGCTGGGACTATCCCTTATCTCTCTCATACCTAAAAGTTTCTTTTAAAAGAAAAAAGTATGTATTTTTGAGCTTTAGTAATATAAGCTGTAATTATAAAGCCCCTAAATTAATCCAAATAATAATTAGCTTTTTTCATAAAAAGCTAATTATTTAAATATTCCAAGTAATTGGCTTTTTTCATAAAAAGCTAATTATTTGTTATCCCAAGTAATTGGCTTTTTTCATAAAAAGCTAATTATTTGTTGTCCCAAGTAATTGGCTTTTTTCATAAAAAGCCAATTACTTATTATCCAAATAATTGGCTTTTTTCATAAAAAGCTAATTATTTAAATTTTGGGCAAGTGAGTTATTAATGGTATACATTGACAATTAAAATTTGAAAAAAAAAGAAAAAAATAAAATTTGTGTGATGTGACACAAAATGGTTACATTTAAAAATATTTCAGTTGGCATAATTAAACATCTGTATTACTGCCAATCAGATGTACAATGTAATAATATTTCCAACTGAATTAAGTAATTAAAAACTGGTTCTCTATATTACAAACTATGAACCAGGATTTTGTTAAAGGGAGAAATAAGGGCTTTGGCTCTCCAAAATCTATCACCCCCCCTCTAGGCCCCTAGCCCCCCATATAATCTGTGGAAAATATATACATATAATTACAGCTTTAAATAAGCCTGCTTTGTCTTTGGTAATTCTGTGCCTGCATATTAAAGAGGCTCAAAGCATTGATTAAAATGTGCATATTAATAGAATTTACATTTTACAAGTAATGCACATAGTAACCCTCCAAAAAAAAATTGGACATTTGAAAATTTAAAACAACTCAGAGTTGCTTAATGGTGTTTCATATCCTAATGGGATGTATATGTACAGTGGTGTTTTTATTTTTTTTATTTGGTTTTTTTTTTTTTTTTTGGCTACTGTTGGTCTTTGGTGGTTTTGTGGAATAAAAGTTTTTAGAAGTCATTGTGAAAAGTTATTAATGTATTTATTTACTAAGTAAACTAAAACTGAAATAACTTATCATATAAAGATGACATCTGTCTGGGGCAGCTTGGCTTTCTGCAGTGTGACCTCTCAGTTTTCAGGAATGGTGCCTTTTGACCCCACCTCTCCAATCCAGGCCCTACTAAGGTAGATTTTAAGGAGCCAGAGTTTTATCAGTCAAATCAAATTAAAATGTTCCTTGCATCACATGAACTTCTACTGTGTTGCTGTTAACCATTTTTGTACTTTAGTTACATTTATTATTAACTTGCCTCCCCACTATTCTATTACTTTTAGTGGGTTAGTTGTTCTGCTTTGGACTTAAGAGCCCCAGCCCAAAATTGTAAACCCCCATGGGGGCTTTGAGGCCTGCTATTCGTAAAGGTCAGAGACCTTAAGCTGGTGACCTCAAAAAAATAAGACCTCAAAAAAAAATTAAATACATTGCTGGTTAAACCAGCAAACAAACAAAAAACCTTAAAGTCTTGGTGGGGAGGGGCAGAGGCATGAATCCCCAAAGTACATAATTGTAGCCCCTCCCTATTATTTTAACCCTAATCTTTTCACTTATAAATTACCTTCCTGTACAAGAAAATCATTTTAATTTTTAACTCTTATTGATATTTTGTTTCCCTAAACAATGTATTGTTTGCTGATGTCCCAATGTAATTTCTGTCCCATCATTGTTTTTTTGTACATGTCAAAATCATCAGACCTAAGCTCAAATATAACCTACTCAGTATCCATGATTGACATATAGGTTAACCTTCCTGACCTGGGCCAGGCTGCACTAGGCCATGTTGTGACTGCCCTATAAGAAGTTTTATCTCTGTTTTGATTAAAAAGTTTTAGCTTAAATGGCCAAAGTGACACCTTAGTCACCTGGCCTGTGTTTATCAATTGTTTTTTTAATGGAACATTAAAACTTTTAATTTAGTAAATAAAATTTACATTCTATTTTTACTTTGCATTGCCATTGTTATTGATACACTCGTCTTTAAAGAGATGGAAATGAGACTGAACGTCACAGGTTATGATGTGTTTATTGTGTCTTCTAATTTTTTCTAAGCTTGAAAATTTATTATCTTGAATGTCAATTATTGATTGTTTTTGTAGCCTAAGTTACTAAAGTTATTGGGTTAAAATTACTAAAATGGCACACTAACCCTTGTCCCTTAAGGACCTTGCTTCCTCTACCTCCACTCCTTAGAGAGGCCATATCAATGTCAAAGAATATAGGGAAAATGGTTATGGATGGTGAGTTGAGGTAAGGGAGGGGCCTAGGGGATGGGTGGGATGATTGGAAAGGAAGAAAAAGGGGCAGGGCTGATGAGTATTTTATTACCACATCCCTTTTTTTTCCTATACCCTAGAGGTTGAGATATTACCTACGTTATACCTAACTTCTCTAATTAAAAAAAGTTTATCTTTTTGACTTTATGTAATTTATTTAATGTCCACTTTTGCTTTGGTCAAAAACAAACAATATTTTTTAAACTTTTGTATCTTTAAAAGTTTTGACTTGTAAACTACAAAGTGTTTTAAACTTTTAAACTAAAGTTTTTAAAAATTTTTATGTTGTTTTAAACTTTTGTTAAACTTTAAATTAAAAAGCTTAATACTTTTTTAAAGCTTTGAACTTCTTAAAAAGTTTTGAACTTTTAAACTACAAAGTGTTTTAAACTTTTAAAACTAAAGTTTTAAAAAATTTTTTGTTTTAAACTTTTGTTTAACTTTAAAAATGCTTAAAACTTTTTAAAAAGCTTTGAACTTCTTAAAAAGTTTTGAACTTTTAAACTACAAAGTGTTTTAAACTTTTAAAACTAAAGTTTTAAAAATTTTTTTGTTTTAAACTTTTGTTAAACTTTAAATTAAAAATACTTAAAACTTTTTTAAAAGCTGTGAACTTCTTAAGTTTTGAACTAAAACTTTCAGAACTTTCAAAACTTGAAGTTTTAAATAAGTTAAACTTTTTAAAAACTTAAACTTTTTAATTAAAGTTTTAAAAACTTTTTTATGTATTAAATTTTTAAATTTTTTAATGTATTTTCCAGATTTGGAACTTGATTATTGGAATTTTAAATGATTAAATCACTCTAAGAGCATTTAACCCTACTTTCTGAAAATATAAAGTAGTCTTTATTATGATTTATTGTGTGATTTATTATCATCACACTCATAATTAGACCATTTAATCCCCATACCCCTCTGGGAGTACAGCTTTATCCCACCTTGACATTATAAACCTTTGGGTGGTGCTTCACTAACAAATCTTGATTAAGAACCAGTGATTAGACACTGGTGACCTGAAGGACAGTAAAGCCTACATTTGCTTGACCAACACAATATTTAAAAAAAAAAAAAAATTCATAGGTAAATGAATGCCCAGGTTGCTATAGTTACAGCCCCTCCCAATTTAAACAGAAAATTACCTTTCTATTTTCTAATTAATAACCTTATTAGCATCAACTAACAGTTATTAGACATTCACTATGTGGTTTATCTGGAGTATATAATTAAATTGAATTTTAATAAATAATTATAATTAAAGCATAATAATTAACTATTATTGGTCACATTTGAAAAAAGTTTCCAATTTTATAGCTCATCTCATCTCAATAGTCATCAATTAATTTTGATGCCTACATAATGAGGAAGGAAATGGACATACACATGTTGTTGCTATTATGTGCCATTCTTTGAAGTTAAATTATGATCAGAAGTGATTAGACTGTCTTGTGGTTTTTGTGGTGGTAGTGGTGGTTTGATTTGATAATCAGTTATCCTCTCTGAAGAGGTGGACAGGGGTCCAGGGATTGTGGCAATTGGCCAGCATGTGTTTGCCTTTTTTTTAGGGCTGATGATTACAGGCATTTGTGATTTTAGTACCCTTCTCTTGTTGTGCGGTTTTCTTTTTGTTTTTAGTTGATTGGATTATTGGCTGTTTCAACTAATTTCTCTGGTAGCAAAAGTTATTTTGGAATTGTTTTGTATCTTATCTTTGCCTAAAAGTTTCTTGCTTTGTTCCCTCCATACAAAATTACTTATTTGGTGTGTCTTAGCATTCTTTTAGAGGTTATAAAGGTGAGCATGCTGATATTAAAGTTCATGTATTGATGAATCATAATGAAAAGGTGATTTTTGAGGAGGAGAAGGTCATTTGGATGACAGAAAGTAAAGTGCTTTTCATTATCTATTGTCTGGATTGATAACTTCATTTTCTTTTAAGGGTGTGTGTTCTTTCTTCATTAATTATTAATGTGAGCAAATAGAGCAGGGAGATAGATACATTAAATGCTAATTCTTCCTTATTTGCATTGTGCTTCTTTGGATATGTATGTTGAATGAATACTCTTATTTTCATTTACAGAAACAAGCGGGTTTTGAAAACAAAGAGGAGGAGGGGTGCAAGAGGAGGCCAGGATCCCGGCCTCCATCCCCACAGGAGTGAAGCAACACCTGGGAGGTCTCCTCCCACCCCAACCGTCACCCTGGGTCCCGACTGCCCACCGCCTCCCCCTCCCCCTCCCCCCAACAACAACAACAACAACAAACCCAGCGGCCACAAGAGTCCCTGCGTCCCCAACATGACGGAGCGCAGGAGGGACGAGCTCTCCGAAGAGATCAACAACCTGAGAGAGAAGGTCATCAGGCAGTCCGAGGAGAACAACAACCTGCAGAACCAGGTGCAGAAGCTCACAGAGGAGAACACAACTCTCCGCGAGCAAGTGGAACCCGTCCCTGAGGATGAGGAGGACGACATTGAGCTCCAGGGCGCTGCAGCGGCTGCTGCCCCACCCGCTCCCATCGAGGAAGAGTGCCCCGAAGACCTTCCTGAGAAGTTTGACGGCAACCCAGACATGCTGGCTCCTTTCATGTCCCAGTGCCAAGTCTTCATGGAAAAGAGCACCAGAGATTTCTCCATCGATCGTGTCCGTGTTTGCTTCGTGACAAGCATGATGACCGGCCGTGCTGCCCGCTGGGCCTCTGCCAAACTGGAGCGTTCCCACTACCTGATGCACAACTACCCAGCCTTCATGATGGAAATGAAGCACGTCTTTGAAGACCCCCAGAGAAGAGAGGCCGCCAAGCGCAAGATCAGACGCCTGCGCCAGGGCCTGGGGTCTGTCATCGACTACTCCAACGCTTTCCAGATGATTGCCCAAGACCTGGATTGGAACGAGCCTGCTCTGATTGACCAGTACCATGAGGGCCTCAGCGACCACATTCAGGAGGAGCTGTCCCACCTCGAGGTCGCCAAGTCGCTGTCCGCGCTGATCGGACAGTGCATTCACATCGAGAGAAGGCTGGCCAGGGCTGCTGCTGCTCGCAAGCCACGCTCCCCGCCCCGGGCGCTGGTGGTGCCTCACGCGTCCAACCACCACCAGGTAGACCCCACCGAGCCCGTGGGAGGCGCCCGCATGCGCCTGACCCAGGAAGAGAAGGAAAGACGCCGCAAGCTGAACCTCTGCCTCTACTGCGGAAACGGAGGTCACTACGCCGACAACTGTCCTGCCAAGGCCTCAAAGTCTTCACCGGCGGGAAACTCCCCGGCCCCGCTGTAGAGGGACCTTCAGCGACCGGGCCAGAAATAATAAGGTCCCCACAAGATGATGCTTCATCTCCACACTTGCAAGTGATGCTCCAGATCCATCTTCCGGGCAGACACACCCTGTTCGTCCGAGCCATGATCGATTCTGGTGCTTCTGGCAACTTCATTGATCACGAATACGTTGCTCAAAATGGAATTCCTCTAAGAATCAAGGACTGGCCAATACTCGTGGAAGCAATCGATGGGCGCCCCATAGCATCGGGCCCAGTCGTCCACGAAACCCACGACCTGATAGTTGACCTGGGAGATCACCGTGAGGTGCTGTCATTTGATGTGACTCAGTCTCCGTTCTTCCCCGTCGTCCTGGGGGTTCGCTGGCTGAGCACGCATGACCCCAACATCACCTGGAGCACTCGCTCCATCGTCTTCGACTCCGAATACTGCCGATACCACTGCCGGATGTATTCTCCAATACCTCCGTCGCTGCCACCAGCGCCACCGCAGCCGTCGCTGTACTACCCCATGGAGGGATACAGAGTTTACCAGCCGGTGAGGTACTACTATGTCCAGAATGTGTACACGCCAGTAGATGAGCACGTCTACCCAGATCACCGTCTGGTGGACCCCAACATAGAAATGATCCCTGGAGCGCACAGCATTCCCAGCGGGCATGTGTACTCCCTGTCCGAACCCGAGATGGCAGCTCTCCGAGACTTCGTGGCCAGAAACGTCAAGGATGGGCTCATTACCCCGACGATTGCACCCAACGGAGCCCAAGTTCTCCAAGTCAAGAGGGGCTGGAAGCTGCAAGTTTCTTACGACTGCCGAGCTCCAAACAATTTCACTATCCAGAATCAGTATCCGCGCCTGTCTATTCCAAACCTGGAAGATCAAGCGCACCTGGCAACGTACACCGAATTCGTCCCTCAAGTACCTGGCTACCAGTCGTACCCTGCGTACACCACGTACCCGACCTACCCAGTAGGATTCGCCTGGTACCCCGTGGGAAGAGATGGACAAGGAAGATCTCTCTACGTACCTGTGATGATCACCTGGAATCCACACTGGTACCGCCAGCCTCCGGTACCTCAGTATCCGCCGCCGCAGCCGCCGCCGCCGCCGCCGCCGCCACCGCCACCTCCATCTTACAGTACCATGTGAATTCCTGTCATGTCCCTTCAGGGTCTCCGCCTCGACGTTTATTCCTGTGCAGCATCTCAATCAGTGACTGTGTGCTAAATTGAGCTACTGTATCTTCAAGCCACATCCTCTCTGAAAGGCTACAGAAGGTCAGAGCCACCCTGAACTGGCACACATCCTAAAGCATCAGAAGACCTTCAACAGAAGATTTAGCAACAAATTGTTTACTTTCCAAGGAAGCCTGGGTTTTACCTGCTAAAACCTCTGTCACCATCTAAATTTTAGGCTGCCAAATTTCTTTACAGAGAAGCTGACACAAACACAGGAAATGCTGATTTCTTAAGGGAGGGGGAGACAAGGAGGAGGAGGACATGACCTTTCTTGCAGTTTCGGTACTCTCTCAACATCACCAGAGGACCGACGCCTTATGAAGGAAGCCACAGTTATTGGTGCAGTATGGAAAGGCTTCCGTGATCCTCTTGCTGCACCCTTAGAAACTTCACCATCTTCAAACTCCACTTTCATGGTTCCGTTAATTCTCAAGGAGCAACAACTGGACTGGTTCTCCCAGAAGCAGGCAAACACCCCTGCGACATGAAACTCCTCAGGCCTGAAAAGGAAGTGCTCTCAGATAGACTCTTGCATGTTAAGAGGGTGCCTTCACATCCTGGTGCAAGTCATGTGTACCCAAGAACTCTGGCTTTGACACAACATCTTACCATCATCATGCCAGTAATGGCTTCCATAAAGCATTCAGCCTGGTGACCAGAGACTGCTAGTGGTTCCAGGTGTGTTTGGTGTTTGTGAATTATTGTGACCACCTCTTAATCATGCGTGAGGGCTAAAGAGCAGCAAATCAAAGGACTCCTAAATCCCGTACCCAACTCTGAAAAGAGTCTGAGCTAATTGTTACCAACTTGTGGTGGAACTCAGAAAGAATTTTCACGAAGGTTGTTAATTGGCTGGAAAAACACCAGCTGAAGTTTTGGAAGCATCTGTCCATGTCTCTGCCTCCATATGCATCTGGGCATTCCATCATCAGTCCCCTCATTAGACTGTAGCATTAGAATACCTGGAGAGGGGAAATGATTTAGCACCCAGACGCACTCGTATGCATGAGAGGGAAGAGAAATTAGAGCACTGGGCACTGTCTTGAGGATATGGACTTCTTTAATCAGAAGATGACCTGATGGTAATTTGAAAGGATCAGAGTCCGACAGGAAGCTGCCAATGGATCAAAGGCCTCAGGAAGCAACTGACAACGCAAGAGTTGTCTTCAGTCCAGTGACACCTCTGGTGTCTCCTGGGCACTTTGTGCTAACCTAGGACTGCCTGACTTCTTTTAGCCTGGTCCCTTGCTACTACCTTGAACCACTTGTCTAACCTCTCTCTTTCTGTTTAATTCTCTACTACTGCCACTAACCCTACTGCAGGATTTATGTCATCTTCCTGCCTGGTTGCTGAGACTCCATTTTGCTGGCATGCGTGGAGATGAAAGAGGCAGGCTTGATGGAGCATGTGTTTCAACACAGCCTCCACTTGCCAAAACACAGTTTGAGCAGTAGGAAACAACATGGTTTAGATTCCAAATTGTCTGTCATGAAGAGGAGTCTTAATGGTGAAGTTTCCTTTTCATCACCATCATCTTTCACATATTCATTATTAACCCTCCCATCCTTGCATGTTTAAATACTTAAACTTTTAGCTATACTAGTGTTCTTTAACAGTGTTTTAAAGTGGTGGCTATGCTTTCAAAAATTTCCATTGAATTAATAAGTACTATCCAATTCTTATTGTTAAATTAGTGTAAGGTATTTCTTTACTGTGAACTTACAAAACTGTGAATGAGAAGCTCCTCAGAACTGGAGTATTTATACAGTAGTTCATCTTATTCATTCTTAATCTTCAATTTTAGCATATAATCTCAATTCTATCAATTGGACTTTTTTAAAAAGTCACACAAAAGAAACGTAATTGGCTCTTTAGTTTTAAACAACTTGTGCTTATTTTCTTCAATGGAATCAGAAAGCTTGGCAATCACGTATGTTTTAGAGTAATTACTTTTAAAATGGTGCACTTGTGCTTCTGGACTATTGTGAAGCGTCACCTCAGTTTACCTCAAATCTCAATTCATCTTCCATACATTTGAATTCAAGTTGTTGTGTGTCAAATTTACAGTTGTCAAGTGATCTTCAAACTGCAGAGTACCCAGAAATGGGCCATTTTCTGCAGCCCTGGCACGTGCACACGGACATTTGCCACCACTGCAAGCAGAAGTCTGGAGAAGTTGGTCAACAACAGAAAGATCAGGGAGAGCTTGTTGGTGTGGGTTCACGACTCACAAGGTCCTTGACATGCCGGACTGTTTACTAAAGCTTGCGATTGACTTTTGGCAGTGTGTACTATGCTGTACTCCTATATATACTATCTATAAGGTTAGGTGTTAAGGATAAGTAATCTTACATTTATTATTCTATAGTATAGAAATTTGGTTAAGTTTCCTTTCATTTGATTTCTTTTGTTTTTGTTGATTAATTTTATGTTAATTGGATACTTTAAAACTTTCTTTTGGCATTTCCAACAAAATGCCTTTATTCATAAGAAAGGGAAAAGAAGTTAAAAAGGGAGCAAATGAAAACCAGAAGGAGATAAAACAGCAGAATTATTCAGCAAAGTCACTTGAGTATTTGAAAAACTGGCAAAATTAATTAATTTGGCCCAAATTTGCATTCTTCATTAATTAAATCAAGGAGGAAGATCTAAGAGCTCCCATTGTTAGTTAAGCCTGAAGATAAGTAGTTAAGGTAATCATGCTTGGATATTGAAATAAAGGTTTGCATACATTTATAGAATCAGTTTCGTTTGAGCAATGATGTATTTGATCATGTGAAAAAATACAATGAACTTGCAAATGCAGAAAATAAGAGAAACACATTTAAATGGTGTAGTCTGGAATTTTGTTTTAAGTTTGTAGGTACCTCGTGGACACCTGAATTGATCCAGTCGTCATCTATCGCAGACATCTCACATCAATACAGTTCCAAGATTGACAACAGAGAGCACCCTGCTGGAAAGACCTGAGCAGCAGTGGAGGACCACCTGAGGGAGAGAAGAGCCATGCTACATTTCCATCTAGAAAGTTCTTTGTTGTTTCAGTTTGTAGAACACTGTTTAATTGGTCTGTGGAACATTGCATTGTTTTTATTTCTTTATGTAATCATTTAAGTAATAGGGGATATATATAATCATAAGTATTTTAGGATGGGAGGGACTATTAAGTAATCTTAAGTGGGTGGGATTATTTAGGAAGTTAGGATAATATTATGTATTAGATATCTCTATAAGTGGACACGTGTACTTACTTATGACCCTTTACCTTGTACCTCTTACCTTAATTCAGAGGGAACTGCAGGGAGATCAACCTATTTAGAATGAATTGGACATGGATTAAACCCTAGCAAAAGCTCAAAATGATTGGATTAATTATTAGGTAAAGTTCCTGGGGATTAATTCCAGGGATCAGGTTGTGATTAAAATTGGTAGAGAGTTACTAGATGGATAGGTAGCCTTTGACAGATTGTTGTTGGAATGAAATTGATGATGATGGTTAATATTCATGAAAGTGATGAATAAAAATTTTTGCCCCTGTCAGTGACCCTCCTCACCCCTCCCCTTCTCCCCAACCCTGCCCCTCCTCCTTACCCTGCCCCACCTCCCAACCCCTACCCTTCCTTCAAATTGTATTGCTGTACTCTCTTTACTCTATTTTTCTCTGTATTTACTAATACTGTATTGCTGTTTTAATAAAAATTCAATAAAGATTTAGTGGTTAAGTGCAACTTGTGTCCTGATCATTTCAGCGTCTACCTCAAGGGCATAAGGTAGGGTGGATGGGGGGAGGGTGAAGGAGGGTCACCATGGGCAGGGTGGGAGATGAGAACAGAGGGTGGGATGGGTGGGACTGGGGTGCATTTGGGAGGGTTTGGTGTACAAAGAACACATCAGTCATGCAATACAGTATCAATGACATACCAAGAACACTCTAGGAAATCAACTATATATTCCAGCTCCAAAGGTCAACATATAAAATAAATCCACCAGTTAACAGTGACTCAGTGACAAAATTACAAAGTTTATTTTTTAATCTCAGTATGACTTGGAATACTTGAGATTTATTAATGGGGGGAGGGTGGGCACTGGGGTGGGCAGAATGAGAAGAAGAGTGCGCTAGGGGTTGGGGAGGGGGAATGGGGAAGGGTGAGAGGGTTGGGATGGGGGTGATATATGAAGTTCTCATCAATCGCACAACCCAGGGTCAATTATATATATCAAGAATACCTCCAGGGAATCAACAAATTTATTCCACCAGCAGCTCATTAATATATATAATAAAGCAACCAATTAATAGCAATTATAGTGATATAACTTTATTAATAATATCAATATTACTTAGAATAATTGAAGTTTATTAGAGTGGTGTGGTGAGAGTAAAACAGTGGGGAGAGTGGAGGCAAATGGATCACCAGAGTGGGTAGGCAATGTGGGGATGGGAAGAGAGGGTCAGAAAGGTGGGAGTGCAGTGAATTTGGGGTGGAGATGGTGTATAAAGAACAAATCAATCACAATCCATGATCAATTATATACCCAGACTACCCCAGGAAATCAGCTAATTTATTCTAGCTATAAAACATTAACATATAATAATAAAGCAACCTTTTATAGCAACTCTAATGATATAACAACTTAATATCAATATTATTTAGAATATTTGAGATTTATTAAAAGGAGGGGAGGGAGGGACAGTGGGGAGATTTATTGGGAAAGTGGGGAGGGTGAGGGATGGAATAAGGGTCGGGAGGGTGGGGGGACTTTGGAATGGGCATGGTATAAATCAATCATATAAACCAGTATTAATGACATATCCAGAATACCCCCAAGAAATCTACCAATTTATTCCACCTGCAAAACATTAACATATATAATAATAAAGTCATCAATTAATAGCGACTCCAGTGACATCATAAACTTCACATTTAGTATCAATATTACCTAGAATTCTTGAGGATTGTTAGTTGGAGTTGGGAGGGTGGAAGAGTAGAGGAAGGTGGAGGGATCCTGAGAAAGAGTAGAAGAGTGGATAGAGATGATGGGAATAACAGAGTAGGAGTGAGTTTGGGGTGGGGTACAAAGAACATATTAATCACACAGCTCAGTGTCAATGACATACCAAGAATACTCCAGAAAATCATTAATATGTTCCAGCTGCAAAACATTAACATATAAAGTAAAGCTGCCAACTAATAGCAACTGTAGTACAGTGACATAATCAACTTTATTTTTAGTATCGATATTACTTGGAATATTTGAGATTTATTAATTAGAATAATACAGGAGAGACAGTCTGGAGAGCAGAGGCTAAAAAGAATGGGTAGAATGGAGAGAGCGGAGTCTGGGAAGAGAGGGTGCAGAAGGTGGGGGTAGGGTGAGTTTGGGATGAGGTTGGCCTACGAAGATCACAATCCAGAATCAACTACAAAACCAGAATACTCACAAATCAACTAGTTTATTCCAGCTGCACTTGAAGATCATTAACGTATATAATAGCAAGGTAACTCCAGTGACAAAATAAATTTTATTACAAGTATTACTCGGAATAGTTGACAATTATTAATCGGAGTAGGGTGGGAGGGACAGTGGAGAGAGTTGGGAGAAAATGTGATCACAAAAGGGGGATGGGAGGAGAGGGTGGTAAGTGTGGGAGTGGGGTGCGTTTGGGGTGGGGTGGTGTACAAAGAACCCATCAATCACACAGGTTGGTACCAATGATACACTGAGTATACTCCAGGAAATCAACTAGCTACAAAAGTTTAACATATTTAACATATTTAACATAAAGCCACCAATTACAGCAATTATAGTGACATAAACTCTATGCTATATCAATACTTTTCGGAATACTCGAGATTTATTAATTGGAGCATGGAAGGAGGAACTGCAGGGAGAGTGGAAGGTACAAAGAATGCGGGAACATGGGTGAGAAGGGTGGAAGTAGGTGAGTTTGGGATGTGGGTGGTATATAAAGAACATATCAATTACATGACCCAAGATCAAATTTATACCCAGAATACCTCAGGAAATTTATTCCAGCTGCAAAACATTAACATATAAAATAAAGCCACCTGTTCATGGTGACCCCAATGACATAATAAAATAAAACATTTAATATCCATATGTTTTGAATACTTGATGCTTATTAATAGAATTGAAGGGTACCAGGATAGGAAGAAGGGAGAGTGGGGCTGGTGATGAGTAGATGGGTGGAGAGGATGGTAGGCAAGGGAGAGAGGGTGATTTGGTGATAGGAATAGTGTATAAAGAGCACATCAATCAAAACCCAGTATCAATGATATACCCAGAATACTTCAGGAAATCAACAAATTTATTCAAGCTTCAAAACTTCAAGATCTTGGGTGGGGCTGGAGCAGTGGCACAACAATTATGGCACTTGCCTGGCATGCACAAGGGCCTGGGTTCAAACTTCAGCACCATGTACACAACAAAGTGTCAGAGCAACGCAAGCTACATGAAAAACTAAATAAAAATTGATTCTCTTTCTCCCTCTCTCTCTCAATGTTCATCTCTTTAAAAAAAAAACCGCTTCAAGAGCTCAAGTAACTACCAATTAATAGCAACTCCAATGATAAAACAAACTATTTTTAATACTAAATTTACCTGGTATATTGAAATTTATTAATAGAAAGTTATAAAACAGTGAGGGCATAAAAGAAACCTACTAAATGCAGTAGAGATATGTCAGAAACCAACATGCAGATTTATTTTTATACCAATTAACACGAAAAAATCAGCATGCCAGTGGTATTCATCTAAACAGAAAGTGGCAAATGGGGTCAGGAAGCACTCATTCCATTAGGTTTTAAAACTCAGTGACATCAGTGTGAGTTAGAGGTAATGGACTGCATACAGAAAATCTGAAGAGGAACTCTTGGTTTGCCAGTTTCGAAGTATTGATGAGTTCATATGACATGGGAATCACATAAATATGGTGATTGGTCAGGAGGATGGTGATTAAAAGGAAAAGTTGAGAATAATGACAAAGATATACAACTTAAAGCTATCTCCTCTCTGAAGCAGGCGGCGCTGAATAACTGTCCATGCAGCCCAGCATTCTTACTCCCACAGGGTGCAGGGTGGCAGCTGGAGTTTTGGAAACTGGGAGTGGGGGTTGTGGGCCAAGAGCAGCTTAGCTGTCGAATGCCTGGGTGACAGGTTACTGACAACCGAAACAATGCCGTGGGAAGTGGTGACCAACATCACTTGGAAAGGAAACTGAGATATCACATCCATTCCTGCTTTGTTACACCTGGACTTCCCCCCATCTAGACTCTCTCTTCTCTTCATAATTCACACAATTAAACAAAACTTATAAACAAAGAAAGGGGTTGAGTCTCAAGATTGTATAAAATTAGGTTATACAGCTGGATCACAGGGCTAGTTCATAACATTAAACTTAATTTACACAGCAATGGTATTTTTAAAGACATTTTATGAAAGAAATCCCTCTTATCCAGTGTAGTGAATGCCAGTAATTAATCAAAACAATTTTTTATATGAGAGCCACACTGCTAAATTTAAATGCATAAATGTACATTAATTGATCAATCTTGCTAGAGGCCTGCATCTCACAGATTAAAGTTCAGTTGCCTTTTTGAATAAATTATGCTAACAGCACAAGATAAGAAGCAAACTTACAAACATAAAAGCATTTAAATATCTGTTGAGATTAATCACTTTTGATCTATACATCAAAATTACATTAAGAAATTTCAGATAAATCAAGGACTAAGACAAGGAAGAACTTAGTGTATACAGGGTAAACAAAATACAACAATTATAAATCGGATGAATGGTTTGAATAAAGAACACATAACTGAATGAGAAGTACTTAGTATGGGGCTGGAGTGGTGGCTCAGAAGTGGTGGCTCAGCAGTTACAGCTCTTGCCTGGCATATGTGAGGACACAGGTTCGAACCCTAGCACCTCGTACTCAACAGAGTGTGGGAACAACGAAGGCCAGATGAAAAACAAACTAAAATTGATTCTTTCTCTATCTCTCACTGTCCCTCTCTCTCTCTTTTTTAATAAAAAAAAAGAAGTACTTAGTATATACCTACATAATCTTAGTCTATACTGTGTTGCTATAACAAAATACCAGAGACTGGGTACATTTTAAAGGCTCATGAGTCTGGTGACTGAACAGTCCAGACAACATGATGTTTCCATCTAGTGAGGTACCCCTGGGTATATAATAATGTGGCTAACATGGCAGAGAAACAAAAAGGGAAAAGTTTATGTGGAAAAGAGACCAAACAGGTGGGGTGGCCATGTATTATAACAACCCACTCTTTGGGTAACTAATCCAGTCCCCACAGTACCTAATATTTTCCTGGAGATATTAATAGTCTCCATCCTTTACTCCTTTTCTCACATCTTTGAATATTGGAGTGAAGAATCTAGACAGATGGATGGAGAGATGGATGGATGGATGGATGGATGTTTGGATGGATGGACAAATGGATGGATGGATGGTTGGATGGATGGATGGATGTGTTCAGTAAAAATGTATTGATTTTTTTTTTAGCGTATAAGGCAAGGTTTGGGAGGACCCAATGCTGGGCACAGGTCTTGAACTGAGATACCTAATGCAATTAAGAGTGAATACCCAGGTTTGTGTAGTAACCCTAAAAGCACTACCCCACCTGCTTTTAGGCAAGATAATTACCCAAATAATTTGTGACCAGGCACTTTTTAATTGTCATTTCATCTAAAGGATATTGTATAATATTTGACATTTGAGTTATTTTTCTTGAATACACTAATGTTCATAAATATTTATTTTTATTAGTGCTTTTCAGTTGAGAATTAGAAAGGATGAACATGAGAAAGCTTTCTTCTCAAGCAACCCTTTTGGCACACAATGACGTTCCCTAATTCTATTCCCAGATAACCCCCAGAAATAGTTGACACTTGTACATCTAGAATCTTCGGTTCCTAGTAATTCATAACAATTTATAGAACAACATTTTGACCCAAGACAGTAATTCTAAAGAGACAGCAAGTCAACCTAGGGAAGATCATTATTTACTGTTTTATACATACCTTATGGTCCTTACATGAGAAAATTCCTGAATAAAAATTAATTATAATTTACATAACTGCCTAATTTTCTTAAGTTGTCTATGTCAAAACCAAGAAAGAAATAGTTAGAAGTTATATTTAGAGGCAACCCCTCATGAAAACTGATTTTAGACAAAATTCTTTCTTAAAACAAGTAAACAAAAACACATCTTTCCTTATACTATTTCTAAGAGGTTACAACATTTAAACCTCATTTATGTCAACCTGATATTAGAATAAGTCAAATAAAATAACACAACATCCTACCTTTTAGGTCCAGGTTGATTTCAACATTGTGCATTATGTGAAACTTTGAATCACCTGGGTATTGCTCCAAGTTTCTCAATGCCTACAGTTCTTGAGATTAATCAGAGTAGAGTAAGTATCATTTCACTATCTTTAGGGCCACAAGGGTGGGGCTTTCATCCAATAGGACTGTTGTCCTTCTAAGAAAAGGAATAGCCACGTAGAGGATGGACCATGTGAGGGTAGGTGATAGCTATCTACAAGCAAGGAAAGAGACTTCATCAGACGCCAACCATGCCAGCACCTTGATCTTGGATTTCCAAGCTCCAGAAACAAGAGGGAATAAATTCCTGTTATTTAAGCTGTTCAATCAAAAGTATTATGTTATGACAGCCCTAGCAGACTAATAAAACACTATATATTACATTCTATAAATTTTATATTTATTAAAATATAGAATAGTATAGTGTAATAAACATGTGTAATATAGTGTAAGTATACTAAATACTAGCATAGAACAAGTATATAATATTCTGCAGTCATTTGATATAATCTATATTATAGCATAAATATAGTATACAATAATAAATATAGTATACAATAATAAATATAATACAGTATAATAAAAGTAATATAAATAAAGGTATAAGTATAAATCCGTACACATACTATTTGGTATATAGTATCAGTAAGTAATCTCAAAAGTTCCCTCTGGTTACTCTTTGCATTTCTATATCAAAAGAAGTGGACGTATGTAATGCCTTCACCATAGGTCTTAGAGTCCCCTATAGCTCTGAAGCCTTGCTC